>JAUJDW010000167.1:0-55721 GCA_030512325.1 Lasiodiplodia hormozganensis | reverse complement strand
ACCTCCCCACCCCGCACCCCACCCCCGCCACCCCCATCCCGTTCCTCAAACTCCCCCTAATCCACCCCGGCAACTTCCCCCTAATCCTGCCCCCCTCATACCTCCGATCGATCAACAAAATCGCCGCGTAATCCCCCCTGTGCCTGATCGCCCTCCCCACGCACTGATTGACGGCGCGCATGCACGCGTTCTCGTAAAACTCCCTCGCGGCAGCCTTGCCGGCCTCCGCGCTGCCGCCGCCTTTCTCGCGGACCTTGCGCGCCACGTGCCCCATCCGCGCCTTCCACTCGGCCGAGTGCGCGGGCGGGAAGGGCAGCCCGACGACGGCCACGCCGCGCCCCAGCGCGTCGCTGAAGTTGATGCCTTCGGACAAAGAGCCGCCGACGACGGCGAGGAGGAGGGCGCCGTGGCCGCTGGGGATGCCGGTTGTTACGGCTGTGGTGTAGGCGGCGAGGACGGTGTCGGTGGTTTTGGCGTCCGGCGCCGGTGGTGCTGCTGACGATGGCGGCTGCGTGGTGCCGCCGGCTGGAGCGTTGCTGGCGACCTTGCTCTTCGATTCGTGGAAGACGGGCTTGACGGCGGCGAGGGCGTCGAACATGTTCTTCGCCCGGGACGCCGACGCCGACGCCGACGGAGGCGGTGGTGTCCTCCGCCAGACGTCGATGCAGCGGTCCAGGTACGCGTAGCTGGGGAAGAAGACGACAACACCGTCCGGGATGCGGGCGACGAAGGACAGCAGCGCGGCGCCGAGGTCGGCGATGGTGGATGCGGCGTTGCGCTTCTCGAAGGTGAAGTCGAAGGGGGCGCCGCTGGGGCCGGTCGTTACGGGGCAGGCGAGGAGGTTGGAGGGCGGGATGACGTGGCCGCAGGAGAGGGTCGTGATGCGCGAGGGTGGGAGGTACGAGAGGAGGTAGTCGGAGTAGTCGCTCATCTGTTTAGGTGCTCGTTAGTAAGGGAGTTACAGAGGTTGGAAGTAGGGGACGGGATGGGAAGACGGACAGGAGACATGGTTCCGCCGGCGAGGATGACGGCGCGGGCGTCGTCGACGATTTCGCGGAAATGGTGGGTTGGGTCGAGGAGCATGTATTTCAGGCAGAGGCCGAGATCGTTGTCGTTTTTGGCGTAGAAGAAACGGCCTTCGGCGGAGGGGTTGAGGAGCGCGTAGAAGAAGCTTTGGATGTGCATCAAGACCGGCATGGAAGACTTCGCTTCGCGCCGCTGGATCAAGCCTCGAGATGCTTCGTCCTTGGACTTCTCTTGCTCTTCTGCATACACGATGTATCCGTCAACCTTCCGTGCTAACTTGCTTTCGTCCAGATACCGCAACAGCTTGTAGAGATTGATCTGGTCCACACCCTTGCCGGCCATGAGGTCTCCAATCTGAACCACGCCCTCTTCTTCCGAGGCATGAGCAGCTGTGCCTTGTAGATACCCAACCAGAGAATCAAGCAGCCTCACCGTCTGCGCCACATAGACTCTATTCTTCCCCTTGAGCCGGTTGCGGAACTTCTGAAGGTAGGTAGTCAGTTGGCTCCGGGAGCGTTGCAGCTGAGAAAGGGAGACGGAGACGGAGTAGATTCCATTGATGGCATCCATGAGGTTGTGGGCTTCGTCGATGATGACAACATGATCCTTCAGATTGATATCAAGAGCCTCCCGTGCGGTTCTTTGAAGTAGTAGGGGATATGGTAATGTGATGATCTGATGTCTGGTTAGCATTGGTATCAACTCCACATTGAAAACTGGGCGGTTTACCTCGCTCGGTTTGACAGCTGGCCGCGATGCATAGTACGGGCAGATACCAAGCTTCTTTCCAATGGCACCAAGGTCTTCAATATCACGGATGTCGGCCAGGGCGTGATCGCGGAAGTCGTTCACAACAGTCTCCGTCTCCTTGGTTGGTAGAAAAGGACACTTGTGGTCCGCAGCGGTGCCTAGTTTCTGCAAGTCAAGGCACTTTTCGTTGATGAGAGAGGTGCTGCCGAGTTTCTGAACCTTGGGGTTGATGCAGAGGTTCTTCCTGGATCCCAGTGTAAGATGTTTGAAAGCTTCTGCAACTTCGCCATCGCCGTCGGCTTTGGGTTCGGCATTTTTTGCCTTTGGTGTGATGGCTGGAGGTATCTTGACGCGCCTTAACTCGCCAGCGAATTGGGACAACTGGGAATGCGTCCGAGAACAGTAAAAGACTTTGAGTTCATCCACGGCCTCGGCGTCTTCGTCTTTGTCGTCCCTGCCCACTGGCATGCCCAGCTTTTTCATGAGGGCTTGGGTTTCGGCTGAGAATCCAGAATCGGGGTCTCGACGAGAACTGCTCTTGTCGGTCGCCTCATTTTCACTCTCATAGTCGTCAAGTAAGAATCGGGCCTCATCATCACCGTCGTCATCGGGGTCGGCGGCAGAAGTTTTCTGGAGAGGTCAGTTCGGCGCTGAGAAGCATTTGCGGAATAGTCAGCACACCTGTCGCTTGAAACGCGGCTCGCCATTTGCGTATCTCTCCTTCAGCTTCTTCTCCTTTGCTCGAACCTTCGCAAGTCTTTCTTCCAGGTCTGCGCGTTGTTGCAAAGCAGTGCGCCGCTTCTCCTCGCGAGCATACTCCAGCATCCATTCCGGCTCGTCATCATCTTGAGGTATATCAGTCAGAGTCATCTGGAAGAGCCGAAAAAGACGTACCGAGGTTATCGGTAGCAAGGCCATCTTCAAATGTCCGGCGTTTGTGATCTCGAAGCCAGGTGAGAGACCCGCAAATCAGGCTCAGTGATTTGCCCTATTCCCGTAGGCAGTCAGAGGGTGCTTTTGGCAACACAAATCGAGCTCGGGAAATGGTGAAAGGTGTAATTTTTCTGAATCGACTTGAAGCGGAAGGTGAAATTGTTTGAAACTCACGAGCGGGTGAGATGCGCCGGGGTTGGACTGGGACCCACCGTTCCTGCATTACTAATCAGCGGGCTGTGTGAGGTGCAGACTCAGAAAGCCTCACCTGTCGGCGATTCGAAGATGCCGACTTTGCCGGCCTCGATGCACTCGTACACAGCGCTCATGAACTGCTTCTGGATCTCATACGGCTCGTACGGATGGTGAAAGTTTCGCTGTGCAGCCATCTCGAGGCCGTTCGACACATCCGCTGGCGACATGGTTGCAGGAAGAATGTAGAGTGTGGAGGATTGGTTCGAAAGTGAAGAGGCAACGGAAGACGCGTTGGGGCGCGTCGCGCAGTCACGCGCCAACTTCCGAGGTTTCGCCGGCATTTGCCATCTCACCCTCACCCAGAAGCACGCACGGAATTCTCACATATATATTCTCATGAATCTCGTATATGGACACCAAATGAGACAAGCCCTCATGGGCAACAGCGTCTTCGACCAATGCCAGTCCGACTGCCTCTATCACCACAATGCAGCCCACATTTTCCCCGCATCTCCAACCGCTCACGCCCTCGAGCGGCCCTCTCTCTCGGCAATTTTCCTGTCCTTCTGCAGCTGCGCAGCGTACTTGACGCCAAATCCGTGGCTATAAACGTCGCGGATCATCTCGAGGGGCAGGCCCTTGACCTCCGGGTAGCCGAAGAGCAGGAACAGCCAGCCGGCAAAGCAGATGCCGGCGTAGAAGCCGAAGGCGCCGCTGGCCGTCATGGCCTTCATCATGGACAAGAACGTCGACGCGATGATAATGTTGCAGCCCCAGCACGTAACCGTGTTCTGTTGTCATCATCGTCAGCTTCAAGTTTGAGAGAAGAGGAGGGAGAAAACGTACCACCATGGTTCCCAGCGCACGCACTTCGACGGGCAGCAGCTCGGTGCCGACCCAAGAGATGGTGGCGACGCCGGACGCGAAGAAGGCGACGTAGCAGATGATGGTGATGAGCACGAGGATGCCGGGCCAGCCGATCTCGCGCGACTCGACGACGAGGTCCTTGCTGATGGGGATGTAGCTGAAGGCCACGGCCGCGATGACGAGCGAGATGCACATGCCCATGCACGTTACGAGGACGACGATACGGCGGCCGAAGCGGTCGAGTAGCGTGATGCACACGAGCGAGAAGATGAAGTTGGTCGCGCCCACGACGATGCTGACCGCCACCGGCTTGTTGAATCCCACCAGTCCGAAGAGCGTGCCCGAGTAGTACATCAGCGTGTTGAAGCCTCCGAGTTGCGACACTGTGATCTTTGTGAGTGATTGCAGGGAGGAAGGAAGAGCGTCTCGTGCACTTACCAGCCATGACGACGCAAGTGCTGATCAGAGGCCTGGCGTTGGCAGACACGCTGAACAGCTGCTTGAATTGCCACCACAGAGTCTTGTCCTCCAGCGCCGCGGTGACCTGGTGCACCGAGTTCAGAATCAATTGCACCTTGTCCTTGACCTGCTTATCCGTCGCCTTGGGGAAAATCTTGCGGATGACCTGCCCTGCCTCTTCGAGTTTGCCGTGGGAAATCAGCTGGCGAGGACTTTCCGGACACTTTGGCAACATCAATGCGAGCAGGATGGCTGGTGCAGCGCCGATTCCGACAGTGTATCGCCACTACAAATGGTCAGTCGTCGTCGTATTGAAATTGCTGTTGTCAACTCACGCCGTGTGTAGCGTTTTCAAAGGCCGCTCCTAATGCGTAGCTGATAAGTTGTCCAAACGTCACGCTCATGTTATCGAATGCGATCATCCTTGAAGACGTCAGCCTTTACCTTCAGAAGTGGGATTGGCGCTGCTGCATACCTTCCTCTGTACTTTGCCGGGGCAATCTCGCCAATGTACAATGGGATGATCATAGCAGCACTGCCGACTCCGAGTCCAACGATAAACCTTCCAGCGCTCATCTGTGCCAGGGAATACGAGGCTGCCTGGATGATGGATCCGGCGATAAAGAGGAGACAGCCAAGGTAGATTCCGAATTTCCGGCCATCTGTTCGACTGCACGTCAGACTCGCCTCGTCGCCTCGTCAAGTGGTGCTCCTTACACTTGTCAGCCGTGGTACCAGCAGCGATGGCGCCAATTAATGCGCCGCCCGAGGTTAGCGAGGTGATGAGTTCCTGTTGACTGGACGATAGCGTATGCCCCAGATCGTCCTTGATAACGACAAGGACCGAAGAGATGACACCAGTGTCGTAGCCTGACCTGTCAGCTGCCTGGCTTTTTCTTCAGGCGCGAAAAGGACTGACCGAAAAGGAATCCACCTGTCGAGACGGCCATGGAGATGAACCAGGCCATCTTGCCACATTCTGTCTCCTCAATCGAGTCGTCGATGGCCGCCTTGTCGACGTCGCTGATGTCCTCGACATGCAGGACATCCTCCTGCTTCTCCGCAGAGATGCTGTTCTTGTCGCCGGAATCCATGGTGGCACGCAAGGAGTCGGCTGCGGTTGGAGGTAAGAAACGAGGAAGAGAAACGCGGGTGAAGCAGAGGACGACTGCTGGTCCCGGACGAGGGCTGATGCTGGATAAAGTGGACCCGGCCGATTATTTATACATGGCCTGCATGCGTCCGTCTAATGGTATAGCGGACAAGGCTATTTCCCCAGGTTTCATGGCGCCAACCCCACGGGGGCGGTGGTGCCCCGGTCGTGCATCGCGAGTGTGACGGGGCAGCTACTCCGCATGCAAGGGCCCAGCCGCGACCTCACGGCTCCGGCACACTCAATCAGCCTCACTCGCAGCCACTTTTGACATCGCCCGGCACGCCATTGGCTGCGGCAGATTCCATTCGGCAAGGCAGCTCAGTCGGCAGCCGGTCCAACGACCGACGGAGCGACGCCTCGATCACAGGCGGGCCGAAGAACGGGCTTGGGAGGCGGAGCACTAGCCTTGAGCCGTCTGGGAGCAGCAGGAAGCCCGCTTGGTGCGCGGATGGAGCAATCTTCCCCTTCGGCGGCGCTCGGTCGGCAAAGTCAGCAAAGTCATTTCCCCGCTTTTTTTCCCTGGCCGCCGCAAAATTGCCCCCCGTCAAACCACCCGGCTGTTCTGCTCGGGGAATGGTTTCCTGCGGCAACGGTCGTATAACCTCCGCAAGCCTTCCAAAGCCGGACTTTCTTGCCTCAACCTTCCACCGTGCACGCCCGCTACTCCATGTGCCGACCCAATCCGGACTCCACGGCAAGATGAGAACAAGCAGAGGCTGGTAGGTGTCGTCCCACCTTGGGCATTCTACTCCCGCAAAACCGGGGTCCCTGCTCGCCTTAGCTGACGCCATCCGCTCTCTTACCTCAGCCATGAGTGCAAGCGCCGGCACCTCAGATGTACGTTAAGCTGCGGCCCGACGCGACCCACGCGGGGGGAGCGTCTCTGTGCATGCGCGCTCACCAATCACATTCAGGCGTCACGCAGCCGGGTTGTAGCACCTGCGAGCGCTGCGAAAAGTCCGGGCGAGAGTGTCGTCGCGGCATCACCATCCGCTTCCGAGCCGTGACGTCGGTCCGCGAGAAGAGGCCAGCTCAGCCCGACGACGACGACGACCGCACCTATCACCTCAGCTGGAAGAAGAGCCAAGTGTGGGTACGCGTGCCTCCAGCCGGTAGGTGTCCCCGTTTTTTGGGGACCATTTCGTCCAATGCCGTGTAACGGTGGCTGATGAACATCCGTCGTTCCCCCCTGCAGTGACGTTCGCTACCCCGGCCACCAACCTTGAGGACCTGGACGAGGATCCGCAAGCGGTGACGTATCCCGCCCGGGTAGGTTTCAGCCCGGATGAAAATGGCCAAGGAGGAGGCGGCGACGCCGACCCAGCAGGGCCACCTGCCAACCACGTGCCCAACGCGACAGTCTTTCGCGAGACCTCCACCACTATCGCCGCGGCGATCGCGGCAATACCCGCACCTGCCGAGCATCACTCGCCGAGCCAAGTGCTGGACGGCATCAACGTTGGCTCTCCGTTTTCGGCCTTTGGCAACAGGAGCGATGTCGCACACAGCTCCAGTACTCCCAATGGCGGTGATGGCTCAACGGTCGCTTCTGCAGGGAGTTATTGGCGGTCGTCGCTCTACCAGCCATCAACCAAGTGGCCGCTGCGGACCGAGGAGGAGGCGCGCTTGTTTCACCATTTCGTCAAGCACCTTGGAGCGTGGGTACGTCTTCCCGACGACCAAAGCCACAACGCAATAGTACTGATTCATTGCTCAGGTTGACTGCTGTGAGAGCCTTACCCAACCCTGACCATTCCGCCGTTTTGCGGAAACTGACTCTCCGCAGGTGACGAGAAATTCCATTTCTCGATAGAAGTGCCACAGCGCGCCTTGAACTATCCCGTCATAGCTAATGCCATACTGGCCTTGGCTTCCAGGCACCTGGCTCGGGTGACCCAGGTCGAGGACTTCAGATCCGCCGAGTATATGAGCGAGTGCTTGCGGATTTTGATTCCCGTTCTGGATGACCCGCTCGGTGCACTGGATGAGAACCTCCTGGCAGCCATCGTGATCCTGCGGCTGTACGAGGAAATGGACGGTAGGGCAGGCCGAAATTACCGTTTTCAGTGCGTGTGTTGATAATGGAGGTTAGACATCGACGAGAAGTGCCACCTGTACGGTGGAACCCGGCTGTTGAACTCAATCGCGCAGTTCGTTCCCTCGGGAGGACTCGGCGAGGCTGCGTCGTGGATCTTCCTGCGGCAGGACATTTACGTCGCGCTGACGACGGGGCAGCCCCTGAACATCGATCTCGAGCTTTTTAGGCAGTCTCCCTCGTTCCACGCAGACACGTCGAGCGGATGGGCGAACAGGATGATCTTCATCTTCGCCGAGATCCTCGACTACTCCTGCCGGCAAGACCAGGCGCATTCCGTAGAGCGGTGGAAAGAGCTGGAAGAGCAGGTGGAGGCATGGAACGACAACAAGCCCTGGCATTTCCGACCGCTGTGGATCCGGGAAGACGCAGTTCCGTTCCCGGAGATTTGGATGACGGGGCCTGCACACGGTAAGTAGATACGCACCCGCCCGCGCCGACTTTCCTTCCCGCTTCCCGCAACTTACATACGATACCGCAGTTGTGGGGCAGCAGTACTACAGCCTGTCCAAGATCCTCCTTGGCACGTTTGACCCGCGCCTGTCGCGGTTAGGCTTCGGGAGCCACAAGCTTCGCAAAGCTGCAGAGGTGGGTCGAAGAGGCGTCGAGCCGCTTGTGGAAGTTTCGACACTGAAAGCGTCACCAGGCCACCATCATCGAACACCTCCGCATCGTCATAGGGCTTGCCATCAGCAACGAGGGCGTGCCGGCCGCAACCTTCCACGCGTCGCACATACTCTGCACGTGTGAGTGAATCGCTGACGGAGCGGGTGGGTTACCTTTTGCTGACGGTTTCTAGGCGGCTCGTATCTCGAAGACGAAAGAGATCGCGAAGGGGCGGTGCAGTTCCTTTTAGATCTCGAAAAGCAGATTGGGTGGCGGTCGTCGCGGATTATTGCGAACTTGAGGGAGTCGTGGGGAACATAGAGCGCGGGTTTCCGTAAGCAGCCATGCCGACCCACTTACCACTGGCAGGAAGTCGAAACAAGATTCGCGGGGAGAGTGCATTTCTGCAATTTCTCCCTGCAGCAGGGGTGGCTAAGGGTTCAACAAGCAGGATTTCAGGCAACTTCTCCCGTCTGCACGTCACGGAAACGCGGGGCAATTCTGTGTGGGGAAACCCCGCAACCCACCGATCCAGAGGGCAAAAGATCGCGGCCTGGCCTTGGCCATCGCTACCGCCAATCACGGGCGGCACCGCCCCGGTCCAACCTCCTCGCGTGTCGCCCACTTTGGAAACCTTCCCCATCGGGCGCCCAAGCAAGGGCCCGCAAACACCATCAGAATTTCCGAATCTGGACGAAAGCAGCGGGGCATTCGTCTTCCACTTTCCGCACGGCGGCAAATAGTAACTGTGCGCGACCCCACGGGGCCCATACGAATGATGGGATATAAGGGAGACGACATCAGCACCATTTCGTCAGCCAGCCGCCGAGTGCTCAACGAATTCCATTATCTCCATCTCCTTCACAATGATACCCGTTACCGCTCCGTACGCAGCCCTTCTGGGCGTCTGCCTGTTGGGGTACTTTGTCGTTTATCCCGTCTTCGAGTACTTCCGCGATCCCAAGGGTACGTACATGACGACAAGGCTGATGAGATAGACTAAAGTTAACCATAACCAGGTCTCCGGAAATACCCTAACCTGACGCCCCTATCGGGCATCTACAACATCCCGTTCATGATGCTCGCCCACACCGGCGCCCGTTCGACGCACATGGTTGAGCTCCACAAGAAACACCCCGTCGTCCGCATCGGCCCCAACTCGCTGTCGTACGGCGACGTGCGTGCCATCAAGGACATCTACGGCCACGGCACTAAATGCACCAAGGACGGCCAGTACCAAGTCACGGCCGGCTCGCACTTCCACCTCGCCGACGTTATCGACAAGCCCGACCACGCACGCAAGCGCAAGGTGCTGTCCGCAGCATACGCACTCAAGAACCTCGAGGAGTGGGAGCACAAGGTGGCGGACAAGACATCCCGGCTCGTCAAGCAGCTTGACAAGCGCTGCACAGCACCCCTCCCCAAAGGCCAGGTCGTGCCCGACGCCGCCGACATCACCGTCGACTTCCGCAAGTGGGCCAACTTCTTCACGCTCGACGCCATGGCCGACATCGGGCTGTCCGAGATCCTCGGCTTCCTCGACGCCGGTGACGACCTAATCACGTGCCGCCGCCCGGACGGCACCACCTACCAGTGCCACTTCCGCGAGTGCCTGTACGACAACGCACGCAAGCAGTCGTACATCGTGTGGTCGTACGACTGGTACAAGGTCCTCGACAAGCTGACCAACCTCATCCCCAAGTACGGCCGCATGGGCGCCAACGGCAAGCTGTGGGACGGCATCCCGCCCGAACTGTCCCGCCGCCGCCTCGAGCGCTACGAGCGCGGCGAGAAGCTCGACGACTTCTTCCAGGCGCTGATGGAGGACAAGAACGGCGGCGCCAACAACCTCGAGTGGGGCGAGATCGTGGCCGAGGTCTCGATCATGATGAACGCCGGCACCGTCACCACCGCCATCGCCATCACAAACGCCCTCTACCACCTCATCCGCCACCCGCAGGCCCTCGCCAAGGTCCGCGAGGAGCTCGACGTCGCCCTCGACGATGACGACGTCGTCGCCCCTTACGACAAGGTCAAGCACCTGCCCTACCTCCGCGCCTGCCTCGACGAATCCCTCCGCATCACCCCGCCCACGCCTCAGGGCCTCCCGCGCGAGACGCCGGCCGAGGGCGCGCAGGTCCTCGGCGACTGGATCGCCGGTGGTACCAGTGTGGCGATGTCGGCGCTCGTCGCGCACCGCGACGAGAAGGTGTATCCGCAGGCGGACAAGTTCATCCCCGAGCGCTTCCTCGGCGAGAGCGGGAAGGCGCTGCAGCCGTACTTTATCGCCTTCTCCGCCGGCGCGCGCGGCTGCATCGGCCGCAACATCTCGTACCTCGAGCAGGCGGTCGTCGTAGCGACGATGGTCAATCGGTACGAGTTCGCGCTGCCGAGCCCCAGCTGGGAGATGCAGCGCGAGGAGACGATGAATTGGCTGTTGAAGGATATGCCGGTGAAGGTGTGGAGGAGGGAGAAGGAGGTGAAGGCTTGAGGGGTGGGTGCAGAAAAAAATGGAGATGTCATGGGGATATTGGCGCGTTGGCGTTTCGGACCGGGGAAAGATGATTTTGGATTTTTTTATGACGATGTGGTGGGGGAGAAATATCTTTTCGGATGATATGATGGGGGAGTACGCTTCCCGGATGATAGACTGCGCACTTCGGACCACGATGATGCAAAATTAAACTACTCATGCCACAGTCTTCCTCGTACCGTACATGTATCGATTGTGTTTGATGTGTGCGCTAATTCCTCCCGGTCCCACTGATGGTTTAACGTTTGTTTATTCTGCCTGCAGATCGACGAATAAGCGGCGCGGAGCGGTACACTATACTCCTGCCACTGACTAGCGTTAATTCTTTTCTAAGAACCAGAGGCTGTCAATCGCCCAAAGAAGCAGACCCTAGCAGGATTGACCTATCAAATCGCCCGCATGAGCACAGACACCTCCTGTTTCGGGCGCTAGCCAACGGCTGCGAGAGGGATGTCTGACGATCTTCAGCTCATCCTACACAACGCTAGCGATGACGCACTTCCTAAATGCTTACTGAAACCACGCCAGTCGAACGCCTTTTTGTCCATGGTCCCAGAAAAAAGTGAAACGCACGTATGTCGGCGAGCGGGGGAGACGAACATTGGGAAGGCTGCTTGAGTGGCTGAAAGTAGGCTTTTTTTGTGTGAAAATATTAAGGATGCGTTTTCCCCGCACACGTTCCTGTTCGTCGCCCCGCCTTTGTATCTTTTTCGAGAACGACGCTGTTTGTGGCCCGCCTGGGTATTATACTTCATTGAACTGAGTTAACAAACATCGCAAACTTCTCGGTTCTCCGCCACTGCCGCACAACAATAATGTCAGGAGTTATTTGCCATCAAACGTATATATTTGGAAATCCCGTGACGAGCAAACACGAGCAGTCATAAAACTGACTTCCGCATACAGTTCGCAACCCAAGCGACGAATCGACATGAAGGACCACCGAACCCGCATAGACTCCATGCAGATGGACGACGACGACTGCTCAGCGCTCTCGCTCATACCCACCACCAGCAGCGCAGCCAGCACCACCACCGTAGAGTCCGAATACTCCACAACCGACGAATCGCTATCCGACACCCACAGCCTCTTCGACAACATCGCCGTCTACTCCATGATCGCCCAGCACTACTTCACCTCCAGCGCCCCGGCCTTCGCCAGCGAACTGCACGTGCTCCTCCGCCACGAAGGCCGCCTAAATACCATCACCCGCATCGCAGGTCTACTCATCCTCCCACGGCGCCTCCAACGGCCGCTCTGGACCTTCGTCGCCGGCGTCGTCGGCGGCGGCAGCAGCGCGCGGCGCCGCATCGAGGAGACCGCGCGCCGGCACCTCGGGATGAGTTTGTCCGTCGACGACTTCCAGATGCTGGGGCGGCGGATCAGCCCGCGGTGCGTGAGCGAGTGGGACCTGGAGGCGCCGGTGCGGGGGATCTGGAATATTTATCAGGCGTACTACGCGGTGTTGTGTCGGCTGGCGAGGGGGGAGTACGAGGAGTCGAGGCAGGGGTGGGAGGGGATGGTGAGGGATGTGCGGATTGTGCTGCAGATTATTTACACGGTGGCGTGTGTGGGGGATGGTGTGGGTGCGAGGGAGCAGTGTGGGGTGAAGTGTTTGGGTGGGAAGCATGTGATGGCGAAAGCAAGTAAGGTTGTGGCTTGATCCGCTGTTCTTTTTTGGGGAAACCGATATAGCTAAAGCTATTATCCGGACGGGGATGTGGAATTAATAATTATACGCTTTCGTCCGGATGATAGCCTCCACTATATATGATATAAGCGAAAGACAAAATTCACGCCACCCTCGGCTGTGATATTGCTCTGTACTCAGGCTTGCAACATACTTTCACTTTACCAGGCTTAATTAATTATGGTAGATTCATCTACGTGGGATGAAACCCAATGGTGGAGTATCTCTCGTGGTATCACATTTTCACTAAATAGCCCAGTACAATGGAACGCTCTTATTGTTGAGTATCATGAATATCTATTCTGGACAGGCTATTCGCCATATACCCGCCCCTTCAATTATTGCAACTACCAGGCCCTCTAATCTGCGGTGCAGTGTTCAAAGTCTGCTTACCGAGCTCTGGGAGGCAATTGGGTAAACTGCAAAGCGCTGGGAGACAATGGGTTGAATTCCAAAGCTCCATCGCTCCAATGTGAAGGCGGAGGTGGAGCTAGAGGCAGAGGCATCCTGGTAAGCTGCAAAGCGCCAGCGCTTGAGCTTGGATATCTATTCAAGGAACCATGTGAGCCGCTAGCGGTTGCTGCAAGCCTTGATTGTGCCTTGCGCCGAGCCGCATCCCAATCCGCCTGACTGCTGAATATCGGTGCTGCTTCCATTGCAGACTTGAACCTAGTGAGAACATCGTCAAAAGTCTCGTAGTTATAGACCCCAGGAATTCCCCGAATCCTCTCAACTCTACCGAACCAGTAATCCGTAAGCTTGGGCTTCTTGTACGGCGCGTTCGCTATCCACTGGACCCAAAACTCAACAACCTTTTTAGCGACTCCCATGTTGCACCAGAACCACTCCCTGTGATGCTCTGTACGGGCTCCATGCTTGCAGGGCATCGGGTCGCCGAAGGAGCTAAGTGTAATGTGAATCAACTTCTCAACTCGAAGTGGACTGCTCTTCACCACAACGCTGTGGATAATTTTCAGGTCGTCCAATCCACATCTCGCCTTAATATGCGCCAGTCGACGCATTGGACGCTCCGCTACACCAATCTTAAGAAGCCCGGGGAGGTGCTTCTTCGACTCCATGATGTATATGAAGCGTGATGGCTCGTCCTGGGGAGTGAGGTCTGTTCTCATCTCCTTGATGATTTTTGACTCGAGCAGCCGCACCCCGGTGGCATTTAGGAGTGTGTCCCACGAGCCGCACTTCCTCACCTTGGTAACGTACGTTGCACGCTGGTCCGGTGGGTGGATGTCTTGCCAATGCGGGTTCCGAGACATGGTGATCTGGGGAGCCGGTATCGATCTGTTTCGCGATGAAAGGATTCGCTGGAAACAACCCAAAGTGACTTATCTCGCCTGCGAGAGAAAGCCTTTACTCTGACCGATGTGAGGTGGTTAAATCTCGAGTCGACTCCAGCGCTGGATATGTCCATAACCCAGACATGGCACTCTCTATATACGATCATGGTTGTGACATTGTTTTGGAGTACCGCAACATACTGAGTAGAGCAACTTCTAGACGCATTGTTTTAAAACAGTAAACAGTGAGTGCTTCGCTGAATAAGCATTCTTGCTAATGGAGGGAGAACAAAGACAAGTGAGACAAAGGAATTATGAACGAACAGCCTAAGTAAGTAGACTTCATTAACTTTGTATAGACAGCTGAGTAATCAAAGAAAGATTTATCTACCATTGTTCTTAGTAACTATGCCTTGAGATACAAACTCGGATAAACTACAACATAGCGTCTACCGCCAGCTCCCGCCTATAGATGGATATTTCGAGCTATCCAGATGATTACTTTATGCTGGATGTCCCAATCGGTGGCATCCTGCTTCAGTCACTGCGCAATATTGAGGAGCTCGAAAATCTGTTCGCCGAGGACTCGGTACGACGGGTGCTTCTTTTCCTCCGATGCATTCCTAAAACGTCAGCCATGTTCCAGTGTATGCCATGCACCATCTATTCGCTTTTGCGCTCGCGATGAAAAAATATTGATTAGACCCAACGGTCATCGCCACTGGCGAAACTTATCCCTCAACAGCAAAGAATGCCACTTCCTCCTAAACTCATCCGTAGCCGGAAAATCCGATATCATCTCGGCGGCGCGGTCCTTCCTAAAGCTCCCCTCGACGTTCAGCAGGGCCAAAATCCTGTCCTCGAACCAGCCCAGCATCGCATCGGCCTCGCCCACCTGGCCCAACAGCGTCTTCCCGGCCGCCCTCTCGGCCATGAACCAGCCCACGGCCAGGGCCCACATCAGCGCCTCGAGGCTCAGCACCCACGCGCCGACGCCGGCGCCGCTCTCGATGGCGGCGCGCAGCCGCTTCAGCAGCGTCACGTTCATCTGCGCGTGCGCCGGCAGCGCGCTCAGCTGCGCCCACAGGTACGTGTGGGCGGCGTGCAGCATGACGGCGCGCGCCCAGCGGCGGGCCGCGTCGTCCTCGCCGTCGCCGCCGTCGTCGCTGCCCCATCGCCGCGGCCCGTGCTGCTCCATGACCACCGGCACCACCACCACCTCCTCCCCACCACCACCATCTTCACCAACGCCGTCGTCGTCGTTGTCGTTGTCACGCCGCAGCCGTGCCACCTCGATGAGCAACGCGTGCGCCGCGTCGTCCAGCACCGCCGCCACCGTTTCGCGCATCGTCGTCGTCGTCGTCGTGGCCGCCGCCGCGTACTTGGTGTCGTCGCTGCTACCGCTCGCGCCCGGCTGCTGCTGCTGCAGCACGGCCTGCCACGCCTCGGTCGTCGCGGCGCTGACGAGCGTCAGCGCCGAGAAGATGCGGCTGATGGTCATCTCTCCGCTTCTTCTGCGGGTCTGCGCCGCGTCTTCATCATCATCATCATGCCCTGCGCTCTGGCTGCTCTTTCCGAGCGGGCGGGGGGTGAGGTGCGCTGCGGTGCGAGCGTGGGTGGCGGAGATGAGGGCGCTGAAGGAAGCGGGGAAGGGTGACGGCGACGACGATGTTGTTGTTGTTGTTGTTGTTGTTACTATTAGCGGGAGCCAGGGCGAGGGCAGTGGAGCGAGCGTGGGCTGCAGCTGGAAGGCGGCGCAGACGTACAGCTCGGCCCAGACGATGACGCGCCGCGCGAAGCCGTGCACCGTGTCCATGCCGCCGCGGAGGCTGACCAGCTTGCGCGCGCCGTTGAGGTGCGAGATGGCCGAGTCGCGGTGGTTGAGGAAGACGGCCTGATGGTGGTGGTTAGTGTGCGTGTTTTGTGGCGCTTCTTGAGAGGAGAGCGCACCTGTCCGGAGCCCATGCCTAATACGCCAAAGATGTAGCCTGAGGAAGGCTTGTTTGCTGCGTTGTGGATCGGCAGATTCTCTCTGATGGATATCAGGGTTTGGTGGTGTGCTCTGAAGTAGTCGGTGAGCCATTTTGGATAGGGGTTCATCGAGCAGCGCAGGCGGAGGATTTCCGAGAGGAATAAGAGGAGGCATGTGTTGTGTGATGTGATTAAGTTCCATTGCGTATTGCAGCGTTTTGCTACCACTTTTGTGCTCTGGTTCCGCAGCAGCTGGTCTTTCTCGTGACGTTAGCGCTACTTGCTAGACACTAGGCTTTTGGAGCGCACCGTCGGCAAATGGGGTGACACCGGGATAGTGGTCGAGGTCTGGAGGTGGGTCCACTTTAGCTTATTGCAGGGATGCGGATAAGTGGGCTAGCTACTTACAGTATCCGATGAGATCATGCATGCCTGGGAACTTTTTGACGGGTAGGGAGTCAAATGGATCTGCGTTTGCAAATGGCGCATCCAGCAGAGGGTTTTCGACCGTTGCATTCTCGCCAGACGATCTACGCCGACCCCCTTCTCTCTGGCCCCTCAGGCCTTGGCGCCGTTTTGCTTCGTGCGTATTGAGCGAGACGTGGGCTCGGATCTTGCGTCTCTCCACCTGGTTCTTTGGAGCCGTTTCATCTACGAACAGCAGACTTGAGGACGACCCTTGAGATGCGAATAGCGGCCGTGCTGCTAGGGACAGCACCTCTTTGCGCGGTTCACTCCCCGACGTGGGCGTTGCGTTGGTATGGGACATGGTCGCTGCGGGTTCGGGGCCAAGAAACGTTTCTGATCTTTTGAAGTTCGGGAGTTGGATTTTGGTTGGGGGCGGAAAGCGGCCTAATAATAGGGAGCCCCACTCTCCGATCCATGCACACCGCTGCAAAATCCCTTCCCGAGCCCGGCGGGTAAACGTCGCGCTACGGCCACTCTCGTGCATTGCTGCCTGTCTTTTATTCCCCTTACGGAAACCTGATTGACCCTGCTAAGGCTTAGTCAACCACGATATGCCTAACTGATCAGTCACTCACCTCGTCACGTCTCAGGCCCGTCCCGTTGCGTGCCGAGCCGCGTGGCCGCTGCGGCTTATTTTCTTTAAAAAAAATATCCTGCAGCCATAGGAGTTTGAGGCGAAAGTTGAAGTAGGGTGGGGGCGGAAACTGACGTGATTGCCGCGCTAACCGTGGGATATTCCGTCCTACTTTTCAATGCTCCATAATCGATGGCAATCTCTGATCACGTAGTCAGGAAAAAAAAAAACATGTCTGTCGATCTATGTGGTGCAACTGAAAGAGAGTATCCAACCATATATTACAAAATTGATAAGGTGCAGCGGAGAAATTCGCATGCAGCGTGCTTATTAAACCATGATGTGGCTCGCTTATCTCTCACAACTCCAACGCGCCACCAACAACGTCGCTCCCCTGCATTCGGAGTTGTGTCTTAATTTGGTAATCAACGCATGTTCGCGGCGCCTAATATGGTCGACAAACAGTCCAAGTGACCACCCGTAGGTCATCCATGATTTACCCCGGCCATTCTGATATTCTGTCAGACGCGATAAGTAGTACTCACGTCAGCTGCAAAACCATTCATGCAGTCTTGCCAAACCACCCCTTCTTTTTTTCCCTCCAGCCAAGGAAAATGCGTTCACTCACCATTATTCAGAGCACGCTCGTGCTTTGTTTTAGCATTTTCCCCTCCGTGTCCCTTGCAGCAGATGATACCTGTGACCTTTCCGACGGATGCCCAGCTTGCGGCATGGACTACGCCCCGTTCAAGCCGTGGTTCAAGTACTACAGCAACAGCACCAGGCAAACATGCTGGAACACCATCTCCTGCAGCTTGACCCAATCCGACGAGGCCCGAAAACAGCAGTACGCCGCCATCGCCCTCATCATGGGCCTCATCCCGCTCTTCCTCAAAGACGTCTCCTGGCCCGAGCGCCACGCCATCCCGCTCTCCGCACCCCTCCCCAAGATTATCGAGATCCTGGTCCGCACCCTCAGCCTGGAGCCGGAATACACACCACCGCCACCATCATCCGAATCGGAAGCCGGCCAGAACGCAGCACGGGTGCAGGCGTGGTGGCGCCAGCGCAGCATCGCGCGCTGGGCCTGGGGCATCAAAAACGGCCGCTCGTCGTCATCCAGCAACATCGTGCGGTCGGGACGCACGTCGGCACTGCTCGCCCTGCTCGCCTTCGCCCTCGCCGTCTGCTACACCGCCCTCGGCCTCATCGAGACTTACTCCAAGCGCGCCGTCCTCGGCTGCCCCTACCCCATCTTCGTCCTGTCCTGGCACCTGCTGGCTCTGCTTCCTGCGGCCCTCCACACCGCCGCCGCTGCGTGGCGCGCGCCGAGACAGAGTGATGCTGCTGCTGAACCCGCTATGGTGCCGTTGGTGGAGATGGATCCGGCGACGGCGGCGGCGAGCGGCGGCGTGACGGGCCAGCGGCAGGCGACGAAGATTGCTCCGAATGTCGTTGGCTTGATCGCGTCGCGCGGTCAGCAGACGGCGGCGGCGCCCGAGACGGAGGAGTGGTGGATCACGCAGCTGATTTGGGCTCTTTACTACATTATTGGGACGTTGATTTATACGTCTATTAGTACGGTTACGGTTATTGAGCTGTTTGTCTGGGTGGTTGTGAGCTTCGCAACGACGGCGTTTGGCAGATTATTGGCCTTTTCTCTGTGTATGGTTTATGAAGCCCGGTCGAGGAACGCTTAATATTTAATTAGATGAGATGTATTCGGTTACCTATGTATACGGTGTCTTTTTCCGTAATTATGTAGTTGAATTTTACTGGCAGTTGCATGTCCTTTTAGACTTAATTTCTTTGTGTGTGCTTACAAATGGGGCTGTTGCTTATACACTGGGCCATTATGAAGATTCGCAAACATAAGGATCCGGCACTTGGACTTATTAACACCACTCGACTTGAATTTTCTATTCTACGGACTATTATACAATACAATCAGATTATACCACTGATTAGTAACGTCCATTTACTCCATGCAGCCAAGCTCAATACCCTTCGCAAAGAGATCACCAGCAACGGGAATGAAGCCAGAAACCAGCCCGGCAACCTCGCCAACCCAGCCACATCCACCGCTGCTCGTCGGGTTCTTCGCCGAAGCAAACTCGATGATCAGGTCGTCGGGCTGCAGCTGGTTATCGATGTAGGCGGTGACGCGCATGCTGGACGGCACCTTGTGGCCCCAGGTGTGGTCGACGCACTCGGCCAGACCAGCCGAGTCGCCGCACGTGTCGCAGGTGCGGGCGGCGGAGCGGCCGCACGCGTTCTCGGGCTTGGACGCGCCGCCCTCGGACCAGGTGAAGCTGTAGCACGTCTTGAACATCTCGTAGCCCTCCTTGTCCGACACGGCCTTGAGCACCTCCCACATGGACGAAATCAGCGCCTCGCGCATCTGGTTCTGCTGCAATCCGGGCGTCTGGCCCCACGCTCCGTTCATCTTGACTTGCACCGTCAGGTCCTTCTTGTCCGCGTCCAGCTGGTGCTTGCACCGGTTGTTGTCGGATTCCACCGAGCGGTCCGTCATGACTGACCGCTGGTTGCCGGCCAGGTCGTAGAGGGTTTGCCACGTCGCCGCGAAGATGTCCATGTCGCCCACGTCGACCATGTTGTCGCTGTAGCGGACTTCCATCTGCACCAGGGCGGACGCCTGGGCGGCGAGCGCGGCGAGGCTGAGGATGGCGTTGGATGTCTTCATGGTCTGGGGGGGAAACGTTAGCGGGGGCATATTGGCACGGCGGTGAGGATACTGACTCTGATTTTGGTAAACGAGAGACTGAGTCTTGTTGAGAATGAGTGGAAGGCTTTCTGTGAAGGAGCTGCTGCTGGCTGACCTCTTCCCAAGCGCTCATGGGTGTTTATATACAGCTGCCGATATACTTGGCATTACTACTGACATAGAGTCAGTGACATTCCAAGGCGCATTCGATGTCTCACCATGTGGCCAAGTACTGTGGCGCATGCTTTGACCCACTCCCTTTGCGAGACTTGAGCAAGGACTTGAGAACTCGGCTATGACATCGGTGTCGGAGTTCTCTTCCTGATTGTGCAAACCAAGTCTAGGACTAAAGTCCGAGGGTAGACCACCTGCGTCTTTTGCTATAGGTATGAATGAAGGCAGAGGCATGTCATGGCAGTCTACTAGGCCTGATGTGGAAGCCTTTCATCCGCACTCACTATAGCTACTGTCAACATTTTATGGTGACCACTCACATTCTCGAGGAGAGTATAACACCCTTCAACGCTGCCGGGCTTCAACGGAAGCATCGAATGCGAGATCTGTGCCTGTTTCAGGACTAACTCTGTTCTATGGTGCGGGAGTGGCATGACTCGTGGTTATTCTTCTCAGTCTCTGGCCCAAGCGTTATGCATACGAAGAAGCTCTTGGTAGATTATGCAACTCTTGACGGGTAGGGACTCACTTGCTGTCATTCGGTGTCTTGGCCGGCCGAATCTGGATTCCTGTCACGCGATGACTCCTTAGGGAAGAATTAACTGAGTAAGACGCCTGATTGCATGAAAACATCATCTTCAAAATGAACCGTGCGGTCTCTTGAAACGCTTGGCAGCCAGTCTAGATCGTCAGTTGGTCAGGAGAGATAGTATGCAACCTCGCAGTTGGCAGTAAGTTGCATTAGAAGCTCCAGTTATAGGCTCGTATACACCGCTCGGTGCCTTGGCGAGACACGTGGGTTTTAAGGTTAAACCTCCGGCTTTTCCTATTGGTGCCCGAGATAAAACCTTAAGATATGCGGGTTCTCGAACACTCTAATCTTCACTAAGGTTTTGTTTCATTATTTATTTGGCTTTGGTATGTTCCAAGAAGCCACATGATGTCGTTCCACATGCACAAAACTTCAGCCTGGGGATATTTCAGAAAGTATTTCACATCGAAATAGATTAGAAGTGAACGGTAGATTGTAGTAGTTGGATTCCCTACCTGCTCGCGGATCCAGGTCTGTTGCTGGTTCTGAACGTATTAGGTGTGGAGCGATCATCCGCTGAACCGTTGTGGCACTAGTCATCGAATTCCTTTCTCGACGTGGTTGCTCACAGTTCCTCGTAATGCTCAAGAGCTGCTCGGCTAACACTTCAAACCCCTCGCCTATGAGCTCGGGTGACTGCATGCTTGTGCTGAACAGGCGGAGTTCCCGTTGCGGTAAAAGCTCGACGGTATGAGTTGTAATAAGTCATGAGCCAAGGAGCCCGAAACCACTTTACGGCCGCAACACGTCCTCTCACGTAACGGACTTTTGAGAGCAGTGAAGAGAGTCAAAGTGAAAGTATTCAGAGAGCTGGGTAGGGTATCTAGTCAGGTAGTTAGTATATTCCGTACTTACAGTGAAACGCGTAGTGGAAAAGGGAACAGAGTAGGGAATGTGTACTTTGCCAACGATGCTGCAGACGCATTTGTTACCGGTACGCACGACCTTAGCCGTGATGGTGGATTCAGCTGATCACATGGCAGCAAGCTGGCTGTGGCTATGCCAGAATACGGCTCTGTCAGCACGATCGGCGGTTCGCCAGCTTGTACGTCGGGCATACTTGCGCCCTCGGCGACTTATTTGGCAACGTTAACGCGGTTTCGATCGGCTCGGCGAAGAAGGCCTGTGCCCGCCCCTAACGGCCCGCTGGTTCGTTCGACCTCGGTCCGCCCCGTTCACGGGCTTCGTTTCGGCCCAACGCTTATATCGCAACGGCGGCTGTGCGACCCGCTCGCACCAGCTTCGGGCTCTTCGGGTGCGCGCTCGAACTTCGCTCGGGCCACATCCGCGATTTCCGCTCCGGAACTCCAACCGACCGATTGGCAAATGGGGTAATTGCTAAACCCGACCCCAATCGTGTATAAAAACCTTAAAGCCGACCCCGAGGACTGTCAACCCGACCCTTAGTCTGGTTAAGTCAACATTATTCGATTAAAATATCTCTTTTTTTTTTACAACAGTAGATATCTATAGACTCAAATTTTGATTTCGTTGCAGCTTTACTCGGTGTTAAAGATGGTGGATTATTAGAGAGCTCGGTTTTAGGTCCCCGTTTGCTTTATCAACTGTGTTCCGGAAACATGAAGCTTTTCATTTTTTCCCAGCCACAAATCAGCTGACCGTTCGGGTCAAAGGTGCCAATGTGATTGGGTGCAAAGAGGAACTCCGATTCTGACTAACCTGAAAATCTAGAACGCCTCGGCGACCCTACATGACGCCGGAAGAAGAAAGACGACAAGGCATCACTGAGACAAGGCTGAAGATGATCGCTTCAGTGATTCGATGCCCCGCATCTTACATGCATATTTGGGGGCTGATCCAACGTCACTGAAGCTCCCGGCTTGGTATTTCTTCCGCACCCTGCAACGCTCGCTGACGAAGGCTGATTTAAAGAAGCGGCGGTTCTCCGACCATGGAACGGCATCTCTCTCATTCAGCCACAAAAACATTTGAAGAGTCTGTGGGTATCGACCATGGCCAGTGATGGAGGACACACCATCGACACAACGCCGCTGTGGGAGGCAGCACAGAATCTGTTCGCCCAAGATGTCAGCGAGGCTGGCAAAGATCTGACGTCCGTAGGGAAAGCAACTCTCGAGGAGACAATCTCTGATCTGCGCAAGACGCAGGAACAGGCTTCTGGGCAATATTCCGACCACATCGTGCATTTCGGATCAACAAAGAGCAGCGCAGCAGGCAGCACTATCACAATCAGGCTGAAGAGCATTTTTGATAAATTGGATTTGCTTTGTCAGCTTGGAGACGCCGCAATGTCAGCCGCGCCTGACAGTGTGTCATTAGTATGGATGGGCTTTCGCATGATTTTCATGGTCTGACTCAGATAACACTTCCGTTCAAGAGTGTCTGCTGATTGTTCCATCGATGCGCAGGGCCTCCTTGCCGACAAAGACACTTGCGAATTCCTTTCAGCCGCCGTCGACCAAATTTCCGGTGCAATCGTTGTCTGCGAGGTTTATGCTCAACGTTACTTTGGTCAAGATGCTTTGGTGGATCAATTTGGTCACAAGAAGCGGGCTGTTCTGGACCAGATTCCGGAGCTTCTCGCAATCGTCTTGCGATTCTCGTACCTTACCAGGAAGTTGTTCAGCCACTCGTCCAAAGTCTTTCGCACGCTTTCCGGAACACTAGCTGGCAGGTCATACGCCTTGAAGGACGCGACCGAAGAGTTAAGGACGAAGCTGGCGACGTTGCGGGAGACCGACCAGATCAACTACCAAGAAGAAACATTGAGGCTGCTCAGAGCCCGTTCTCATGACTCTCTGACTCTCGCTCGGTTGGAAGAGATGTCCAAATCTGCCTTTCAAGAAATCTACTTCACCGCCGCTGATATCAGAAACATCCAGTCTGAGATTCACAAGGGAAAGGAGGAGGACAGGAAGGAAAAAATTCAAAAGAGGTTCAAGGAGAAACTTGAGTGGTTCAAAAGAGGGAGAATCGCTGATATTCAGACCCAAATCAGCCAGTACCGAGAAAATGTCGACCGGAAACGTCACAGGGGGTCATGCCAATGGATCTTCCGAGATGATGTCGTACACTTCAAGAACTGGAGAGAAAGTGATTCGGGCTTTCTATGGCTTGTTGGTCGCGCTGGTTTTGGTAAATCCGTCCTTGTCTCAACGATCATCGAACACTTTGACAATGAACAATCTACGGAGAGCCAGCATCCAGCTGATCAGGTCCCGATTCCACTGTACTTCTTCTGCAAGCGTGGAGATGAAGCAGCAACGAAGGCACGCAAAATCATGCTGCACTTGTGCTATCAACTCTTAAATCACGACGGTTACCAGGATAGCACCACCCTACAGGAGAAGTGCAACGACCTACTAGATGAAATCCAAAAACAGTTCCCAAGTTTCGCCAAGATGGATCCCTCTCTTGTGGAAATCCCAGCTCTAAAGGACTTGTTCGAGCGCCTTGTGAAGCAACTGGGTCGGCCCGTTGTGCTCATTGTGGATGCACTAGACGAATGTGAAGACTGGGATGAATCTGGCTTTCTCGACTCACTAGTGGCTTTGGCCAGTTCAAAAGCAAGGATTCGAGTTCTGGTATCCAGTAGACAGCTTGACTCTGAGCTGCTACGAGACGCGCCTTGCGTTGAAATCAACAAGGAAAGAACAAATACCGACATCACATACTACGTAGCTACGTCAGTGAAACTGGCGAGGCCGAAGTGGAGCCGGAGAATGATGATGAAAGCCATTGAGGGCATCACGGAAAACTCTCTTGGAGAATTCAAATGTAAGGGGAAGGGGAAGACTGTAGAATTGAAGTTAAATGCTAACATATCCTTTCATAGATGCAACGATCAAAGTTGAGAGCCTCAAGGAGCCTGGACTCATCAACTCCTTTGACCAATTCATGAAAGATCTGAAACCGGGAATAAACAATGCCTATCATCAGATCTTTGAGACACTACCCAGGAGCCAAAGACATCTGTTAGTTGTAGCGCTACGTTGGCTGATCTGCGGGAGAGACAACATACCGATGGAGTGCATTGGGGATGAAATAGAACTCAATTGGGATGAAGACACTATCGAGGTCCAAGAAGACTTTCCCGATGGTGAAGCTAACACTTTCGTTTCCAATTTACTGGATGATCTCGATCTCAATCAAGAAGACGAGCCCGACAGCCAAGACTCCGACCATAGAGTTACAGCCGATACTCTAAGCAGGATTGGGCGAGACTTTGTCAAAGTACAGAATGGCCTGGTGGCTATTTTACATACCTCTGTCCGTGACTTCGTCGAGAGCTCAGACTCATCTTTGAGGACGATATCAACATTTTGTACTCGTTGTCTTCGAATTCAAAGAGATATCGATCTGGAGCTTTCAGAAGCATCGCAAAAGAACGGCCATATTCTAATGGCTGAGCACCTGTTGCAGAAGCTCAATTCACACAGGTTCCAGAAGAGATATATCCTAGTTGAAGATTTTGAGACCATAGAAGAGCAATCGATCAGGACGAGCGATCAGGACACGAATGTATCACAGGCTGAAAGCGTCGAAAGCCAATCGGCTGAAGTGAAAGTCAGCACGGATAACGACACAGTGTGGGTAACCGAAAAACAAAGATATGAAATCAGGGAGTGGCCACGACATCTGCGAGAGGCCGAGTGCGCATGGACTGCGGAAGATCGAAAGCGAGAAGCCGCACGCTGGGAGTCTCTTCTTGATGGCGCAGAGCGCTTTCTGGACCCCAACAGTAACGTCTACAAATGTTGGATGAGGAGAACCCTGCCAAAAGTCAAGGAGAGATCGTTCAAGGAATATGAACACCCTCTGCATACTGCTGCACGTCATGGAATTGTGAGTTTGGTGGAAAGATATCTCGGCAGAGAAGATTGTGAGGTGGATTCAAGGAATGAGGTGCAGGTAAGTTATTCATTATACTTGTCGTACGGATTTGTGAATGCTGATTATACATCAGAGCACACCTCTAATGGCAACCTGCTATGGACAAGGGAGTTTCCGTGGGTTGGAGCTACTTGTTCGAAAGGGGGCCAACGTCAATGCACAGAACTGCTGGGGGCTGGCCCCACTCCTGTATGCGATCAAGGACGAGGCATCGCTGGAACCCATCAAATTCCTTCTTGAAAACGGTGCAGATCCTACGATATCAAACGATGCCGGAGCAACGGCGCTGCATATTGCAGCCTGGAAACAAAAGCATTCGATATGCGAGGTTCTCCTCGGGTGCTCCTCTGTGGACGTAAATGCCAAGGACAAGGAAGGCGAAACCCCTCTCCACGCTGCCTGCAAGTGGACGAATACGCCAGAAGGACTGATCAAACTACTCCTTGACCACAAAGCAGACCCTAATGTTCAGGACGGCGAGAGCCAAGCTCCGCTTTACGAGGCCTGCAGGTCTGGGAACTTGGCAGCAGCTTGTGTGCTTCTACAGTATGGGGCTGAGATCAATGACGATGATCTTACTGGTGAGACTGTCAGTCAGAACATCTCTATTATTAGCAGAAAACTAATTGCGCTAGGCTCTCCATGCTGCTGTGTATGCCGGTAGTCTTGAGTGCACCAAGCTTTTGGTCCAACAAGGCATTGATATATGGAAAAAAAAATCAGATGCAGCGCGCCGCCCTTATCTCTGCTGCCATATCCGAGCAATGGGAGATTTTCGACTTCTTGCTTGGAGAATACGCTAACCAGAGGCACGACAGAGATTTCCTGTTGGAAAAAGACGAATATGGATTGATACCTCTGCATTACCTTTGTTGGTGTTCGAATGATGATATCATCCAACATTTGCTCCAGTCTGGCGATAGAGAAGCCATGTGTTCGATCACAGATGACGAGAAGGATACGCCATTTCATGTCGCAGCATCGAAAGGGAACATAGTGATGGTCAAAATCCTCCTTGATTACAACCCACCCCTAGACGTTCCTGGTCTTAACGTCTCGCACGGAGCCACCCCAATCGATCAGACTTTTCATTACTGGCAAACAGCCACTGATGAAACGGGGAAGTATGAGGAAGTGATTGAACTTCTGGCTTCAAGAGTCAAAATGTCGAATCAAATGCACAAATTTCAATGCGCAATTGAAAAGGGATCGACCAGACTGTGCAAGCTCTTCCTGGACTTGAAAAACAAGAAAGATGACTACGGATGGACACCAACTCAGCTTGCGGTCCAGTGTCGAAATCCGGAAATCATATCTCTCCTATCGATTGATGACGCCACCATGGTAGCTCAATCGCCACATGGACGGTTCCCGTCGCGATGGAGCGTGACCGACAAAAGTCACGAGTTGGATATTTCCATGGATGGAATGGAGATATCTGTCTCTGATCTCGGTGAGCTTGCAGAATTATCTCATATAGTGTTGCCGGAAGCTGATCCGTTTTACGTTTTCGGAAGTTGGAAACGCCGTGTTCGACAACTATAACCGGCTGATAGTGAGAAGTGATCACCCAGTTCCATTTGGTCAAGACCGCTTCTACTTCGAGATTGAGGTCTTGGAATCTCGAATTGAATTTGCGTACGTGTTCACTGGGTGTTACGATAGTATAACAGCTAACCAGCAGCTGCAACTACTAGTGAAATCGGCTTAGGATATTGCAGTAGATTTGCCATGTTGAATAAAATGCCAGGCTGGGATTCTGCCCATGCCCCGACTTGGGGATACCACGCCGATGATGGGGAGAAGTATTTCTGGTTAGGTGATAGTAGTGTCGGTGAATTTTATGCAGAGAAATGGGGCATTGATGATGTCGTCGGATGTGGAGTTGATCTTGCTAACGAGACCATTTACTTCACAAAAAACGGGCAGTATTTAGGTTCGTCTCACCAGTCGAAGCTGGAACACATGAATGCTAATCAAAAATGCTAGGAACCGCCTTCAGGGGTGTGAAGGGCCGTCTGTTTCCCGTTTGTGGCATGGGCTCGAAGTCAGTGAGAATCAGGGCAAACTTCGGCCAGAATCCCAACGTGCCTTTCAGGTACCGAGACTGGCAGACGGTCACTTAGCCCCGAGACGAGTGTCTGATGTTTGTTGGAGCCGCCGGGGTGTACACGCTCGCATCACTTCCCATTACTTCTTTACACACTGGAACATGGAGTATCGCTTTCCTACTTTTGGCTTCTTTGTCAACTTTCTCTGCCTTGTTTCATAAGCGTACCTTTATGGGCACACACAATCGGTGATTATTGTGTATGGGCGATCATACGATAACTGTCCAATGACTCATGGATTTCTTTAGCTTCAGGTTTTACGTAGCATTCTCAAAGTAAAGGCACTACTACCATCAGCAATGTATGACTCTACTCCTGGCACCGCGCCTGTCTTCTCGCCAGCACCACTGCCCCGCCCCCAGCCACTCCTCACTACTCACTGAAGATAACATACCTAACTCATAGACTTAGCGGGCAGGTAGGCCAGCCTCTGTAGGACCGGAGCGGTTGCCCCTGCGAGAGAGTATGGCTATTCGACTCGACGCGCTGTCTCCACGAAAAAAGAGCATCAATGGTTCCGAGACAGAGATGAAGGTCGATACCCCCATTCTATTAAGTTGGACATGGTCCACCGTAACACAGCTTTCTTATTGGTGCTACAAAGTACAGTAGCCGCTGTAATCAGAAAGTTCCAGCTGAACGAAGCACTGTCTTCTACTACACCGAAAGCCACCGCTCGCTAATAAGTCCTTCCATCGATGATTATGGGGCTTTAATGGATTTAAAGACGCTTTAGCGTTCGATAGAGAGAGAGATCTTTTGTGATATTTGGTCGAGGCGGTCGATGGTTTGTTTCTTTTGATAAGATATATCACGGCCTAGACCTTCGGCCCTCGGGGATAACCATCAGGACCAATGATGTCACGTGACTCATTGCTGCCAACAGTCCGTTCGCACTGTGTGCTTCCCGGAAGCCGTAAAGCCTCTTGATAGTAACCAAAGCTTTTGGTCTGGACCATATCAGATATCAGTAGCTTTAGATATTTTCCACTAAAACTTTTGAAGTCAGTCCACAGGTTTCCCCACTAGTTAAGATGGTCCGGTTCGGCCCGCTTTTTCTATTCCGCTCCACTCCCGTCATTCCCGTCATTCCCGTTCTTTTCGTCGCTTTCGCGATTTCCGTCACTTTCGTCATTTTCGTCGTTTCCGCAGGTTCCGTCATTTCTCTAATTTTCCCTAAAGAGGCGACGACATGTCAGCGATCGAACTTGAAACGCAGCGTCTGCCATCCAACCGTTCACACGGCTGTTTCCCTACCCCCAAGTGCTGTACGGATTGATAGCTGCTGGCAACATAAAAGGTACCTGTCGCCGCAAGTTCGAGCTCAAGTACTTTAGATCTATCATTTACAATCCTCCACTTCGACTCCGTATGATATCGCATCTCTCGCATACAACTTGCGCTCTCGAGTCGTTGGATGTCTCATATATTGACGCGAGTTACTGACGTGTGCGGCGTAGAACCCTTGTGAAGCCTAGATGCGATGATCTAATTGGGTCTGTTTATCCTTAAACCACCTACAGATTTGCAGCACCGCTCATCAGACCCAGGTGAAATACGGTGTAGCCATGGCGCAGGAGTGGGCGGGAAAGTGCGATTGGCCCAAGGTGATGCGGGCCCTCGCGTGACGAGAGATTTTCATTCATGCACGGCAAAAATACCCTGACATCTGCAGCTCCACACGGTAGCGAAGGCCAGAGCACCTAAAGCACGGGCCATCTGCAGCTCCTCAGCGTTGGAGCCCTCGGAATCTCCAGTGACGAGCCTCTTTGTCCGATATTTTCACTTGCTTGCCCACCATGGGTCGGCAAAGGGGCACCGGGTCATCTAAAAAATTCGTTGCCGCTTTGCCGCCTACCACGAAGAGGAACACCAAGTCACAAGAAGGGGAAGACATCCCCAGTACGTGTGTCCATAGACGATGGCCAGCAGATGGGTGTGCTGACCGCCTCCTAGCGCGAGATAACCTTCCATCACGGCCGACCAGTCGCAATAGTCGCCGCGTCAGGGGATTGTCACCATTACCCCCCGAGGTCAGTACATCATCACTTTAGCCCATTGCCGTTCCATCCAGCGCGCTCACAGGAGATAGGAGGCTACTCCCACAGGTGTATCGTCGGCGCCCAAAGCTAAAAATCCACCAAAGCCCAAGCAAAGGTCAAGAGCAAAGCCCAAAAAAAGAAACGAACCTCCACCTCCGTATCCGGGCCCCAACACCGCCGTCGATACCACCCATTCCGAAAGCCCGGACAACCAGCTCACGCGCACAGAGGTCTACGTCGATACAGGAACTCAGGCAGAACGTCAAGACTTGACTGGAGAGAAGGCAACTCAGACAGAACGCCAGGATACAACCGGAGAGAAAGCAACCCAGACTGAACACCAGGATCCGACCAGAGAGAGAGTAACGCAGACAGATCACCAAGACATCATCGGAAGGGCTGCAATTTCTGTCTACAGTGACCCGACGGAGGGCTGGGTCATGACTGACGCTCGACTCGGGCAAACCGCCGTTGCGGATGCCCCAGCGACAGAACGCAGGCCAGGTCCGTCTGCGTATCAACCACCCCCGTCCAGCGCGTCGCAGGCGCGTAAGCGGAAGAATCAGGAGGGCTCTGCGTCGAAGCCTGCGGGATCATCCACGGCAAATGAAGCTGGTTCACAGACCCCCTTCTACAAAAGGCCAGACTTCGCCACCCTGCTGCGGGGCAGGTTCCTAAAGGCGAGGTTGTTCATGCGGGAAGATGAGGAAGGTGTAGATGATACGACCAGAGGTATACTAGAGACTCTCGAGGCGGAATCGCACAATTCTCCAGCTGAGCGAAGATACGAGGCAGATGTGTTGCAAAAGATTATGGGGCGCCTGGCGATCAAGAATGAGGTTTCCGTCATAACCGAGCTTCACGATGTTGTCTGCCCTTCAGCAGAGCGCCTCGCTGCAATCTACTATGCGGACAAGAGACTCCACCCAACTTACAAACGCTTTGGTGAACTTCGGGACGAAGGATGGACAAAGGTGCCTCGGCTAATAACGGGATTTTCAGACCCTAAGCCAGACTATTGCGTTGGGTTCAATGATATGGCTTTCACAGACGAAGAATTGGACATACTTGCCGCGGCTCCCGGCATTATGTCCAGTTTTACAGCATCGGACAACATATACTTTCCATTCTTGACCTGCGAGGCCAAGTCACCTAGGGAAGCAATAACTTATGCAGAGAACCAAAACGCATATGCCATGCTGGTGGCAATCTCGTCGGTGATCGACCTCTTTCGGGCTGCAAAGATGGAGAAAAGCGCGCATCGGAAGGTCTTGGGATTCTCCATTTCCTACAACGACAAGACCGCCGTCGTGGACGCATACTACCCCGTTCTCGCCGGGACCCGCCTAGCCATCTACCGCACGCGACGATTCATCATGGCAATCTCGCCCGGCGCCTCCGACATGTGGAGGTCGTGGCGCTTCGTCCGCAACATCTACGAGGTCTGGGCCCCGAAGCACCTAAAGGGCCTTAAGATGGCAATCAACTCGTTAAAGTTCACCATCAATGTGGACGGTCGTGGGAGTAGGGAATCGCAGACGCCAACGCCTTCCGAGTCTGCGCACCGGGGACTACAGCAGCTTGATTTGCGGAGCCCGACGCCGCAGGCGGGTCGGGCGGACAGCGTCAGCGTGTTTAGTGATCAGTCTCGGAGAAGAAGGGCGATGACGGCGCCTCTTGGTGGGGACTCTCCAAAGCGGCAGAAGACTGCGATGGTTTAGGCTTTTGTTTTTTTTTCCCTTTTCTTGTAACCGTCTGTCTCTTTGATTAATTCTTATGTCGTCATGACCAGTTGAGGGACAATGCAGGGGCGAGGAAGTTGCTGGTAACCGCAGATGACACGCTCAACTACCTCGCAATGGAACTTTGAGATGACTCGGAGTGGCTGAAAGGGAGAAGCACGGCAGATCATGTGAGTTTTCACTATGCATGCGTGCCAGCTCTCTAACTCACCTCTATCCGAACACCACGTTGTGGGCTGCAGCTTCATCCAATTCTTCCCCAAACCCGCCCCGCTCGCCACCATAGTGCTGCCGCTCATCTTTGACTTTGCCGCGAACTACGGCCGCGACCCCAGCCGACGCTGCATAGAGCCGCACGTGCACCGCCGTCGACTTCGGCTTGCCCAACATCACCAAGGCCATCTATGCCGGCCGCTTGCGCAGCACCATCATCGGCGGCTTCCTCACCAACCTCTACGAGCACGCTAGCTAGTATGCCATGCGCCTCAACTAGGTCAGCTACTGAGGCAAGCAGTATAGCGTGCGTCGGGTTTGCTGAGTTTGGGAGTCGGGATGAGTTGGAAAGTGATGCGGTTGGGAATTTCTTTCAGACGTATGTTAGATGAGCGCGATCACTCGCGATAAGCAGGCCGTTATTAAAGAGGAGGAAGAGACTAGGCTAAGGGAGAGCTGGTGGTGGCGCTGGAGACTGAGGTTCGGAGTCGCTGGACCTGTGGAAGTTCTCTTAAAGGGTTGATCATACGCTAATCATTTTGCGCCAACAGGTGAACATTGGCTTTTACTTCGAAGTTAGCACATGCTTTGGGGAAAACCGTGGGTCTTGAAAGTCTTAGCAACTCTTGTGTGCTGACACTAAAACGGAGACGGAGGAGATTTCATTTTGGGCACTGAAGAGCCCAAGAATTGGATAATATTTTCCTAAATGGCGCCAGCCAATAGGCCGTCTATGAAGCAAGGAGCTGAATAGATGAAGAGAACGGTTGTGTATTTCTTAGCATTCTCTACTAATTGTAGAGAATTTAGAGTTTACGGTATGTCATCGAAACAACGCTAAGCCATCTTTGGCACGCTAGTCTCTGTCCGGGGTATTGCCGACGAAAACTTTCTCCATGGGCCGAACGAACTCAACTGTAACATTGTTTTTCATCAACATTGTCAGCACTCGTAATGTCCACTGTACAATGTGTATCCTGCAAAAAACGCCGCGTCCGCTGTGATGCTAGCTTGCCAACATGTAGCCGCTGCCCACGAGATGGCATCGTGTGCCCGGGCTACAGGAACCCCACTGTTTGGATATATCATGACCAATCATCTAAAGGCTTGAAGCGCTCACGGAATCGCCCGAACGAAATCTCGCCGCACTTGACTTCCCAAAGTAGCCAAGTGAATGTCAACCAAAAGCGAGATCAACTTGTTCGTCATCCAACACATTTCTCACGGAAAACTTATGGATTGCATCCATTGGAAAACACTTCTTGGCTCCCTTCTGACGAATCTGCTCTGTCCACTTTGAATTTTTTGCAATACTGTACGAACTCCTCATGATTAGCCTGCTTCATCGTCGTAAGCTTACTAGTTGCGTATAGACAATGAGCGTATTGCACCGTACATTATTGCAGACGATGTCGTGTTACAATGGACCAGAATCCAGTCCGGCGACTGGCGAGACCAACCAGACGTGGTCAAGAAATCGATGCACATGATTTGTGCACAACACAAAGCCATTGTTTCTCAGGATAACCCTGACCGCGATCTTGAGGCATGCAAACAAAGATATCACGCTAGTCAATCTTTGAACCAAGAGTTGATGCACTCGGCTCATGACCCGAACCTTCTTTTGGAAGCTGTCGTAATGCTTCTTACAGGAGAAGTACGCATAATACTTTCCCCGTTAAATGTACCCCTTTGTTCGCCCAAAAAAAAAAAAACTAAACCACTTTTCTTTTAGATTCAATACTCAGCTACCGGCGCCTGGCACCAGCATACCCAAGGCGCTGCTGCTATTGTTGAACTACAGGGAGGATGGGATAAATACATTCTCTCATCTGGCGATGCACCTCATATTGCTTCCCACTTCGCCACGTAAGCCATGCATTACGGCTAGCGGTTGCTGAAGTTTTACGAGCTTGTTCGCTAACAAGCTCTCACACAGGGTCGAAATCATGGGCGGTACGACAAGCAATGCAAGACATCTGAAAAAATCTCCAAAGTGGCCATATGACCTCATGAAAAGCTTTCCAAATTGGGATAGTATCACCGTAGTTTCCTGTTGCCCTTGTCCCAAGGTTCTCTTCGAGGCCATCGCGCAGACCAACCTTCTCAGAGCAACGTTGTGCAACGACGGTTCCGGCATCATCCGACAAACGGATGAAGAAATGGGTCGTGGCATCCGGTCTATCGTTACTGGAGTAGCCAATTTCTCGCCCCAATCGTGGCTGGCACACCTAACCGCAATCATCCCTTTCCAGCTGTCCAGCCCCGACTGGCTTGCGCTGATCTCTTGCTACCACGCCGCCACGCTGCTCTACTGCCTTCGCACCCTCGTGTTCGAGACTTCCTTTGGTAATCGAGAAACCCTACCCTCAATCCTCGCGGACACATTCGGCACGACCGTTGCCGAGACCGTGCGCGTTGGCGCGTTGAGAGCGCTCTTCCATCATCTTGGCTGCCCGTTGTATTCATTCGGGGCTGCGGGTCTGAAAGCTGATAGCGTGGCTTGGAACGTGGTCGTTTGGCCGCTGTTCATCGCGGGATTCGAGGCTGGTGGCGAGGGCCTGACGAGTGTAGAGGCTCGCCAAATGAAGGCGTTTGTCTCAGACAAGTTGCGGCACGTGACGATGCTGTTGGGCTCGAGGAGCGTGTCAGATGCGCAGAGGGTGTTGGAGAAATGCTGGGCAAGCAGGGAGATTGGCGGCGGTGCTGGGTTGGACGGTGGGCCCACGTGGGATGAGGCTTTCCCGGAACCATTCGTGTTCATATCAAGTTTCTAAGGGAGAACAAGAGCCCGGGCAGGCGATGCCAGCTGTGGGTGAAGGAGGGAGGACCACGAGTCAACACCGGTGGCACTTGGCCCGGAGAAAGTCTCGAAATAAACTACGCGGCACTTCGTCCAGTCTGACCGAGACCAGAACGTGGAGGATCCCAGCGCATTATCTCCCACTCCGCCTCCTGGTTCGGCCGCCACGTCCACTTCCCGACACCACGGAAACCAAGGCTCCTGTAGAGCGGCGCCCCCGCAGGCGTCGCCGACAGGTGAACCGGCACGTTCTCCTTCTCCGCCCTCGCCATGCCCCACTCCAACATCATCCGGGCCACCCCTCGCCGCTGGAACTTGGGATCGACTGCGACGTCCATGATTCCGTAGTATCGTTCGGGCTTTTGGTACCCGTCTTCGTTCCAGCGCTGTGAGTCGCTCCTGTTGCAGGTTTCGGCCACAGCCCGGGCGTGGGAAGCGTCGACAATCGGGTTGCGGACGTCTCGGATGTAGTCCACGATATCGGAATCTAGGATGCGTTCTTTGATTCCTGGGGTACAAGTTAGTCTCTTTGAATTCTAATGTGGATTTCTCTCGTGTAGCCGTCGTGATAGTACTCACTTGATATCCATGGCTTTTTCTTCTGAGCATCACGGTTCGGCACTTCTTCCTCATTTTGGTCGGCGCCTTGGCGATACCAGATACAGAAACCCATGATTTCTGGAGTGCCGTCCCATCCTTCATCGTTAGGCTCGAGAACAGCAACAATCGGTAGTTCTGTGGGATCCTCTAAGCTGTGCTGAATTATGTCGGTTTTAACTTTCAGATATCTCGAAGGATACTCGTGGCGCTTGGGGTAGATGTATGCATCTTGAGCATCGTCGACGTATGCAGCTACAGCAACATGTGCTGCGTTGGAGACGTCGTCCCGAACCAAAAGACGGGTGTGCATCCTGAGATTGTAGTGTTTCGAAATGAAGGTAGGACAAGCTGAAATCGCGGGACGGAGAATTCTTATACATTTCGGGGTCCGCACGTCAAGTCTAGTTGGTTGAGTCATCGCAAAATTGGTCCGTCTTCAATTTCGTTCTGGACAACACATTTTCATTCGTGCTACTGGATTCGGCAATGCTTTGGGGCGCAGTTACTCCTACGTATAACGCAGAGGCCAAAACGCCAAGGAGCTAAGTGGTGGATGTGGGGATGTGATCTGACTGCCGCATGCGGCAAGTGGCTTGCAGGAGGCTGGATGTGAAACACCGAGGAAAACGCCGAAGAATGGCACTGTTCATAGCATTCGAATCATTTACAAATAGAATAGGGAACTCTTCTTGATGATGTCGGCAAATAAAACGTGCAGAAAAGTTGATTCGTAGCAAGGCATCTTGGTATGGGTTCGGCACCCGGGCCTACAGTATTAAGTTTAAGGGGTCCGCTGTTCTCGTATTTTAACACCTTTTATTGGACACACGTAATCGGAAGCAAATCGGGCCTGTAGCCTATCGAAAGCCCAGTAATATGCGCCTTGAGAAGTCTGCCCACGTTACAGAAGACTTGATCTTAATTCGCGCAAAATTGCTTACCTGCATTCGTAATTTCTTCTTCCCCTTGAAATTCCCTCGCTCAACGTTAAGTTCCTTGGATCTCTTTCCTATTACGATGGTACGATGCCTGCCGCTCGTCTACAAATCAGCCCCAACAACCCAAATTGGATCAGGATAAAAGAACGATTAGTCACTTTTAGAGAACCTGGGTAATCTCATTGGGTCGGCTAATGGCACTGGCAGCTGGATTTGATGATGGCCGTGTGCAACAACGAATGGAAGAGTATCAAAACACATGCATCGAATTTTCTTAGATGGCCAAGGTATCGGAGGCTGAGGAAAGTCTCATCTGATTTAGAGTATTGAGGAAAATAAAAATTCAATCTGGTTGAGTTTCTATATCAGCAGAAGGTCTTCGATCGTGCATAATTCTCCATGGGATATGAGGTCAATTTGAGTATGTTCATTACCGCGTTTCATTGCTGTGTTTATGTAGCGTCTTAAAAAGACGAAATGTGCCACGGTCTTCTTGTTAATGTTTAACACAAAGGAAAGTCAACGCTATCGGAGACTTATATCGGTACAGGGTGAATTATGTAAAGCTTAATCCGTCCACCACAAGGGGCCTTCTCTTCTAGATTCAATCTCATCGATAGGAACACGCTGGCAGATATCCGGAAGAATAATTCCAGGGAAACTGAGGAGATCTGACACACTCTGTCCAAGTTGTGGGCCTGGAAAAACTACAACGTTGACACCGTGGTGGGGTATGAGCGCATAGTATTGCAGCCTAACGCTCCTAGACTAAACACGCCTATCTGCCACCGATGAGGGCTCAAGACTTTGATCATTCGTCGGTCGTCGACTACCCAAAGTCATTGAAGGTCATGTTGTGGATATCTTCGGACTGTGGTCCTGAAACACGTGAATGACATGGTGCGCCCTCGGCTCGAGGGCATTGCAGCACCACCCGATCGTCGGGGCCACCCGAGAGTCGAGGGCTACCCCAGAAATGCGGGGGAGGGGGTATATGGGGAGGCAACATCAAAGCAACATCTCACAACAAGGAAGAGAGACGGCCCAGAATTCAGCGAAATCTTTCTTGTCTAACGATTGAATCGAGATTATCGAACACGATGAGCGCACGATTACTCGCCCGAAGCACTACCCGCATCTGCCGCCAACCAAAGCGCTTCATTCCTTGCATCGCTTCTCGACCAATCAGCCAGAAGACATACACCTTAAACACAGGTGCGCAGTTGCCCGCCATTGGATTTGGTACCTTCCAGGACAAGGAACAACAGGAAAGCGCCGTCTACAACGCCATCAATGCTGGCTTTCGGCACATTGACACGGCTCGAGTGTGAGTAGTCAGCACCCCAAACCCCTTGAGGCTCTGCAATAATAACAATTCATAGTTATGACACGGAAAAGTTCATTGGCAACGCTATTCGGAAGGCGGGAGTTCCCCGCCAAGACCTTTTCCTGACTACGAAGCTTTGGTGCAACTCATTCCACCCCGACGATGTTGAGCTCGCCCTTGACGAGGCGCTTGCTGATTTGGACACTCCGTACATCGACCTCTTCCTCATGCACTACCCATGCACCTTTAAGCGGGGCACGGAGCGCTTCCCGAAGGGAGAGGATGGCCAGATGATGATGGGCACTACGACTTACGTCGACACGTGGAAGGCGATGGAGAAGCTGGTCCAGAAAGGCAAGGCTAAGGCCATTGGCGTTTCTAACTTCAGCAAGGGTGAAGTCCAGAAGCTGCTTGATGAGGGCTCGATTGTAAGTTGTCTTCCTCGATCCGAGCGGCAAGTCTGACAGGATACTCTAGGTTCCGGCCGTCCACCAGATGGAGCTGCATCCCTACCTGCAACAGAAGGCTTTCGTTGAGTGGCAGAAGTCCAAGGGGATCCAAATGATCCAATTCAGTCCTCTAGCCAACCAAAACAATTTCTATCGCGACATCTACTGGGCCACGGGCAAGGCCGATATCCCTCGGCTCATCGACGAGCCCATCCTAAACGATATCGGCAAGAAGTACGGCAAGAGCGCTGCCCAGGTGGCGCTTGCTTGGGGTCTCGCCAATGGCCGTGCAGTGATCCCAAAGAGCGTTATCGATTGGCAGATGAAGGAGAACCTGGAGAGTGATTTCCCGTTGGACGAGGAAGATATGGCAAAGATTGCTACGTTGGACAAGGGGCTCAGGTTCAATGATCCAAGCACTGCGTACAACTGGAACCTGTACAGCGATTTGGAGGGTGCTTGGGCGAATGCCAAATAGTATCGATGCTTTGTTGGGTATTGTCAAAACAAAACCCCCGCTTGTCTTTGGTAGCATTCTTGTTAAAATATATGATCTGACTGAATAACGTTCCTCTCTTTTTGTATGGCTATTTTTGCTGTACTTCTCTTGACGATTACTTGATGCAAATACAGAAAGCTGATGAAAGCGTGATGTGAAAATGACGAAGGCCAACAAGGACAGATTTGAAAGAAAGAGGCGTGAGTTCATTGTGGAAAATTGGGATTTAGGTATGAAAGCCAAATTTTCCAAGCGCAGTCGTAGACTACTTGGCGTCGATTATTGCGGGGTAAGCCAGCTATAACACCAGATGTGACGCGCACACGGCATCCATCAACACCCAAATCCTCAGCTGATATTTCCGCCATCGCAGCTAGTCTTGTTCCTATCCCAATGTTGAAAGCGGGGATGGAATCAATTTTCCAGCGATATCTCCTGCAGTGTCGGGAACTAATACCTTGTTATTTTCGATTCGAGGGTTGACTCGGCCCGCAGCGCTGATCACTGCCTCAGAATACCCTGAGTATCGCGCCCTCGTGTCGGTGGGATCTGCCAAGCCTACTATGGTGCTCACTCAGACTACCTGCCTCGATTGGAAAGGCTGTTTGCATAGTGACCATACGGAAGTATCGTGTGGGAACCCCATGGGGTATTTCCCCGCAATGACGGCAACGGTCGAACCATCTTGCCTGCTCCTCCGTCCAGCCGCCATTATTTAGTGCCCTAAAGCTGAGGTTGCACCACGCCAACTCTGAGCTTAACTACCAAAGTCATCCATCAGATTACTCCCTACCTGTCACACCATGTCCGGCATCCTGGATCAACGCAAGAGATGGATGGTCGCATCCAATCTTGAGAAGAGATCCCTCCTTATCGCCGTCAACTGCATCGCCGGCCTCTCCATCTTCTTCTTCGGTAGCCAGCCCCCATCCCACTGCCCTTCCCTGAGGCGATTGAACTCACCCACACATCCACAGGCTACGACCAAGGCATGATGGGCGGCGTCAACGAATCGCCGCACTACGTCCACCTCATGGGCTTCGGCCACGTCGACGGCACCGGCAAGCCCGTCGTCACCAAGACGCTGCTGCAGGGCGGCATCGTGGCCGTCTACTACCTAGGCACGCTGCTGGGCTGCCTGGTGGGCGGCTTCGTCGGCGACCGCTTCGGGCGCATCACGACCATCGGCGTCGGCGCGGCGTGGGCGATACTCGGCGCCGCCCTGCAAACGTCGGCGCAGGACGCGGACTGGATGATCTGCTCGCGGCTCGTCAACGGCGTCGGCACGGGCATACTGAACGCCATCGTGCCGACCTGGGCGTCCGAGCTGGCCGACTACTCGTCGCGCGGCGCCTTCATCGCCATGGAGTTCACCCTCAACATCTTCGGCGTCGTCGTCGCGTACTGGCTGGCGTTTGGCGTCAGCTTCATCGACGAGGGCCGCTCGCCGTTCCGCTGGCGCTTCCCGATCGGCTTCCAGCTCGTCCCGCTCATCTTCCTCATACTCGGCTGCTGGGTGTTCCCCGAGTCGCCGCGCTGGCTGTGCCGGGTGGGCCGCGACGAGGAGGCGCTGTACATCCTGCAGCGGCTGCGCGGCATGAGCGGCGCTGAAGCGGGCAAGGCGGAGACGGAGCTGGCCGAGATCAAGGACATCGTCGACCTCGAGAACAAGGAGGCCAAGCGCAACTCGTACTTCCACATGTTCTTCGGCATCGGCTCCGGCCGCCTGCACACCGGCCGCCGCGTCCAGCTCGTCATCTGGCTGCAGATCCTGCAGTGCTGGAGCGGCATCGCGGGCATCACCATGTACGGCCCAAGTGAGTCCAATCCCCAATCCACATCCCCATCCCTGTCTCCTCCTATTCATCTGTCTTCTCCCTCCCCTCCAACCAGACCCGGCTAACCCGTGCCAACCCAAACCAGCCCTCTTCGCCCTCGCCGGCTTCAACCCCACCAAAGCCCAGTGGATCTCGGGCCTCAACAACATCTTCTACATGTTCGCGACGCTCATCTGCGTCGTCACCATCGACCGCATCGGCCGCCGCTGGACGCTGTACTGGGGCTCCGCCGCGCAGGCCGTCGCCATGTTCCTGGTCGGCGGGCTCGCGCGGGGCGGGCTGGACGCTAGCGCCGGCGGAGACACCGATGCAGCGAGCAAGTGGGGCGCGGCTGCCGCTGCCATGATTTACTTGTACACGTTCGTGTTCGGCGCGACGTGGCTGACGGTGCCGTGGTTATATCCGGCGGAGTGCTTCCCGTTGCAGGTGAGGGCCAAGGGGAATGCGTGGGGGGTGGTGGGGTGGAGTGTTGGGAATGGGTGAGTGTGGCGCTTTGTTTGGAGGGATGGTTGGTGATGGCTGATGATGGGGACTAGGTCGCTTACGCTGGCTATGCCGTATATCATCGGCTCGATTGGGGAGAAGGCGATGTACGTTTTCGGCGCGTGCAACGTCATCGCCATTCCCATTGGTGAGTGATGCTGAAATGCAAAGCAAACGAGGACTGACTGCTGATTGTCGTCTAGTGTGGGTCTTTTACCCTGAGTCGAACCAGAGAACGCTTGAGGAGATGGACCTCCTCTTTGCTGCGGATACGCCGTGGGTGTGGGATGCGGAGAAGAAGTTCGCTGAGTTGAAGGCCGAGGCCATGGCGAGGAACGACGGACGTGTTGTTGCGGAAGGAAAGGATCAGGGAAATATGGATACCATCGAGTACCACGAGACTGTTTAGTCGAGTGCAAACTATCCAGATTGCTTATAAATCTGAAAAAGCACATGCGAGAAGCTATAAAAGTAGGACTGTGTCATATATTCGATAATTATCAGGGTCCTACATGAGTAAATGCAAAGAATACTCATGTGGCGTTCTACAATATGGGCTTATATAAGTAGATCTGTAAGTGGTTGTAATAATCGACTATATAGCAGCAAATAAATAGGGTAATTACTAACCGCGACCTTTTTCTCGTGAAAACCCTTAAACCCAACCCTTACCGGCTAAAACCAACCATCGCCGGCAAAACCCAACTCTGCTAAATCTAGTGTAGCGAGACTATTTTAGATGCGGAGTACTATTAGCTATTTATACCTTCAGTTGCGATTGCACTGGAGTCCGATTTTATATATAAGACACTAGAAGTCAACATTTACCGCGGTTAAATAGGTACTTTAGCTATAAGAATGTGGTCCGTTTTGCTTGTCGGCAGCGTAGATCCCCGGGCCGAAATGATCGGGTAAAACGATTCCGGCTTCCCGTGCCTTGACACGTCGCAACATTTACTGCATTTAGAACAGTGCAGATGGAATCGGCCCATTATGTCTTCCGTTCTGAAATCTTATAAAGAGCTGTCTATAGTAAAGTGAGACCCCGATTGCGCCCTAAACCTCCAACGCTCCCCGAAAGCATAGAACCTGCAACCGCATGTTTCCCATCAACATGGAGAACTCTAACTGGGAAAGCCTTTCTGAGATGGATCCGGATTTCAAAACAGTCCGTAACAAAATCCGCCACAGGAAATGTATTCAAATCACTGACGCAACCTTTAGTTCTACGAGAAAGTTGGCCCAGCCGCCAAGCTGAGCGATGCCGCAGACATCCCAGTCTCGACGGTCCGCAAAATGAGCACAGCTTTCTTCACGCCCGTACCGGGTGTCAATGTGCCTGCGAGCATGGAGGGCGTCGTGAAGAGCCAGATTTCGATTCCTGTGAGAGACGGGAGCGCCATCGGCGCCGTTGTGTACCAGCCAGCAAAGCTGTGTGCGCAAGGCCATGGTGGCCCGCTGATCGTCGCTTATCATGGTGGCGGTTGGTGCATGGGTGCTCCAGCGTCGGAGGAAGTCAACTGGTGGGTACCATTCCCATGCTCTATCAGCTTGGGCGTCATTTGGATCACCCCAGATGGAAATGGTGTTTTACATACTAACTCGTCATCTTTTGAAGCGTAAATGCCGTTCAACGATTCGGCGCCGTTTGCGTGAGCGTGGACTACCGCCTGGCTCCTGAACATCCGTTCCCCACACCGATCAACGATGCCTGGGACGCGCTGAAATGGGTGAGTGATTCGTTATCAACCTGCCCCTACTGAGGTTTCCATGTTACTGACGCCAAACAAGCTCGCTGCCAACGCGTCTCAGCTTGGTGCCGATCCTTCTCGTGGTTTCATCGTCCACGGCGAGTCAGCTGGGGGAAATTTTGCAGTCATTCTTGCGCTTCTCGCTCGCGACGAGAACCTTAGCCCTCCGCTCACGGGTATCTCAGCTTCTATCCCAGCAGTTTTGGCAAAGGAGGCTGTTCCCGAGAGGTTCAAGGCGGAGTATTTGAGCTTGGACCAAAATAAGGATGCACCAGGGCTGGATGCCACAGCACTGGAATACCTCATCGGTAAGTCTCCAGACTGAAAGAAGCTCGCACAGAAGTCAGAAATCAAGTCAATATGATCGAAGCTGATAGTGTCACGCTTGACAGGGATTTACAACCCAGAGAGAACATCTCCGCTCTTCAGCCCCTTCAACTGGCCCACTGGACACAAAGGACTACCTCCAACAGTCGTCTATGCCTGCGGTAAGTCTACTTGTATACTTGTAGTATCTAAGGAATACAGAGAGTAATGACGGCATATAGGCATGGACCCCCTGCGGGATGAGGCTTTGCTGTACGAAAGGCTCATCCGGACTGAGTATGAAGTTCGCACGAAGCTCGTAATCTACCCTGGCTTGCCTCACGCCTTCTGGTCCTTCTTCCCCACCCTGGAGGCTTCGAAAAAAGCGGTGGCAGACATCACAGACGGTTTTGGCTGGCTGCTTCAATGCTGAGATTATAATCGCAGTCAGCTGCCAATCGACTGTACTTGTCTTCCGGACAAGGTTTCCTTCTCCTGCAGCGTTGATCCAGGAATGGGCAAATATACGCTCTAGTGAGTTGGCTTCACATGGGAGCTCGCTTTGTGTGTCTCCAAACGTCCAAAAATAGAAACAAACCTGGATTGGGGTTCGTCAGCTCTAAACGGCAATTGGAGCCAGATACAAGCATATTGGTGATAAAATAAGGGTACAACAAAGGTTGCGGCGAAACCTATTTCTGAGAAATATGCCTCGTGCTGAGCATTACAAGGGTACAAACCAGCTTCTGCATCTAAGTATATATTTAGACTGCCCGGTTACATGAAGCCAGTCATATATGTAGGCATGCTCCTCTATCGCAAATCAACTGAAAACAGTGTTTAAGGCAACATTTTGCGATACGTTACCTCGAAGTACACAAGAGGTACATACCGGACTTTTGGCAACTGGAACGAAAGCTACACAAGGCTGCAAGGCAGACAGATGATTTCGCTACCAACAGCAGTAATTTATGCGACAAAAGAGGCGGTTTGTGTGACTGCAATAAGGACTTGGCAAGGCGCAGAGGTTACACTGCTCTAGCACGCAACGTTCGGTCTGTGGTACTATCTATTTTTAGGGCTCTCGTCTTCTGTGAGATATGGTACACTATTTCTTTCTAGTTATTTGCGCTTAGTAGCGCTATCTTATAACAGTTCCAAGACATCTGCGGTGTCTCAGTCGGAAGGACCATGTTGTACAAGAGATGATCCTGACAATGATCGCTACACCTTTCCAAGGTGCAGACCTCGAAATATTCACTGCTGAATTCAACTGCGAGCCGTTTGAGTGGCAATATTCGACCGCACAGCATGCAAACAAAACTCATTCTGACCGGATGAATCCATGGGTTGACCTCACGAGTCCAGCCTGTACAGTTCGGAACTATTGTCCTTGGGCATCGAGCCACCATAGAACTCTATTCTATGGAACCCTTTTAACGGGCGATGTTCATACACGTCCATGTTCGAAGGGCTCCGACAAAGAAACTCTGCGTATACTTATTTATATGAGTTCTATTGATAAGTCTGGCGCTGACTACTCGTCATCATCATGCACGCTACACATGGCCGGCATCCATCTGGTCGCATGCATTGGCCCTGGCGCTCAGCCGTGCAATCTAAAAGGTTCTACACGGCACCGACACTCCATCCAAAAAAAAAAAAGATCTCAAGGTTGTCTTGATGGAAAGGAGTCGATCTTCGCGCCATACAGATCAATCTCACTCATCCTCTACACCCTCACTTTATACTAGCATCGAGCCGCTGGAAAGTTCTCATATGTGGCCGCCATTCGCAAGGTCATGTTGGTTTCAGTCAGTCACGACGGCGGCTCCTGTGGTAGTCGTTGCCGCCCTCGAGCCCGTATATCAATACTCCCTTAAACATCACGGGATTGCTGATGTTCTACTCAAGGGCTACACAAAATTATCTTGGACACCTGAGCTGATGCAAGCTGTGCCGTCGGAAGGGTGGATGGCCTGATCGCCTATGGTGAGGAGTGGGGTTGTAGAAGTACCTGCGACTGTGACTGCGACTGCGGATGCGGATGCGGATGTGGGGCCGGGCGCAGTGAGGGTCAATGTACTGCTGCCCCCGATCATGGTGACGGCAGGAGACCTCGAACCTGGAGGTTGGTTGTTCGTGCTCTCGAGATTCGGCGGCGGTGAGAAGAAGGTGGGAGCTGCGATACGGGTGTTGCTGATCAAGGCACTTTGGCCAGCTGTGAGGGTTATTCAGCCCATGGCCACGGCAGAATGTGTGTTGATGTTCCTGGACTGTCGTAATGGTGGTGGGGGCGACGGAGACTAATGCCGAACCAAGCGAAATGTGCCGAGTGGGTGCTGCGCCGTCCTCCACGTCTTGACTGGCAATGATGCCAGAATGAAGCTGCATGACCGTGTCGACCTCGATATTTGGCGCATTTTTAGTATAAGCACTTCCAGGAGCTGCGGTTGATGTGAGAAATTCAGCCTGTGCCGTTACAATTGAATTATGAAATTGGTCTGGTCGAGCTGGTCGAAAAGTGTTTATTACAGGCTAATTTTCCGAGTCAATGTACGGGTATGCTCTCCAGTTACGTGCTTGAGGATCGGCATAGATTGAGTCTCCAGTCATTGTAGGTGTTATTATGTCGGATGTTGGGGTGCGACCTGGACGCGGCCCCTTCAAGTCCCATGACTGTAGAAGATATTGTTGTCTCCGGACTCGTTTGCTCAGGTTGTCGAAGGATCACCCATCCAGTTGTAGTACGTGTCATAGTCAGCAATCACATTGTGATATGTCTTTAACATTATTAATGTTTTATATGCTTTAATGGCATTTCAAAAACTACAATAAAGTCGTGGGGTCAGCAATGTAATCTGATGAACAATGGTGCCTTCTCCGTTAGTTAGTAGCAGTTTTTGACCGTCTAAAAGGTCTTAAACGAGGTTTGTGGCATGTTTCGTGATATTCAAACCTGTAATAATGTTCGTGGCCATGGTGTTTGTGGTACACGTCTACTTGATGGGTTTTGGGGGGATGGCCACGTACAAAGGGGTACGGGGTCGGAGACCACAAGACCACCTGATTTAAATATTGAACTTCGACACTGTGCTTCAGGATGGACATCAAGCACTACCTTTAAACATGCGGGAAAATACTCTCGTTGTGCATGGAAATAAGCTTTTGTATGCAGTCGTACGGAATTTTTGCTCGGCCGAGCGGGATGAAAGCTAGCCGAATCCGAGCGGCTATCGGCAATCAACCACCCCCAACTGCGCTTCATTCTCTAATCCTAAAGTTCGGGACCTAAGACTCATGAGATATTCAGTTGCTAGTCATGTAGAAATCATTCAAAGATCCGGTATCCGATCAAATCGACGAACCACACGAGACCAGCCCGCACTTATCCATGGAGTGCTTGGCCGCCAAGTTGCCGTCATGATGCAGCAGTCAGGCAGGCCATCCACAAGAGAGATGTTTATAAAAGAGCTTAGCCTCAATGTGAAAACGCACCAGTCCATCTGGATTCCAGTCTTCCAAGTTCAATCATCGTTCAAAATATGTTGCCGAGCATTTTCTTCTTGGGTTGCGCAACCTTTGCCAGCGCCCTGGAGCTACCATCATTCGCACCCGCGGATTTCCCGCTCAGTACAAAACAGAATGATGGGGTAATGAGATTATAGCCTTTCATTCATTGCCATGATGCTAATATTCCTCTGATCAGACACACGTTGGGCGCTACGACGTCCGACAGACCATGGCGATAGTGCAGGATCCATTCCAGGAGGGGCTGAACAGGTGCGAGAGAGCCGATCTTCTCTGGAGTATTTCAAGAACTGATTCTGTGTGTGAAGCTGGTTCTACGTGCTGTGGTTGACTACAGTCGACGGCAGGAAGTACCATCTCACAATCAACACAGTAATCAATGGAGCGGGCGAACAAGGACATGCAATCTCTGGATTCATGGGCTTGGAAGACCTCTCAAACTCCAGCTATTCTGGCGGAATCATCCTGGAGCCTGGCACAGCAAGCACCGAGTTCCTAAATGTGCAGGCACCCTCTCAGAACCTCAGCAGTCCCCAGGGATCTGACAATTACACTGATCTATACTTTTCCGGCGACTATGCAGGTATCTCAGCCAATCTACATATGCAGCCTACCGGCCCGAACCTATATCCCGGTGGCAGTGGATACGTCACTCTCAATCCCGTGTCTCCCTCTGATTACTTTGTTGTCCCCCCCGGGTACTCCTGGTATTGGGTTGGTCTCATTCCCAGATCATGGAGTTCGCAACGCTAATGACAGGTACCCAGGGAAACCCTCACTTGAAAGTAGAGGGCACCATCAAACTAAACGATCAAGACGTGGAGATTGACACGTCCAATTCGTTTGGCTTCCTGGAACGGCAGTGGGGTGACATGCAGCTGCGCAACTGGTACTTGTACTGGGTGTATCTCTCCAACGGCATCTTTCTCCACGTCTGGATCAACGAACCGACCCTCGAAGGGTTCAACTCCGACAGTATTGCCATCGCTACTGTCTGGCATCCGAATGGCGTGCACGAGGTGCTACCAGTAGACAACACGACGAGGGCATGGGACACTACCCGCAGCCCGAAGACCGGCAACCTCTATTTTAACGAATTCCAGTTGGACCTTTCGACTAGAAACTCGTCAATTAGAGTCACCAAGCCCACCAGGGACACGCTCCTTATCCCCCTTGCTGATTACGGCGCACCGTTGCTCAATGTCTCAGAAGCATACGTCCAGGGTCGCGGAACCTGGGAAGGGGAAGCTGTAGAGGTCTTTGGCCATCTGGAACAGATTTCTACTTTGGTTTGAGTTATGCTTCTCTTTTATATATACTTTACCTCGCCTTTTCGAGTAACTTATATAAGAAAATTAGAACTATTTATCTTTTTAATGGTAGCATGTTTACGGTTTCAACGCCTGGGTTCCACAACGCATCCTTTTGCAACTGGGGGAGCTGCATTGGTTTTGGAAACTGGCTGAAAGGTGACAGCGGCGATGGTTTTGTCGCCGTGACCGGGCTCTACAATGGACACGAGGACACTTTCTTCGAGTGGTACATGGTGGGTAAAACAACGGGACGCGTGATAAGAGATGCGGAGTGCACGCTTTACATGGAGGCGCTCTACGCCAACGTGCGCCTCACGTACCCTTCATACCGATTCGACACCGCGCCGATGCCGATCCCGAACTCCACCGTCTTTTTCGCTCGCAACTACAATGCCTTTTCCAGTGCATTCAGAGGCGTCTTTCCGGCCCCCATGAAATTCCTGCTCCACAACGGCTCTATGCCGCCCGAAGCCGACCCCACCCGCATCGACCCCTTCTTCCGAGCCCTGATCTGGGGCCCCGACGGCATACCCATCTCAGAATTCAGCGATCCGTCCAAAATAAACACCACCCTCATCCCCGGCATCGAGCGCCTGCGAGCACGCCAGCTGGCCCAGCTACTCAGCAGCGCCTACCGCAGCGCCAACGCCACAGAAGGCCTTGTGCAGCACGACTACGCAGACGGCGAGACCCCGCCGGACCTGCAAAACTTCCTCGCCAACCTGACAGGCACGCTCATCGACGACTCGATCGATCTTGTGTGGTGTTGTTTGTTCAATAATCTAAGTCAAGATCGCGAGGACTGCACGCAGCCTCTTCACTCTAATTTGTTCAACCCATAATTTCAGCTTGCGCGCTTATTTGTACTCCTATCTATACTACAGCCTCTAAGCTTTCTTGGAAATTTCCACCTCAATCTCCCCAAGAGCGCCAGACCAACCTATGTTCGACTTTGGGCCGCCGGCACTCAACGTGTAACTATCCCAGTTACCATCCTGGATCCGGAAATCAGTGTACTTAGCACCCCAGGGGCAGTTCCAGTAGAGGGTGCAGATCTTAGTGTCGCCATCGTAGAGGTCCAAAGTGCCCTCGGTTCCGGAGGCCGCATCGGACCTGCCACATGATGAAATATCGGTTGTTTGTCCGGCCGTGATGGTGACCGCATTCACGGCTGCGGCGGTAATTTCTTCGTCCTTGTTGCCGTTTTGGTGGAATTTACCCCTTTGGGAAGCATCGTAAGTCACTTGTTGGTGGGTGGTGTTCAGGTTGCGGAAAGAATGACTCTAAGAAAGACTCACCAGTCCAGACGAGCATTCTTCACGCTGATTCTTTTGTTTTGGAGGCGGTTGATGATTCGAAGGATGACCCATTGCCCGTAAGCCATTGTGAAAGCCGTGCAGTAAAGTCGAGAGCTCTGGAATTGGAAGAGAAGGAGTTGATTGAGGTGGATGTTGATGGTAGGAGCAACGATATGGGCAAAATATATACGCGCAGCAAGTGGCGCCTACGTCAGATCTTCTCCTTGTTCTTTTCTCGCAGCTATGTCATCTATCCAGCAGAGACCTCGGCTGTTCGAGCTCGCGGCTGAAAAGAGTGACGGGGCAGATGGGAAAAGATCTTCGTCTGCGCGCACTGCTGAGCTCGTTAATACCGCAGCGATCGCAAGTGCATGTGCCAGATGGGTAGCTCCGACGCCATGGCCCACTAAAACGGAGGTATTGCCGCCACCGCCACCGCACTCCAGCTTGTTTTTGTCATTCACCGTCGATCTCATGGTTTTACATCTGCTTTCCGATCGGCAGGGTCCAGGCGCATCTGAGTGCAGATTGGCCAGATGGTTGCTTTTTTCCTGTATGTGTTCGTGTGCTCTGCTATCCGTGCACGGTTGCGGGGCTGCAATGACTCGGGAAGCCGATCTCCGCATCGCGGGATGGTTAGATCCGCTCGCCAATCTACAATCTTGACGAATCGATGCGGTCCGATCCCCGCGAGCCTATTGACCGGTATGGGGCAGACTATGATGGCTAACCCCCTAACCTGTCCGCTTGCGGTGGGTCTATTCTTCAGCTCACTGCAAGCGAGGCTCCACACCGCCACTGTGGGTGCTTTAGCTCTGCATTCATTCTACGTGGCACATGAGATCTACAGGTAGACATGTATCACCAAGATCGGAGTGAGCTCCGGGATGCGGGGCCATTTGACGTCGGAAGCCCGTAGCATCATCATGTTGAGGGCCTTCCAACGGGAAGAGGATCGCTGCCTTTGCCCATGGTCGTGTTCTTGTCTTCCTTGAATTCGTCTGCACGGCTAAGTCGAACAGCTGAGTGGGCGTAGATTGGTCAAAGCTTAGGCGTAGGAAGAAATGTAGCATTCTAACATCCCATCCGTGCCCAGCATACCAAAAAAAAAAGGTTACAGCTGAACCGGTATTGAACGCAAAACTCAGTCACAATTATCAACCTCGGCTTCAGCGGCGATCCAACTCATTCAACCCTTGAAGGCTACCATCGGCAAGATCCGGAACATCAAGAGCGTCTGTCTGCTGTAAGGATTAATAGTACCTGTAGCTGTATTCGCATAGTATTGGACTTCTCAACAGAATCTTAAAGCAAGTCGCATCAGATTCTTGTTCTCTTCTCAAGTCGATCAACCCCTCGATAATGGTGTGTATACCCCGTTTCCGATGTTGATCTTCATAGAATGACGCCGAGTCGAGGATGAGGAAAACAGATGGAAACCGTAATTTTTGCTTGATGTAGCCACAAAGGAGCTTCAATAGCTTTGTGGGGTCGTAAATGTCTCGGAGCCAAGACTGATCTGGCACCCAAATGCTGTCGTCTCCGCTTTGAAGAATCTGGCCAACGAGCTGCTTCAGCATTTGTTTCGAGTTTGCTCTATTGTGCTAGCTACAGAACCAGTATAGCACAGTTCACTTTCAGTTGAAACAGTTGCTTGCATCAGCATCACTGAAGACAGTGAGATATATTACGGTGCTCTGTCTCCCTCCCGTTTATCTACAGCATCTGGTACCTGTGCGAACACAACTAACGAGCAATCTCAGAAGATTGGATGGTCCACGCATGATGGTCCGGAGCTTTGACAGCGAAGCTGGATCCAACAAGCAATGGCTCCTTTAAGTCCAGGGCTACGAGTTTTGCATCATATTCTATCTGATCCGAAAGTGTTTCTGGAGAGGAGCCGACACAAGTGCAAGGAGATGAACTTGTTCGTGGCAAGGGAAATGTGTCATGATTCTTCGTCATGGTATCTGGAATGGGAATGTCCATCATTGCAAAATGTCGCGGAAATATTCGTCCACGCCTCTCTCCGAAACAACCTGCTGTAAGCAACGTGTCAACTTCTCGGGCGAAAGCGATTGTAATTAATACCCTTTAAGTGACATTAGCGAGAATGCACAACGAGTCTAACAGAGTCTGGTGGAGAACTTTCAATTGGCTCATTGGTGGGACTACGTCATGCTCCTCGATGAAGCCGACTTATTTCCTTAGACAAAAAGCAAGCAGGACATGCAGCAGAACGGGGCAGTCTCTGTTTTTCTATGGATACTCGAGTACTATTTTGGCATCTTGTTCTTGGTCACCAATAAGGTGAGTACATTTGACGAGGCGTTCAAGTTCAGGATTACCAGTCCCTCTATTATCCTCTATTGAACGACGACCAGACTAAGGAAATATGGAAGTAAATCTTTCGAGACTGAAGCGGTACCACCTAGGCCTGAACTTTGAGGACAGGAGCATCATGACCGGAGTTAAGTCTCTTATCCAAGAGAGGGAGCGCGACCTCTTCCGACCATAGAACGGCAGACAGATCCACAACGCATGCCAGACGGCAGCTTCGATCGCGTTGTTCCAGGATGAAGGCAAGCTCACGCTCGAGCACTTCGAAATCGTTTCCAAAGCCAGCATGGCATTGGACCAATACTTTAGAGACGTCCACGGTACCGACAACAGCGAACACGCCAAAGGAGCGCAAGATCGCGACGATCAATTCTGGGATACCCAGCTTGACTATGAACACGGATTCGAGAGCTCAAGCCGTCGCGATAAAGACAACTAAATTTCCTCTGACCGACGTCGCGAACGCCGCAAGTATGGCATGGCAAATGATCGATGCCAATCCGACTCAGAGGATAACGGTCACCGGCTGTCTCGGTACGCTAGACATTCACGTGATGAGCCGGGCTACCCGTGTACGCAGAAATCCCAGAGGCCTTGTCAGAGGCTACAGCATGCGGGACGCATGCCAGATCAGGATCGCCAAGATTCGAGATGCGCGCATGAACAGAGCATAGCGATTGTGAGATTGATTTCCTTGTGGGAGTAACGAGAAGGCACATGAGCTTCACTTCTATCGCCTTTGTTGACTACTGGCCAAAGGAGCCGAGTAAAAATTCTTCTGGAGCGCTGTCTCTCATAACTACCCCGAATTCGTCCTCAAGTTTTCTAAGAGACTCGAATTGCACACTTGGGAGGTAAACGTGGCCTGGTTGTATCCAGCTCTTCGTATTTGGCGTGTAAAATGCAATTTAAGTTAAGATCGGCATCCGAGGTATCCATGACACGGACCACCTATCCGGGCCATACTCGTGCCAACCCACGCTCGAATCCGCAACTATGTCATAGCTGAAGGCAGTAGTATCACTAACGGCCTTCTCTGAAATCAGATTTGTTTTGTTTTTGGGTGTGGGAGTGAGTACATACCCACATTTCTTCTCTGGAGACTGGGCAGACACGCGTACATATTGCCACATCTCAACAAGGAGTCAAGTTGTATATGCCAAAATTTCATCATGATCCGGATATGTTTGCCGGGGAGCGGTTGGCATTTGTTGGTGTTGGAATAAGGCTCCCCACAGTCTTCACAGCCGGCGGTGGGGGCCGGAGAATAACAAGGTGGAAAACGTGGGGGCCTAACCGTTTTTGTATCAAAGTTACTTCCGATTGAGAAAAGTCACCAGGAACCTAGGGCAGAGCTTACTATAATGGGGGTATTTAAGACAGATCTGGGACGCCCTGAGATGTGGGGAGCGCATACGAGGGATATTCCTGGCGGAAGATCCGCGGGTACAGCGGGATGGCGCTGTTGGATCGGGACCCAGAAGGATCGTTCCTCAGCCCCAGAGCGATCCCTGAAGCGGTCAGCCCTCTGCAGATCTTTTGCGAATGAAGATACCTAATGATGCGTCCTGAACACAATTTACCAAATAGGATTGTTTCACAGCCTCAGAATATTCCTGAAACAGCCAGTTGTCTGCACATCGCATGCGAATGAAGAAAGTGATGATGCCTCTCGTCGTCCGATTACCCGTGTAGCTTCATCCTGCTACTTCCGTGTTTCCCGAGACACTCGTTGGGTGTCTCTGGTATGTTACGTGAATAGAAAGAAAGACAGGACAGAAAGACGAGGTGGAAATCTATAAAGCCCACTGCTCCTGCGCCTTCTACTGCTCAACATCAAGCCTCGACATCAACAAGCTTCTACAACACTTTCCACCCATCACTCAACCACAACAACTTTCATCAGCAACCATGAAGTTCTCCTACATCAGCCTCATTGCCGCCGCCCTTGCCGGCTCTGCTATGGCCGCCGCAGTTCCGGGCGATGCCGACGCGAACTCCGCTGTAAGTCGGCTATTACCAGGCCATGAGCGTGTCACTAACCAAATGCTTCCAGCAACACATGCCCGAGCTGGTCGCCCGTCGCTCTCCAACTTGCGACGGAAGTGGCGCGATCGTCGATGAATGCAAGCAGTGGTGCGGTTGCTCCAAGAAGGGGTCCATGAACTGCCAGTCACCTGCGACCAATTCGGGCTGCAAGGACCAGGGCTGCAAGTGCTAGTGGGCGAATGGATAGAGCGGGGAGAGATAGAGGATAGAGAGGGGAAGGGATCCTACGATCCATGACAACGGTCGCTTCTTGGCTCTGGTTTGGTGTTTCTGCTGGGATCTGCTCGCGAGGATTCCATGACGCTCGCTGTTTCGTTTGTTTGCTAGTCGCCTGGCGGCGTGGATTGGCCACGCTGCCTGTAGGTAGTCTATGCAATCACCTCGGTCTCATGTTTTTCGCCTTTAATAACAGGTCTCATTCGGTGACGCTATTAACAACTTACGATGAGGCCTCATTTGCAGCCTTTTGATTCTTCCTTGGAATAGCGGAAAGGCGGGCGGATCTCTCCACGTGTTTTCATGAGTTAACTTGTCAAGAACGGGGTACAGTTGCTGTAGATTCAGACTGTTGGCGTTTTCCTTCTGCTGGCTAGCATCGAGGGTACAAAGGTATGATGTTGGCATGGAAGGGAGAGATGGACATATGAATTGGAATAATATAACCGCTTGCAGTTTGTCGGTCTATTCGGCTTATAGGATGAGTTGTGGAGCCACTCGTATCGGTATGACTTCTTTGCTCGGAAACAGCAGTATCCGAGACGAGAGCCGAGCCCGCAGTAGCATGATTCATGGCATGGCTGGCACCATGAGCTATAGGGTACATATTAAACGAACGTCATTAAAAAGAAAGACAGCCATTGGTGGAAGCACCTCACTGAACTAGTGTATTGTAGTTCGTACGAAGTTGAAGTCTTAAAGCCGAAGTAAAAGTATGACGTTGTTCGCTGACAAATCGTCGGAATGCTCGGGAAAGTTAAGCGGGCTTGTCCTATTTCCCCGCGTTTCATATCTTTATTGGCGGTGTAGAAAAAGTGCGACGTTGCACTGGTTTTAGTGCTGACCCTATATTCCTCTTCAAACAACCAACACCAAATAGCCAAAGTCCAAGATGCTGCACGGTAGCTGTCTCTGCGGATCCGTCAAATATCAACTCGATATTTCAGAAAGCGATGGGTGCAAAGTAAGTCTACAGTATTAGTAAATGAGGCGATAGCTGATGACTTACAGACCACACTGTGCCATTGCCGAACTTGTCGGAAGATCACGAGCGCAGCAACGTCAGTGAACCTCACCGTTCCTACGGCCGCATTTCAGCTCCAACAAGGCGCCTTGAAGACGGTCTCGGTCACGCACATTGATGAAGGCTTCAATGTCAGGACTGCATTCTGTGAGGCATGCGGAACCACAATATACGCTCTGGCACCTGGTCCCGACCCGCCTACAGTCGTCTTCATACAGGTGGGGACACTAGATGACCCCGCACCGCTGGAATCGACCCCGGAGAAGGAGTTGAATATCAAGTATCGACCTGATTGGGTGAAGGAGGTCAAAGAGGCAGCCCAATGCCGGACTTATGTACCGTAGTTTACAGACAGAATTATGATGGAGAATGTGGGCGCCGTTTCCAATGTTTCCTACTGATTGAGCATACCGATCATCACTTCATACTAGTATGATAGTCTCATTGATGCCTTGTTCATTATTATTCTCGTTTTGGTGCTATTTGCTTGTGTGCCAGTTTTCTTCTCGAGCATTTGAGAAATACCCTCCTCGTAAATCAACGTCCTGGATTTGCAAACTGAAACATTAATTTTTCGTGTCTCTAATGCCGGCAAGTTCTACTTCTCTTTCTTTTAATGATCTGAGGCCAGACTTCCCTCGCCCCTTTCAATTGCACCAGGGCCGCACTTTGAACGGCAGTGACACCTTTCCAGTGACGACCTGGGCAGTATTCAACCGCTTCAAATGATGAAATACGGCCAACTTCTCGCGCAGCTCGGGCGTCCCAATCTGCAGTTGTTCCAGCAACTCGGCCACGACAGCATACAGAATCTCGATGCTTCCGTCCTCGATCTTGACAGCAATGCCGACTGCACCCTCAGCACCCAGGCGTTTCGTCTGCTCCGAAGCCCTCACGCCAACGCCATAACAACCGTCCGCTCCAAGCTTGCCGATCAAAGCCCCGCCGAAAACCTCCATCAGAACAGTGCAGAACCGCCCTTCTCCGCCAACCTGCTCCGGATGCCTCGCCATGGCGTTGAAAATGCGCGCCATATGCCTCTTCCGCGCATCCACCTCCACATCCCCCGCCGCCGCAACCTCATCCGCCGCCGCCGCAAACTTCGCATAATTCCTCGCCAACGTATGCAGCGGCGCCGCCGGCGCCGGGAGGTTACACCCATCCGTCGCCCAGCGCACCTCCTCGTCCCCATGCACCCCACACAGCTCCTCCACCACCCTCCTCACGCGCTGCTGCATCGGATGCTCCGGCAAATGATACGTCCCCACCTCCGCGCCCAACGCCCTCGCCCCCGCAATCATGCCCACATGCTTCCCCGAGCAATTATTACACAGCGGCCCCGGCACGAAGTCACTCTTAATCCACCCGCGATTCACCTCCTCCGACACGGCCGCGTGCCCACCGCACCGCAGCGCGTCTTCCCGCAGCGCCGGGTCGACGCGTTCGAGCATGTCGCGCGCGCGCGCCACGTGCCGATCTTCGCTGCTGTGCGACGCGCACACCAGCGCCAGGTCCGCTTCACTAAAGCCGCACGCGTCGAAGCCGCCTGTCTCGAGGATGGCGAGGGCCTGGGCGGGCTTGGCGGCGGAGCGGAAGAGCGTCAGCCGGTGCGGGTTGCCGATGGCGAAGAGGAGCGTGCCTGTGGTGGAGTCGACGACGGCGGCGTGGACGAGGTGGCGGTTCTCGACGATGCCGCCGCGGTCGGTGATGACGAAGTCGGCGGCGGCGGCGGCGGCGGGGGTGGGGGTGAGGGTGGCTTTGGTCATGGTTGGGGGGTGCTGGGGTTGTGGTTGGTTGGCTGGTGGTGACGGACGGACGGCCGGCGTTGATTGGGTGCAGGGCTGGAGGCCTGGGGGCGGGGGGG
>JAUJDW010000166.1:4402-56110 GCA_030512325.1 Lasiodiplodia hormozganensis | reverse complement strand
AGGGGGTGGAGGGGGCGTGATGGGGTTGAGGTTGGTGGAAGGGTGTGATGGGTTTGAAGATTGTGGGATTAAGATAGCTATTCGAGGTACGCAAAGACATAAATAAGTACTATTGATTACCCATCGTGATAACGCGAAGGTACACTCTGAAACAAGAAAAGCAAAAAGTACTATACTCTTAATTTAGGAATGCACTACGAGAACGAAATCGTATTTACATACCAATTTTCCCATCAGTGCATGCAATGAGCGTGGCTCTGGCTCTCTCATTCCTTTCTCCCCAGAGATTCGTCGAGTCCGCAAAGTTAATTACAGTCTGGAATCCCACATTGATAGAATTTAGAATATCCTCTCGTGAGTGTGGACCGAAATCATCAGGGTTAGCGATGTTTTCCACTAACATGTGAACGGCTTCTGCGTATGCTTTTGTGAAAGCAGATTCAAGCGGCGACCCTTCTCGATCTTCTGCTCCATCAAGTTCGACACCCGCTTTCAATAGCAAAATAGCGATCTGCACATATCCTTCACAAATTGCCGCCTGCAGCGCACTGTTGTAATTGAATCCGAGAGTATGAGGGTTGACTTTGTGACGGAGTAGAATTTCGACAACACTCGCGTGTCCATGTTCGGAAGCCATGTTGACAGCATTGCCATATAGCTGAGAACAGAAATGCATGTCGGCTCCTTCCGCGATTAGAAGCTCAACAACGTCTCTTTCACCCACCCACGAAGCGCATAACAAGGGGGTTAAATCTTCCCCCAAGTTAACATCAGCTCCATAGTCCAGAAGTAACCTGATAATCTCTTTATGGCCGTTTAATGATGCTGCCTGGAGGGCACCGCCCAAAAATCCCCCTTTCGCGTTGACATCAGCCCCACATTCTAGAAGCAACCTAACAACCTCTTTTTTACCTTCATCTGCCGCTACCTGAAGAGCACTGCCATGCAATGTCTCTCCCGCGTTGATATCAGCACAATGGTCCAGAAGCAACCTAATGATCTCCTCGTGGCCCTGGGCGGACGCTGCCTGAAGAGCGCCGTATTGGCAGTCTTGCCCTGTCGCGTTTATATCAGCCCCACGGTCCAGAAGCAGCGTAACAACTTCCTCACAGCCGTGCCATGACGCTGCTGAGAGAGCGTTGCTAAACTCTGTCCCTGTCGCGTTGACATCAGCTCCACTGTCCAACAGTTGCTGAACAATTTCCAAATGACCATTGTACGATGCCGCCTGGAGCGCGGTGCCAAAACGTCCCCCCTGCTCATCGACATCAGCTTTCCTATCGAGAAGAGCTTTTGTAGAAATCCGAAGACCCCGAAGTGATGTACAATACAAAGCATGAGGTGGCAACTCTTGGTCCTCGTTTGGCTTAGTTTCGTGGGGAAAGTCCGGGTCGTAAAGACGTAGCCAGCTGGCAAAGGATCTTTCCCTGCAGGTGAGGAATTCGTTCGCAAGCTTTCGTATCTTGTTCGCCGTTTCATCTCTCGTTTCGGCCAAGGCAGCATATTCCAACCAGTATCTGGCACAGAATTGCGCAAATGGAAAGGTTCTCTTGATATATTCCCGCGGCATGCAGATATCCAAGTGCAACAAATATCCAAGGCAGACATTTGTCATGTCTGCTTTAGCATGGGCCTCTTCAAAATGCAATTCGTGAGCTTTTGCTGATGTCAGATACTCTTTCACAGAGAAATGAGCAAGCTGAAGCTCTTTTACTATCCCTTCTCCTGTCTGTCTCACTACTAGAGTCACTAGAGTAGAGGCGTATCCTGCTATCTCGTTCGGGAACGGCATCCTATTTTTCGGTAGATCTTGCTCTTCCGCATCGGGATCCACTGCCAGGGCATCGACCATCTCATCAAGCGTCAGAGGCCGCTCGGAGTAGGCTAAAAACTGGAGAATCCGAATCGTCCACGGCTTTTTCAAGTTGTCCAGATTGTCGAGTATACGGGTGTACGTATCATGCAAATCCCGCGGTAAAGTGTTCAAAGCCTCTCTTAGGGCTGGGTAATGCAAACAACGCTCTAGAGTGTCCAGCTGACACTTAACCCACCGAAACCTGTGGCTAGTCAGCTCATGTTTAATTAGTTAGTGGAAATTTGATACTTACATGCCGTTAGCTTTTTCCATGAGTTTTGTCTCGATTTCGTCTTGGACGGCAGTATTCCCTCGCCATCTTTCAAACCCATAAGCTGTTACGAGGCTTTCTTTTCTTTTCTCGGGCTTAATCCTCCAACGGATGTATGCGCGGATATCCTCGGTCACGAAGGTGTTCCTGATATCCACAGCCTGGCCTTGATACCGCGAACCGCGTAAAGCAGAACTGATATCATGCTCCGCGCGGCTTGTGACAAGAAGGTTGACAGGAAATTCTCGGATGTTTTCCAGCCAAGAGAGTAGATTTGGCCTCAACCCTTGTGGGCATTCATCAAGGGCATCAAGCAGGATATAGACGCCACCAATAAGCTCAAACATTTCCCGAAAGGTTGAGCACAATTCTTCGAAGCTTGGTTGGCGAGGTTCATTTGCGGCGCCGGGCCGACAACGCTTCCAAAGCTCGTCCAATGGCTTTCGACTGCTTGCGCGTTTGTGATAGAGCTGGTTTATCAATGATTTGATCATGTCCTCTGGTGATGTTTTCTTGCGGTCACTGAAATTGAAGTAGAAGTACAGGACCGGTCTAGAGTCTGATTCTCTCCTCTGGACATCCTCGATGGCACTAGAACATAAGACTGTCTTGCCACAGCCTGGAATGCCGTGCAACCAGAGAAAGGATTGTTGGGTACTCTTCCACTCCTGGAATTCTCGGCCCTGGATGAACCAGAGACCTGAGCCTTCCTGGCGCATGGACAGTGCTCGCTCATGATTTTCGGAAGCAATGGGAGGGGAAAGCCACGCGTAAAGCTCACCAACCTTGCGTTCTGAATCAGCCATTCTTAGGGATGAAGACACTTCTTTAATTTCACGTCGAGTGTCTCGAATGTCGTTTGCAACTAGTAGAAATCAGCATTTATTTTCCTTCGACGATTTCTATGTACTAACGGGGTTCAATGACATCCTTCAGTTTGCTTTCATTCTCAACATTGTTCGGTGATATCTTCAACAGAAGATCTTTAGCGTAGGCAGCGGCTGTCATTGCAGCAAATCCTTGCCATTCTTTGTTTTTGTGCGTGTCTGAGTAATCGCAGATCCCACGGATGACGAGACAGGGGAAGTGATTCATCAAGCCAGCAGCTTCCATCTCGAAGCATAGGACCCTGTGCCTCTCAGAGAGGTAATCGCGAGTCTCTGCGTCCTTCATCAATGTGTTGGCGGAGGCGATCAGCCCATGATGAATAGCAGGGTTATCGTCATCCTCATCCCTGTCTCGGCGCTGAACCAAATTTGCTGAATTGTCGCCACAGACATCCACACAGCGGGCCTGGGCCTCTGGATCAGCTCGGTGAACGTAACCAGGTTGGTACAGTCGATCCTCTGCAGTTGGCCGGGAATATTTCGCTTTGATTTTGCGACGACTCTTCCCGAGAATGCTTTCAATGGTCTCGTTGAAACAATGACCATGAATTTCGTATGTTGTCTTCAGGGCCTGGACCGCAGTCCGTACAACAGTTGGAGGCTGATCCAACTGCCCTTTAGTCTGAAACTCTCGGTTCTGGATTGCTTTCCCGTAGTCGTACTGGAAAACGCCTGGGTAACCATTACCAGGAGAGCTGACCACGATATCGCCAAGTCGGATATCATCTTTCCTGGTTGGTGCACCACCGCCGATGCCGACCATGAGGCCCACCCTGATGTTCTCAAAAGTATGCAACATGTCTCTTGCAACGGCTGCCGCCGATACGGTGCCGTATTCGCCTTCCGGTAAGACGGCAATGACGACATTATGCGGACCAATTCTGCCTAGTTGGTATGTGTTGTTGTCATTTTTGGCGGTCGCCGCGAGTGGTCGATGCTCTTCGTCCAGGAAAAGGGTAGCTGCGACAGCTTCCGTGGATATTGCACAGATCCAGCCGACTGAGTACGCTTCTGGTGGTTTCGATATGTCGCACTCTTCTGGTGATTTCGACATGTCGCCAGTTCATCGAAGAAGCGGAGCAAAAGATGCACCCCTCAGCCGATTGATACGACTAGAGTAGGAGAGTAGACAGATAGCCTCAACAAAAGCGCCTTTGAAGCGAACTTGATTAGCGGTGGAAGTAGCTTTGGAGTCAAGTTGATCATACCGAGGGGAGACGGCCTCAATACCGGTCTCTTTGTTGACGATAGTGTAACAGCAACAGGCTGATGGGTCCACATCGAAAGCATGGTGGGACGCTTTTATCTTTCACAGCCCCCACGCTGGGTAATAAGCCACAAGGCTGCTGCTGCTGTGTAACATTGATTATGGATTGGTCAATATTATCGTGTCTTCTTACGGTTGGTCAGTCAGCTTCTCCGTCGCAAGGCGCCTAGGTTTTCAGCTCGTCCAGGATTCGCGCAAGCGAGCTGCCACTCGTCACGCAAGCCACTTGCAAGGTTTCAATCAGCTGAACTTGCTGCTTCAGTCATTTCAGAGCAAACGGCGGAGGAACAAATTATTGGAATTTATCATATTGCCAAGCTATCACCAGCACCCTGTTCGTATATCACACAATTAGAATCTTTGGGGCTGTCGTACTCAGAATTTCCATGTCAGCTGTAGCTTTTTCCAAATGCTAGCCCAAGGCGGATACTCCTTCCAGAAATCAGAGGTCGCCCGGACAGTCTTTTCCCCATGCCGCAGGGCACTCATAACAATCTATAAGCCCCCTCAACACCCCCCACACGACACCCCCATCAACCCCCTAGTCATCCAACGCACTCTCCCCATCCCAACTATCCAAATCCGCATCCACAACCACACGGCCCAGCCCCTTCAACTCCTTCCGCAAATCCGTCCTAAACGCATCCAACGCCAACGACAAGAACAAGCCCTCATACCGCGCGCTGCCGACCACCTCCCCATCGAACCTCTGCGCGGTCCAGCGCACGAGCAGGTCCTTGACGCCCGTGTCGCTGCTGACGCCGAAGTAGTCGCCGTAGATGACCTCGATGGCGCTGACCAGGTCGTGCGGCGAGTCGCAGGCGCCCAGGTGCTTCTCGATGGCGGTGTAGGCGGCATGAGCCAGCTCGGAGAAGTACTCCTCGCCCAGGATCAGCACGTGGGCGAGGAAGCGCAGGGAGTCCTGGCGGGCGGCGATGGGCGCCGGGATGGGCAGCGTGGAGGTGTGGATGAAGGTGATCATGGCGGCGACGGCGGAGGGGTCGTTGGGGAGCTTGAAGATGAGGCTGGTGCGCTGGGGAGGAGGTTAGTTCGGGGGTGTGGGTGGCGGGATAGCCGCGTGGGTTGCTTACGGTGGAGGCGGGCTCCGGGTTCAGGAGGCAGAAGTTGATCGTCTTGTGCTGGCGGAAGAGGGCGTAGGGAAGCAGGTAGCCATTGCCGTCGCGGTCGATAATGGTAATTTTGCGGCCCATGGTGGTTAGACTTGAGTAGCCAGTATTGCAAGAAGAGGGTGGTAGATGTTTGAAGATGGTTGGAGATCGAGTTGCACTGACAGGGAGAGGCCTTTTTATAGATCCATGGTGTACGTTGACACTAACACCTGGCAGCTCACGGTTGCCAGAACGACTGGGCAGTCACTTCATTTCATTCACAAACTCAATCACAGCTTCAAACACCGACTTTGTAAACACCACGCAGAAAAGAATGATCATGCGCAATCTGTAATGAAAACGCTCAATTCTGGCACGATGGTTCCTTGAAACAAATCGCTGTCCTCTGTAACTGTTGTCTATGAGGTGCTATATTTATGTGAATGAGTGTTATGTCTGGGCTGGTGAACTAGGCCTCGCTGTCATCCAGCATGTGATATCGTGGCAGTGTAGCGTAGTGAGCCAGTTCCTGACACAACCATTCATGAGAGCAGCGGCTCCTGACTTGCATAGGTAGTTGAAGCTACCGTCCAGATGTAGATGTTGAATTCGTGCAACGAGATGCATATAGACATCAATTTTACTCAAAGGGCATTTCATTGTTCTACCTCAGATTTGAAACCGTGTTCGCAGATAGGTTTTCTACCCATGCCTGCCGGCCCGCCGTCAAGCTGCCTCTGCTGCTGCTTCCACATGCCCTATGGTGTCAGTAACTAGCTTTCTTATGTCCGTTATTCTTGTCTGCATTGCCGTCAACCATACGTTTCCCGTCGCTTTGAAATCGCACCGCTCGCCGGCCTTGCAACGGAAGAGCTCATCTCTTACTGTCCCAAACACTTGAGTCTGAACGAGACCACAGCCTGGGCATTTCGCTTGACCGACCACCAAACCAACTGCGTGCTCACCACCGAGGCGATCAAGCCATTGTCCAGCGAGTAAGATGTGTCGTTTGGACTTCCACAGAAGCTCGAAGATGCCGGCTATGAATCCCATAAACTCGGGCGCCTCCCTGTGCAGTCCGATCCAGATATTATCATCGAGGAGTGTGAACGACCTTTTAACGCAATAGAAGGACAGAACCTTTAGACTGTCCGGTTGCCCGGACGAGTCTTCCTCATGGCGCCTGCGTAGAACGCTCGCCAGCTCCGGGATAACCGGGATGATCTCCGTCCATTGGCTCTTAATTACCCGGTGGAGCTTCTGGTCTGCCCATTTCCGAAGTTCAAGGACTTGAAAGAAATCCGCGGCGTTGTAGACATCCAGATGAAAGAGAGCTTGATCTGCATGATCGAGTTCTGGAGGCGTCGAGTAATCCAGCCTGTATAGGAATTCGATCAGGGCCTCGATGGCCTGCGGTGGGTCGGCCTGTAGCTCGACTATCCCAGTGAAGCTCTCCTACACGACCATCAGCATGAGTCTAAAATTCCAGCTATGATGCAGTCGTTTTGGAACCAATCTGTAGCCTTACCTTAAACCTTCCAGGCTTAAGCGCATTCTCGAAGAAGGCGCATTGGCCGCACACGATATTGCGATGGCAAAACAGCTCGGTGCCGCCACTAAGTCGGATTGTCATATCGCTGTATGGGTTCGGCTGATGAATCTCGTTGTGTAGGCTTGGTGTACAAGTATTAGCAGAAGCCTCCCTCGCATGAGCTTGGTGGACATACTTCGCTATGCGCTCCAGGAACCCAGAGCGGCGTTGGTCGACAAATGCTCTTTCTGCATCAGCATCCATGGCTGACGCGATGCACGGCGGAGGTCAATTTCAGGTGCGCAACGTGAGTGATACCATTAAGCAAAGAAGTAGGGTGCCTGGAAGAGGGTCGGGCTTGGACGGTGGGTTTTTGTGTGGCAGCGCGGGCACCAAGTGACCTTCCACGTGATTCCAAGGACAAAATTGAGCACAATTGTATTCAGAACGAATCGCTGAGGAGCAGATTCGCCTGAAGGATATATTTTCTTATATATGTGAATCTAACTATGTAACGTGGCCTGTAGTAGCTCTCAACAGGGTCTTATTATCATCCGTGGTTGGTCTATGAGTCACATTGAGTGTTGGTGTGCTAGTATGAGGTGAACCGGTACATAGACTCTTTCTTCCACCCTCTGGCTTGTTGTTGCATAGTTACCTTCCACAGCTGTTCTTCGTAGAAATCTCGCCTTTGCCTTGACTGGGCGACTCAGACTTTTCGGGGCGTATTTTCTTCCTAATCAGTAAGCTTCGTTGGATGTTGATGGATCGATCCTCTCGGAAAGCACTATTCGCTTCGTGAAGCTGCATGAAGGAAGTAATGCCGTGTCAATTTGGAGAATGTGGCTCGGCTGATGCATGTTTCCGAAGATATTATGAAGTAATGTCAGAGAATATCTGCCACTAAGCGAAGCTTTCAAGGCATATTTCTTGAGCAAGTGCGTTTGGTTTGGTGAAATATAATGTGATTCGACGCGTCGAGGCATGTCCAATTGCGCCTGCGCCACTTATCCACTTAGTCAGGGACCCCTTGGAAACTCCTGACACGCGTTGCCAACTGTGGTCACCACAACACACTCTACACAACCACCGCGAAGGAATTCTCCACGGGGACTGTAAAATGGAGTCACCTTCTATCAACAACACCTGGCTACGCCGCCATACTGTCCTTGCCTCCATTGCGCTCCTCAAGCGAATTCGACCCCGCAGCAGCGTCATCCTCATGTTGACCGACAATATTTGCGTCAAGTACGGGCCACACGTGCATCTTGCCGAGGCTTCAGCAATGTGTTTCGTCGCCCAGAATACTTCTATTCTAGTGTCCAAGATTTATTGCTCTTTCACACGCCTCGGCTGGACATACATCGTCATGGAAAGAATCCACGGGACCTACCTCGCCCAAGGCTGGGTTCAGCGGAGCGAAGAGTCAAAAGCCAAGATCCTTTCCAAATTGAAGTCATTACTGCAGCAATTGCGAAAATTATCTCCACCGGGTCCAGGCATAAGTAATGTTGACGGCGGTTCTTTGTACGACTGCCGCTTACCAGGACCTTCTTCGCGGTGCGGACCATTTGAAAGCGAGCAAGACTTCCACAAGTATCTACGCGGAGGCATGCACACCGATCCAAACGTTGATCCAGAGGTCAATCAGCTCATCGAGTTGCAAGACGGTCCTTGGCCACCACCTGTTTTCACCCGTGGAGACCTTGGCAGCTTTAACATTCTCGCTCAAGGGGATGACGTTGTCGGAGTCATCGACTGGGAGACTGCCGGCTGGCTTCCATCTTACTTGGAATACACAACGGCTTGCTATGTGAACCCAAGAAACACCTTTTGGCGAGACGAAATTGACAAGTTCTTGGATCCCATGCCGAGGGAGCTGGCTATGGAGAAGATACGGCAGAAATATTGGGGCGATTTTTAAGCGCATGGCTGCATCGCCCACCTTCCCCCATTCCACAACACCAGAGTCCAGAGCCTTTTTGCCGGACTTGAGACTCTTCGAAACTTCTTTGGCTTATCCTGTGCAGTTACATCCTGGCTGGCATTCGCGTACAGGCGTCTGCCGCAACAGTTAGTATGAGACTGTTGTGGTCTGACTATCAAGTGTGAATTTCTGTGGAGAGCCAGCTGTTAGACTGGCTGGAAATGAGGCTCCAAGAACCCGAAGAATAAACAGTCTCGAAGCACAGCGCAACCACATACACTGACTGGTGATCACAATGTGAAAGATACTTGGAGTCATAATTAGAAGCCTGGTTTCTCTAGAAAAGGCCTCCAAATGTCATCTAAGCAAGCCGGGCTCCTCCCTGAACCTTAATTGTGCCTTGCCCCATTATACTTCTTTCGCCCATGGTTTTTCAGTTTCGCAGCTCCTGATGTACTAAAGCCTGGGTAGACTGATATGCCGAGCACTGGTCGCGGTCGTATCTCAATCTGACGAGAGCCAGTTAATCGAGCCTAACCTTAACCTGACAGCTGCGGCATGTCCAGACAGGCTCTCCCGAGATAATGACTCCCTTCTTTCTGATTGCGCAGCCCCGAGTGGGGCACTGCACTACCCGTAGAGCCTCAGCGCCCAGCATCTTCGTGAGCCATTTCTCCGCTAGGTCGATGTGCCAGTCTTGACGATACCATTTCTCTTCCATCCCACGGGACATTTCCTCCATGAAATCCCGTGCATGGTTCCAGAGGCCTTCCCATGTCTCTGTCTCAATTAGCGGGTCTATGTGATCGAGAGCGCCTTTCAAAAGCGTGTCGAGCATGTAGGGACTCCACTTTGACCGAGTCGGACTGTCCAGGTGCTCGAGGATCCTATAGACGTCTGGCAGAATAGGTATTACGGCATTCCAGTTGTTAGTAAGGCATGAGTAGACCCAGCCAGCCGGGATATTCTCCAATGTTTCCATCTTGTAGATGGCAGCCACGTTCATTACGTCGACCTGGAAAAGCAGCTTGTCGGAGAGATCGAGGTCCGAGCTGACAGTATAGCCACCTTTATAGCAAAACTCCAGGAGCGCCTTGATGGCGTGTGGGCGGTCGTTTGGCATGTCAATGACTCCCGTTTGGCCCTCCTGCATGGCAAGATAAGAAAACTTTCAGTGAAGGAAAAGCAACGTGTAAGCAATAGAAGCTACTACTCACCCGAAAACGATTATCCTTTAAGGCATTGTCGAAGAACTGGCATCGGGCGCATACTATGACGCGGTGGCAGTTTATCTCCTCGCCGTTGCTGAGGCGGACCTTCATGTCGCTAAACTTGTCCGAGAAGCACGTGCTAGTACAAAGCGTGAGCTACGAGCAGGTTAACAGGTGAGACTGCTTTGCCACTTACTTCTTCAGGTGACCCAACAGTTCTCTTTGACCTTCGTGGCTGCCCGCGAACGAAAAAGGCAGGTCGTACTCGTCATACCGAGGCATCGTGGCGACCTCTCGGGGCACCCCAAGCGCGGTGCTGGGGTGGTTTGGTGGCAGCAATGGGACGTGGACTCAGAGTCGAATTTGAAACGAGGTGACTGAGGTGAAGACGGTGGAGTAGAGAGGCGGTGGGCAAGATATTCGTGCTTGCCGCCAAGAGCAAACTGCGCTAAGCCCAAATGGGGCAAGCTGTCGTGATGGTGAATGAGCAAAGGGTCCGCCGGGCTTGATGCTGCAGGCAGATGACCTGATGGTGGAAGCTGCAATCACTGGCTTCTGGCGGATACTTATATACATCCTTCGCCCAAATCCAATCCTGCTCCAACCACCTCCTCACCTGAACTTGATTCACCATTGAATGCGCTCCGCCAGCTTCATCGGAAAACCGTACCCTATCGCCATCCCGACATTTCTGGAGCGGTTGATTTTGTCTAGATCCTGTGTGATACCTCCCGAGATATGGCGGAGAATGAAAGCGAGAGTATTGGCGACCTCAAGAACCGACTCTTAGGAAAGATAGCGGAGCACGCTAAACCAAAAGCTGAACGAGTGACCCACCAACTGACATTTCACTTACATAGTTTGTACAAGTCTGGAGAGTACAGCGACTTGACTATCAAGCTTCGTGATGGCACTGAGCTGCAGTGTCATCGTAGCATTGTTTGCAGCCAGTGCAGCTTCTTCGAGAATGCGCTCAAGCCCGGGCGGTTCAAGGTGAAATACAACATCTCTGCAGGCTTTCAGTCACATCCCAAACTTTGAAGTGTTAGCTAATACGCGTTATTGTAGGAAAGCTACACTGGAGTCATTGAGATGCTAAACGACCATCCGAAGGCAATCAGAGCTTTGATCGAGTTTTTGTACACGTTCAAGTACTGCAATGGTACATTTAACGACGCGGGCGATGTTATCTTCCATGCAGATGTTTCGGTAGTCGCAAACATCTACCAAGTCCCCAAACTACGGGACATGGCGAACCAAGCTGTCGAGTTGTTGTTGGAAAACCATTTTGAGGATATTCTCACGGGTATTCCGCATCTGGCAGAGATAATGTGCGAGCACGATCCACTCATCCACACGAAATGGGGTCGGATACTCTTCGAGAAAGTTCGTTTCAGTCCCGTCACGATATTTGGAGAAGCTTTGTGGGCCAGTCTGTTAGCAGATGCACCCAACTTTGTCCTAAGAATCATGAGAAGTTGCGAAATGCAATGGATGATGTTCGGCAGTGTGCAGGCAGGAAGATGGCTTGACCGCATCGGCAGTGGACATGCTGTTGGACTGGTGGATCGCACTGTCAAGTGCCCGAGATGCAGTCTTGTTGCGAAGAAGACGCTGAGCATGGTGGGAATAGGAAGGGTGTTCTGCCAGGGGTGCCAGCATCTCATACCTTGCGACCAGTGGCTGGATGCTCAAAGTAGTACTTAGATAGCTGGTGGGATGGGTGATCTGGCAACATGGACGATAGGTCCATACGATCTGCAAATCCGACATTATCAGCAACTCGCTTTGCAGCCAGCACTGAAACTAACTTTACCTTAATGGATATGAAGAGTGACGCATTAGCCGAAGGCCCCTTGCAAAGTCCAGCAGGCACAGTGATATGCATATTTGGAGAATAGTGGACCTTTGGTCGAGGGAGAGAGCATTGAAGTTGGATATCGCGAGACTCATAATTAATCCCTTTATTCTCTTGTTGTTTGTTCTTCTTGCCGTTTGGACATACTTAAGAAGCACAACGGAAAGTTTGCACCAAGCGGATAGTTTGCGTCAAGCTACCTTGATAACTTCCACGAATTTCCGTACAGGATTCTAGCCTGACACACCCTCTGCAACGCGAACGACTCTCCACTCTTCGTTTATCACATATTGACTTCCCCAAAGTCCCTCATCCGCAGCCTATACACGATACCGCTCAATCCAGTGGGGGCAAAAATGATCTCTACGTCTCCATTTATGCATTCACGGCGCGCACATATCTACAGAATCCCACGCAAGCAATGCATATCCAAACAAGCCCCACCACCACCCCTTCCATCATCTCCGCCTCAACTCTCATAAACTTCATGCGCGCCCAACGAGCTCATTACGTATCAAACACACCCCCTCTCCCCCTTTGCCTGTGCCTACTCACTCGGCCAAGCCATCGACTTCCATTCCGCTTTTTTTCCCAAACAAGGAAAATAAACTTCAAGAGATTCCCAGCCCATCCACCGCCCAGAAAAATAGCTTTATATCGAACAAAGAGAGCATCGACACCATAGATCGACAGTCCGAATGTGCTCGACAAGTCCGCCGATTCTGTGGACAATGATGAAGGAGTTCCTCTCTTTCTCCTTCTTCCGGACCAATGCCCTTTGCTGGGCTCTAATATTCCAGCTGCTCCCCTCACCATTCAGGAATGTGGTAATATGGACCAGTCCCTACCGTAAACCCTGTCCAGCAACGTTTACCCATGACCAAAGCCGCCAAAAAACGCCTATTACCCGGTCAAAGAATTACAATGAACAAAAAAAAGGAAAACATCGAAATATGCCTCATTCCTCACACTGTCGGCTTCAACGAGGTTTCCGATGCGTGTGCTATCTCTTCGACGAAAGCGTAGCCTTCTGTCCACCGCAGTCGGGAATCTTGACGCCCTTCTTGAGCTCGCGGTCGACGGTCATCAGGCCCCACTTGTCCTCCCAGTTCTCGTTCTTGGTGTTGTACATGATCTTCCAAGGCTCGTCGAAGAGCTCGAACCTGCAAAGCGCAAAGTCAGTACAAAACACTCACTTGGCTCCAAAATCGAGCAGCGGGCCTTACCAGAAGTACTCGGTGCCGTTCTTCAACGCTGAGCACACCCAGTCGTCCAAGAAAATGTTCATCTCGTCAACACCGGCAACACTGCCCTGTGTATCACTCGTGCATGTCGACTCTCCACAGTCGTTACCGCCGCCAGAAGGCCAGCCGGTCTCGCTGATGACATGAGTCTTGCCTTGCAAATTCTTCGTGACGGCCACATCGTGGTTCTGCCAAAAGCTCCAGGTCCAGCTCGCGGCCTCCGAAGCCTCAACACCAGCAAAGAAAGGGTGGATGTTAGCCATGACGACGTCGACTTCCTCAGCCAAGTCCGAGGTCCAGTTATCGCCGAGGTCCGACGTGGCGAGCGGCAGGTCCCAGTTGTGGTCCGTCAGATTTTTCTTGACGTCTCCGAGGATCTTGGCGAGTTCCGTCGAGCTCAGGTCCTTGCGGTACAGCACCTCGTTGCCAACGATGACGCCGGCGAAAGGATCGGCCTTGTGTTTGTCGAGGATCTGCCAGAACTGCGCAATCTGCCTGTCATTGGTCGTGTCGTTGTTGCCCAGCCAGACGCCGAGCCACACTTTGGTGTCCGTGAGGCCAAGGCGGTCGATGGCATGTAGCACCATCTCGGTCTGAGACAAGACCTGCGTCAGCTAAAAACTCATCCCTCGCTTCGTTTTTTTCAAAGACAGTGCTCACCTGGTTGCAATCAGTTCCATACAAGCGGATCGCAGGAGTAAGCTGGCTGAGAACGGCTACGTCACGAGTCACGTTGTTTTGGCTGGGCGGGTTTGTCAGGCAGTCGGGGTACTGCGCGTTCAGAGGCGTGTAGTCCATGCCCGGGAAAACGAGGTGCAGATCGGGATTATTCATCAACTTCTTGATCTCGTCCGAGTTCTTGTCGAGATCCCCGTTCTTCGACTGGTCGTCCGCGGCGGAAGCTCCGGGACTCGAACTGTCGTCGGGCGAGCCGGATCTGCTGCCGAGAACACCGCCTATGACGACGCCTACAATCACTGCGACCACGATGATGGCGACCAGAACGATGGTCCACAGGCGTTTCTTGCCGTTTTTGTTGACCGCGGCACCGGCGAAACCGCCCTTCTCCAGGCCACGGTTGTCGTGAGTGTACTCGGTGCTGCCGCCGGGTACCGGGCCATAGTTTCCATTTCCATCACGGTTAAGACTGGCCATAGCTGCAGCTCCGCCAACGCCAGCAGCGCCGACGCCGGCAACGGCACCCTTCTTGCCAAAGAGAGTGTTGCGCTTTGGCTCCGGGGCGGGGATTCCGTCATCGCCATCATCCTCGATGTCGTTGGGATCAATGGCGGCAAAGGGAGCGGATCTAGAGTGGTAGTTGTACGGGTCATCGGAGAAGGATGAGTAGCCGTCGTTGGCCGAGTGGTTGGAATGGCTGTTGAGAGATGGGCGGGAGTCGTTGGTGGCCAGCGGCTCTTGCGAGCTGTAGGCTGCGGGATTCATCGCGTGACTTTGGGAGGGGCTGGTGTTGGCGAAGGGCGAGTATGGGGAGTACGGCTGATGTTGGTTTCCTGGAAGATGGTTACCGACCGGCTCCGAAACGGTCCCAAAGCGGCCCTTGTCCGCCTGAGCGCAGGGCGCGCGCAAGCGGATCGGGGTGATTGAGAACACCGGGCGCGCGGGCGGCGGCGGGCGACTCACCTGTGTCCATGTCGGAGGTCGCGATCGACTGCCGATAGTCGTAGGCACCGGTCGCAGCCGGGGCGAAGTTGTCGAAATTGCGGTGCTGAGGCGGGGGCGGCGGCGTCAACGGGTCGGGACTTGGCTGAGCTTGGCCGGGATGCGGCGAAGCATAGGTGGCGTATGAAGGAGGAGAGGAAAAATGGCCCTGGTCGTCGTCGTTGTCGAAGGAGAAGCTTCTGTGAAAAGGAGGTTGAGAGGGCATTCTCGCGTTTCACGCGTTCCGCGGCTGCGGGATGCCTTGGCTGGCGGCCGGGTTCCAAAGCTTGGTGGGTAATCGACACAGCCGCAACGGCAGGGCTGATAATGCAACTCTGTCAGCTAAAGCCGGCGCAGACGACGGCAGCAGCAGGCGGAGGCGCAAAGCAGACTTGAAGAGGCGATTAACGAAGTGGCTGGTCGCTGGCTGGGTGAAACAAGGTTCTGTTTGCGCCGCCTGCCCTGGCAACGTCCGCCCACGGGATTCAAGAATAGAAAATCCCCCGCAAATCACCGTCACCTGGCTTATCGATTGCGCAGATCCCGGCCGTCAGAGCGCCGCAAGACGCGCCCTCGCTCGTCAGCGCGGCTCGAGACATCAACAAGCTCGCGAAGAGGGCGTTGGCGGTGTTGGCGTATGCAAAGAGCGAGCGGTTGCACAGGAATGCGCAAATCCCTACCCTCCCCTTCCAGCCACAATACGAAGTGATGCGACATCACGGCCACCGCCACCGCTAAACAAGGATACGAAGCAAAGCGAAATAACGCCTGCTGTTAATGGGGCTTCAGGCGACGCCGTCGTGTGTTTTTCTTGCTTTCGCTCGGTCTCCGAACTGTAACGACGTCAGCCATCTGAAAGCAGCGGTCCGTGAGGCCTGCGACCGTGCGCGCAGGTGGAGCTTCGCTCGTCATAGGAGCGGCTACAAGCAAGTTTGAAGAGCATGGCGGAAAAAGCGAAGAAGGAACTCGAAGTATAGTTAAGCGGGCGCCCGGCAATATACTTATGTCTTATCGTGCGCTCTGCTCGGCGTTCAGATCCACCCAAGGTACGTAAGCCCGTTGCGCCAACACTCGTCCAAGAATGAGGTTTCACGATGGCCGTGCGCGCCTAGACCAGCCTCTTCTCTACAACGCGGGGTGCGTCTCGTCAAGCGCACAGTTGCTGGACTGAGCGTCGCAGATTCAGACGTCTAGGTTCCAGCGCCGGAAAGACTCAACACCGCGTTGCGCTCGCCGCTTTCGGCATACAGCTGCCGGCAACAGTCGGCCTACCACCACGGCACGCCTCAATCCACGCATCACGCGTGTCAGGTGCGGTCAGCGGCCATGCGCTAGCGGCGCTCGGTCGGAAGCATACCGCCGCTGCGTCCCTCTGCCTCTCCGAGACCTGAGCGAAGCGCTCGTCTGGATGTCTCGCACTCGACACCCGCAACAAGCGAGCCTAAGGCACACACGGGCAGCAGCATTCTCGCCCCACCGGGCATTCTCGGGGCTGCTTCGCTCGCAGCCAGGCACCCGCCATCTCCACATGACCGCCTGTCTTTCGCTGCCCACGCTCGCCATCTCCACACGAGAAGCGACTCGTCATCCCCGACGCGACTCGGCCGTCTGCGTTTCGGACCGCGCGTGTGGCTCACGCAGAGGACACCCACCCACCGCCAAGCAACGGGTCTTTCCACTGCAGCCTCTCCCCACCCAGCGGGAACGCCCACACTGACCGGTGAACCTGAATCCAGGAACTGACTGTCAAAGACCTGTCATCTGCCACTTGTGAGACGCCTGCCGTGGGAACCGACCGGCCCGCAGTCGACGAGTCGCTGCATGATGGATTGACGCACAACCTGAGCGCAAAGCCCGGATTGAACGCCCCGTCCCAGCCTCCCGCGTGCCGCTTGTCCAGCTCATCGGATGCGGATTTGCACTTGGTCAGCCAAGCCGCGCGCCGCCGCTTGCGCTGCGCGACGCGAGACGCGAGAACGCGCATGCATTAAGCTGCTGTACCAAGCCCTTCCTATAGCCCCCCCGGTTGGCCAGCTGCCTATCTGCCTGGACCCTTATCCGTCCCTGCTTATGCCGCTACCCCAAACTCCTCCCTATTGGCACCTGCACTCAACGTGCATTGCGTAATGTAGACCACACAGCTCAAGCAGATCTCAGACACACAAAGCTCGCTCGTACACGCACGGAGACAGCCGCTCAAAAAAAAAAAAAAATAGCAGCATCAACGCGCGAACCTGCCCTGTAGGAGCAAACAGGCAACGGATCCGTCATGCTTGCTGCATGTCTCTGCCTGCATGACAAAATATGCGGGTTCCGTGTACGTAGGTTCGTAATTCGGAAAAGGCACCAGGTCCAGCTAGAATGAACCAGCGGCGGTCATCATGTGTATCAGGGGCAGCCAAAACCCATCCCGAGATACGCACTGCTCACGACCCGGGCCCCTCACCCCGAAAGGCAACCCACGCGTGACTTGTCTGCCTGTTCTGACAAACCTGCTCGCCTGGCAAAGCACTCGCAGCTCACTGCTGCTGCTGCCGCCGAGTCTCACACAGCCGCCCCAGCAGTTCCCCACAGACTCTTGTCTGGACCCTTCTGACCCAGCCAGTGACCCCTCGTTGAAATGTGGGACAACCGGAAAGAGGTAAAGGATTGAGAGGGGAGAAAATGTGACCAATCGTAGTGGAGCCTAGCTCGAGATGTTGGGATCGAGAGGGAAGCTGATCAGCAAATGGTCTACTCTTATTCACGCTTGGCAGATAGAGAGGCCGAAAAAAATATTAGACGCCCTGACTGGCGATATGCTCGGTAGAAAGTGGTTAGTGTCAGAGATAATCCAAACACTACCTGATACTGCTGCGCCCAACACCTTCCCCAAGACCGCGTCATCCTTTATGCTGTCCCTCTTATGCACGTCCTATCAGCAGCTTCTTTTCTTGCCCGCATCGCCGGACTTACGACCAACCGTTAATCCGTGCGTGCACGCAATGCAGCATGAGAAATTAAAATCTGAACCCGCAGTTAACGCCAGATAAAAAAAGTAGCAGGAAAAAAGCAACGGTAAAATTGTTAACCGAACACCCTCGCTTCGGCCCACTTCGGATGAAGGGAATGATAGTCCAAGAAGAAACAGATCTGTTACAGACCGGTGACAATCGACGACTTCTAGATCGGTGGTCAAGACGTTGCTACTGTTCACTGAGCCACCCTCCTCGCCCCTTGTCTACTGTGTCGGTGAAGAGATCGTCTGCTTTGCCGCCTCGACACGAGGAAGAGAAGCCGCTTTTTTCTAACAGCGGTGCGTCTACATGACGTGAGGTGGCATCTGGCCAAAGGATCGAGAGCGCGATCAAGAGAGCACGTCATAGACACTTGGAGAAATTAGGGCAGTTATGCTACAAAGTTGAAGCACCGAACATGCGTAGGAATCGCCATATCTGGCATCATCCTGAGGATCAGTTTCTCGTACAGGCATGTACGCGGTCAACACATCGCTCGCCCCCTTCTTGCGTGTCAACACAGACCGACAGAGATATGGTGTACCCTGCTTTCCCTCTGTTCATTCCACCATGCCATGACACACTGCAATCGATACTTCTCCTTGCTAGCTTAGCTGAAGCGGTGGACGCTCCGTATTCTGTTCCCTTCCTCGTTCTAGGTATACTCACCACCAGCCGGATTGGAGGTGACCGGGTCGTCCTGTTTGTCATAGCCATGAGACAAGCGTGTTTTATAAGCAATGAAAACTCATTTACAGTTCATTCCAATACTACTTTCTTCTCAAAACGCCCGCACGGTGCCGTGGTGCACTGCGTAGGGCTCAAGCCTGAACCTGCCACTACCAAATACAATACCACGTAATCCCAGCTAGACGTAAGCAAGACGGAGCAGAGCAAGCAATTACGTGTACTGCAATCCTCAACATCAGAGCCAAATACTTAGGCACAGCCTCGTCTCAACAAAATATCCACCATCACATGTTTCCTCTTTCCCTCCCGTCCCAGCTCAGCTCTTCCGCCTCAGCTCGCTTATCACGACATCGCCAGAACCGCCACGCCGCTCCGCCCCATCCCAAAAACCCTAACCGCCCGTCATCCTTCGATGAGATGACGCAGACCTGGAAATAAAACGTCGGCCGCAGCGAACTGAAGCGCCGGCGTCTGGGCTCGGCCCCTTCCGCGCCCTTCCCCGCGCCTCCCCGTCTTTTGCATGACGACCCCCGGCCGCCGGCCGACCTACTACTTTAACACGCTAACGGCACGAGACGAACAAGGAGCTAGTTCGAAAAAAAAAAAGCTTCCCATGTGAACACGCACTCTCGCCGAGGCAAGTTTCGATGACGGGCATGAAAGAACAAAAAGTCTAGACACACACAAAGGTCTCGGGTTTCAGCCAGAAAGGCAGGAGGGAAGTGGGAAGGAAGAAGCTATTGGAAAGTAGATGCATTAGTAGTGCCCCCCGTCGTAGGTGGGGGGTGGGAGAGGCATGGTGATTTATCCCATTTGCGGTCGATAAGAATTAGTTCTGCCGAACGACCGCCCCTAACGACGTCAAGTGTCGAAGGATGATGGATGGTGGAAGGGAGCCCACGCGACGGACAAGCCTGGCGGCGGGAAGGCGAAGCAAGAGACACGTGGGAAAGGAATCCGAGAAGGAACCCTTAGAGCGCAAGCAGGATTCCTTAGCCGGCCGGTCTGTCTGAAGAGAAGCAGAAAAATAGACGTGGTCTAGTTCCACACGGCTTCGCCGATCAACAGATGAACGTGCGCGCCGCCGCCACTGCAGCCCATCAGCTTTCCCAATTTTTATACTTTCAACCTTTCTCCATCTTTCCCACCCCCCTCCCCTCCCCTTCCGCCCCAAACCACACATGCATCTTTTACCGCATCAGGCAACCACAAGAAACGGGTTCGCGATCGCATTCCCCCCACCGCCCCCGATTCACCCACTCTCTATTGCTGCGATCATCGTCTGATGAAACGCGCGCGGCGCGCCCGCGCGGCCGCTCCGTTAGTCAGGATGATTGATGTGTTTTTAGGTTCGGGAAGCACAGTAGTCCGACGCTTCCTTCGAAACCCAAAAAGCAAGGAAAGAGAGAGAGAGAGGCGCGGACGGCGGAGAGTAAGCAAGCAGAAGCGAACCATCACCAACACACTAAGGGGGAAACTATGCTTCCCGCTCACGCGCATCGGACTCCGCTCCGCCCAATACCGCTCTGCGGATATCGCGGATGCCCGGAAAGACCGCACGCATAGCAGCTGACACACGCAAGTTTGTTTGCCCGTTCATTAATCTAGGTACCCCCATTCACGAGCAACAAAAAATTAGGACGCTTGCTCTAGTGAAGCACTAACTAATCTGCCGACGCTTGCGTGATGACCGTGAGAATGAAAGGGTTCCTGCCCTTCGGGTTCTCTTCAAAGGAATACAGCAAGCAAAAGCGCTCAAATTGCCATGAGGGGGATTGAATAGACATTGTGTATGAAAGCGATAGCAGACAAATTTAAATTTCCAGTCGCTGTGGCTTTTTTGCATCATTTCTTTTGCCGTCCCGTCCCGTTGCGCCTCGATAACAAAAAAGCTAGAAGTAATAGCAAGAGGTAAAAACGAAGAGAGCATCGGTTCGGATGCCTGCGGCTGAAAATAATTCAAGCAAACACCTGAAACTCTCCCCGGTCTTCTCTTCGTGTGTATGGCACGTACGAGACGGGGCTCGTGGCGCTTTTTGTCGAGAGTCTAGGAAAAGCCTCGCGTAGAGTCTCCGTCTGACCCTTTGATCGAATCGCAAAGCATACTCCATCCCCTCCGAACGCTTGGAGAAAAGACTCAAAAGAAAAGCAAGAAAAAACAGAAACGAACCACCCATATCCCAGGCTTTACTCATCCACATTACGCATTGCAGAATGTCTTTTGACCGATCGTGTATGAAAGAGACAACATCAACAGATATGAAACAGTGAGCTTTCGTCGCACAGCCGCCCCCATTTACGCCGGCTGTAATGAAAAGTAGAAAGCAATAAGCAAACAAGTTTACAGACGGGAGGCAAGACAAGCCCGTTCCAGGAAGGTGTGCTTGAGACGTTGCCGCGACTGGACCGAAAGAGGAAAGAACCGTTACTCGAGCAATAGTGGCGAGCAGCATGTTTGCCGACCATGCATACCGGGCCGCATCGATAACCAGGATAGGCCAGCTAAGGTAGGATAGCAGGTGCTCTGGATAGGGCGATGCAGTATTGAGGTGGAAGGAAACGGAAAGTAGCACAAATCGGAACACACCCGACGCCTCAAAGGCTGCAGCGGTCAGGCCATGCAGGTGGAGGACGCCCCCTGTCCCTGGCGCGTGGGAGTGGATTAGCCGTAGGGAAGGGGATCCCAATTTTCCCGGCCCGTTCGCTTAATTCTTGACAGCGGAGGGTATGGGCCCAATTCGGAAGGTCTTCCGTCCCACGCCGGGTTCATCGAGTCGTGCAGATACCGCTGCTGTTCGAGGTTGCGCGGATCATCGTGAAATTGGACCGGGGATGGCAGGTATTTAAGGCGAGGCGTCGCGCTTCGCACGCTTGCTCCGCTCCAGCCACCGCCTCTTGCCCACGCGCGTCTCGAAATGCGGCGCGACTTCTTGGCCTGCTGCAACCATGGTGCTCCGCATCTTGTTGCGGTAGGCATCGACTGCGGGGTTTGTAAGTAATCGTTCAGGAACGCCGGATTCCGCTGTCCACGGGCGTAAACTTACGAGATCTTTGCAGGAAAAGCGTCCTCCCCGCGAAAACCCTGCTCTGGCTCCAAGTCATGCGGTAGCCGAGGTCGTTGAGAGTGACTTCCTTGTTCCTCTTCGATCTGGTCATCCGCGGGCGCGGGACCTTGGCCTCCGACCCGTCCATCATCGGCACAGGAACCAGAGTCCTGCCCGTCACAGGCATAGCGCCGTTGCTGCCCTCCTTCTCCTCGTCCGGGTCGTCGAAAAACCGAGTTCCACGGGGAGACGCAGGGGGTGACTGCATCTGGGTGGGGAAATACGAGCGGGGATACACAGAGTTGTTCTTGCGGTAAGAATCGGGCATCTCCTCCATGTTGACCTGGTCGAGCATGACGCGGACGCGCACGCGGGTGCCTCTCTGGGCGTCATCGACGAGAATGAACTTGCGTCGTTTGGCCTCGGGGAGATCGCCGAAGAGCTCGAGGTTGCGTTCCTCGTCCTCCTGCTGCTTGGTCGTAGCTGCGGCTGCATGCTGCTGCGGAGGGCGGGAAGAGACGTGGTCCATGTGATGCTCCAGTGGTGGTACAGCGGCAGCGTTGGTGGGCTGGTTCGCAGGATAGTTAGGATAGAAATTATTGGCTGGCCTGACGTCGCCATTTGCTGCACTTGCCTGGCCGCTGGGAGCCTGGTGGTGGTGCGTGTGGGCGGTCTCATTGTACTCATTTCCGGCTACACCGCGATAAGAGATTAGCTGCCGTAACCTTGCTCGACGATCGATGATCTGCGCCAGGGTATGGGTGTTGTGCATGACAATGGGTACAAACGAGTACAAACGACAGTGCAATGCGGGGGAAAGTTACATCAAGGAGTAATGTACATGCGATACAAATGCAATACAAAACGACAGGATATGATTATCATTGCAAAGTCCGTTTCAAAAAGGCGCAATTTCAAATCGCGCTCGTCACATCTGTGGAAACATACCGCTAACGTCATCAGGTCCGCCCTGAGCACCACCTGCCGGGTGTTCATGGTGGTGGTGCAACTGCGGACCGCCCATTCCCATATTCGGTGGCCTGGCACCTGGAGCCCCAGCAATGCCAGCAGTGTTAGGGACCCCAGGGGCCGGGGCGCCGGGCCCTGCCATGTGGCCTCCATGCTGCGCCTGAACAGCTTTCCTGTTGTTGATCTTGGCCATCCGCCTCACTCTCCTACTCCGCAGACGCGGGTCTTGGTTGCTGTTTCTCCAGCTGTCAACCGCACGCTGGATCAAACCACGCTTTCCGCGCAAGCATGGGTTAAGCTGAGCAAGCGCCCAGCCTACTGTGTTGCACTCTGTCTCGTAATGTAGGCGGTTTCCCTTGTACTGATCCTTGTGGCAGCACGCACGCGGGTAAACGCAGTTCTCCGTCTTGAATTCTTGGGGAAGCTCGTCGACGTTCACCGACTCGACGTCGCAACGAATGGTATACTCCATCTTCACGCGGTCTCGCGAATATTCGAAGGCAATCCACTGCACGCCATTTTGATCTTGCCGGACGACCAGCGGGGTTGTGGCGGGAATCGGGCCGGGGGCCGCGTTGGGGTTTACGCTCGTGCTGCCGCCACCCGGGGTCGAGTGGATGCTGCCAGCGCTGCCGGGAGGGCCAGTCGGAGTTTGCTGCGGCGCACCCAGATTCGAGGGTGGTCTTTGCAGCGGCGTCTGGTTGAGCTTCGTTCTCGGGCTGCCGGGCAGCCCGGGGGTGTGCGGGTGCGCCGGAGGGTGCTGCATGGGCTGCGGTTGCTGGTGGGACATCAGGGGCATGCTGGTCTGGAGAGGTGCCTGGTGTTGTTGCGGCGCGTATGGTGACTGCTGCGGCATCTGGTAAGGCGGATAGTACATGTTCTGCGGCACCTGCGCGGCCGACTGGCCGTACAGCGGCCGGCCATGCTGATCATGCTGCGGCGACTGGATCGACGCCGGGGAATTGGACTGCGGCGTGTGGTAGATTGGCGGAAATTGCCTGTTCATGGTTGCGGTGGCCATTGAGAGTTCTGAATTCTCTGGGACTCGCGTCAGTAGCTGTTGCTTCTGGGCAGACGCGTCGCAGGCGTCCGCGGGCGATTGATATTGGGGCGCGCGGCCTGACGCAGCTTTCGGCACGACTCGGGCGATCAAGCGGCCGGAGAAAGCGGGGGTGCTGTGGCAAACCGCGCGCGCGGGTTGCTTACCTGAAGACGTGTAACTGCCGGACGTGCTGTTCGTGCTGTACGGACTCGGGTGAGTCGCGTAGTAGGGGACCTCCTGCGGGTTCTGGCCGGGAGGAATTTGTACGTTGCTGACGTACGGCGACTGGTGTTGCGGTGGGGGCGGGTGTGGCGAGGCGTAAGGGCCCTGAGTCGTGGGCTGCTGAGGCGGGTGTTGCGGTTGTTGCGGCGAATTGGGATGGTGTTGTTGGTGTTGCTGAAGCACGCCGGGGCGTGGATGTTGGAGGTGAGGTTGCGGCGGTGGAAGGCCCTGCGTAGCGGGGTGGGGATGATGCTGGAAGGCGCGGCCGGTGTTAGCGTTGGTGGTGCATCGGCGCAACGGGTGTGCACGACGTGAATTGGGTGTGGCTGCTCGGCGGCGACGACGTGGAAAAAAAATAAATAAAGGAAAGAGGCGGCGCGAATGGGGAATGGGCAGTACCGAAGGCGGGCTCGAGTAGTGAGTGGTGCAGGCGCCCTGAAGGGAAGACTTGAAGGGAAAGCTGCTGTCTGCTCTGTCTTGAACCGCGGCGCAAGGCGATCGCGGGCAGAGGCCGGGGCTCGACGAGGATTATGAGAGAGCCGACGGCAGTGGTGATCTGCTCTTGCTGCGAGGACAGGGTCCGCGGATCACGGCGACAGGCAGGGCAGCTTAAGAGAGGCGCGGTGGAGGACGAGGATCAGATAGGATGAAACGCTTGTGGACCGGGCGCAGACGAGACGCCGGCGGCAGCAAGCATGGATGAGGCTGCGGAAAAAGACGCATGGGAGGGGAGCTATGGGGGGAGCTTGGCGAGAAGGGGCGTACCATGTAGCCTAGGACACGCGGGAGCTGGGGTAAGGGCAGGAGATGACTCGCCCGCTAGGTGTGCAGCGCAGGCGCAGGAGAGGGCGGATGCATGCAAGCAAGAGCGCAGAGCAGAGACGCCGAAGCCAAACGGGCGCGAGCGAGGGACAGCTGCTGGGCGGGCTGGGGACGGTGACGGGCGGCGGGCAGGGAGGCACTCACCAGATCGTCCGCCACAGGCGCCGGCTCTTCCTTATACCCCGGAGCACACGGCGCCGTATCTCGCTGCAGCGCATGCGACATTGTTATTATTACCAGCGCTGCTCGGCCGCTGGAGTCAGTGGTGACTGCGTTGGGCGATGGGTGCGGGCTAGCAACGGCGTCCGTGCGGCAGCGACGGGGCCCGGGCCAGCTGCGTAATTTCAGCGCGCCGCGACTGGCTGGCCGCGCGGTGGAGCCAGCACTGAAATAAACTCAAAACGCCCTAAGGCCGCCGCCGCACGCCACGCGTGTCCTCACTGGCCGCAGCCCTGCGTGCGCGGAGGGCCTGCCCGATCGGGCTGCCCGTCGCCGCGGCTGTGTGCAACGGCCGCAGAGCGTGGGCGTCGCGTGCGCCGGGTCACTTGCCGGACTGGTGTGTGGGTGAGGGCTGCTCCTGGTCCGATGCCTGCAGCCGCGCGAGAGGATCGCGCGGGCAGCCAGAAGAGGCCCGCCTTACTAATGCCGAACCAGCGCCACCCCTAGCGCTGCCCGCTAGCCCGGTGCATGAAACCGTGAGCGCGACTCGACAGCCGCAGCGGAGGAGGAGCTGCCCAAGGGCCTCTCCACAGCGCATCCACCCTCTCCCGGCCTCGGTCGCCGCTGCCGGCCTGCGCGCGCCCGCGCCCGTGCCAGCCAGGCCCTGCCGCATGCCCAGCGCCCGCCTGAGATGAGATCCCTCGCCAGATCCGCCCATCCATCGACGCGCACAGAGCACGGCAGGCGAGCGAGCAGCGACATGGGCGACGGGGCGATCGCCAGCATCATCCCGCCAACGCTGTGTGGGGGGGCCTGCGAGCCCAGCCACACCTCACACCAGCAGACAGACCTGCCACGAGCGGGGCAGGGCCTCCAGGGCCCGCCGTTGACGGCCGACGACGCTCGCCGTTTTTCCGCGCCGTGTCGAGTCCAGGGCCCTGCCAGCGAAGGGCGCGATCTGCCGCGCGCCCCCGGCCGCCTGTGTTCTCGCCAGCGCTCGCTGCCCGCGCCGCCGATCGAGGACGTATTGCACAGTAGGTAGGGCCTGCCGCCGCCGCCTCCTCTTGACAGCTCACGCACGACAGCGCATCGCGAGGCCGCTGATTCAGGTTCGTCAAGCGCGCACTGCGGTGCTGAGTCGACGCCCAAAGGGCCCCGGGGTGAAGCCTGCACGCAATTCATGCGCGCGCTGGTGCCTTGGGCTGGAATTCCCCAAGCCGCCAAGCGGATGCGCCGGCAGACGTGTAAATCCCGAGTATGGCCAGCTGCTGCCGCGCGCGCGGGCCGGGGGGAAATTGGATATACAGGCACGCGAAGGTAAACTGGCGATATACTTCGCGCAGCCCGGCGCGTGGTCTCACCTTTTACGAGGCATAAAGATTGCAGAGTTGGCGCTACTTGGCTTCTTCCAGCTAGCGAGCCGATTAACACGCTTTCCTATACATCAAAATCACGCTTCTCGGCACTCTCCAGACGGCAGTCAGATCGCACGCGGAGTCAGTGTTGCGTACTCGACCGTTGCGGGTGCTACTCCCGGGCTTGGTGTTGGATCAGGCCATGATAGACACGGCCGCCTTCCGCCTTTAGCCAATGCTGTCCAGATGCTTTTTCCCAAATCCCACAAAAAAATTAGGCCCGGTGCCGACCGGGTCAATTCTTCTGCTTCGGCCAGAAGTCCGGCTCGTCTGGACCCTTCCTTCGAGCCTCGCAGCCGCAAGACGTCAGGATGCATCACCAGCCATGCACAAGCGGACGGTACCCGTACCTCGCGCACACGGCGGATCCGCGCCCGGGCGCGCTCGCGCTCCAATCTTCATCCGGCCTGCGTGTCTCTGGCACGGACGCGACGAGCCTATTTGGCGGTGGGCAACCAAAAAAAGTCGCGTGTTCGACCTTCGCATTGCCAGACCTGCGACAGTGGCAGTCGCATTTGCACGCAGCCGCCCGGCATCTCGCGGAGGCGATCTGCGGGCCTCTGCATCGCCGCGTTCCTCCAAGATTTTCGCAGGCGGCGAGCTGCAGCAGCGAGGGCGCGCCGCTGCACTCGGGCTACGAGGTACGAAGCTCGGCCCCGTGACGCGCGCGCACTAGAGCGGCGCGGTGGATCCGTCGTGCTCTTTTTTCTTCAGCATCACGCGTGGGCTAGAGCTCTGGCGCCGGGTCCGCATTCGGGGCTCACCGCGCTGGCCGTTGCTGCGGTGCGGATATGGGGGGGTGGTTGCGGAGGAGGAGGCAGGAGGTTGGGGTGAGGTTGAGGTGCGATGCTACAGAGCTACCCCGGGCAGCAGCCACGAGGGCGGCCGCTGTGCAGATTGGAGCTTGGGATGCGCTCCGGCGACACCCATGCCTCCCGCGCGACACCCTCGTCCAACGGCCGGGCTAGCCGTGTGATGGTGGGCTGAACCATGCCGGCGCCGCTCGCGTATTTTGCATGGGCCGGCAGCGATAACGATAGGCCACGCCTCTGCCTGCTGCAACCACGGTTGCCGCAGGCATTCGTGCTGTCATGCACCCGCACATTTCTTGTTTGGACCGTCATGGCGGTTTTCTCCGGTCTGCGATCGTCGGCGTCGAGTTATGCCCAGTTATGCTGTCTGTTTGGCTTCGGCGCGGGCAGATGGACCAGGCAGGCCTGCTAGCAGAAACGCGCTGGCCCAAAGCCAAAATTAAGGTTGCTGTCAACGCGTGTCACGAACCACGGGCAGTGGCCAGGCCTCAGGGCCCCCAGCCCGTGATTTTCTCAGGCCTTCACCATGCTTCCCGAGATTCCTTGAGGGTGCGCTTCCCACAGCCGCACCTGCATCGGCCGCGCGCAGCGTGGGCGGCGCCGCTGATGGCTGCGCTCCCGGTCGCCACGCCCCCGCGCGCGTGCCGGTGAAGATTATGCCGCCGATCCGAGGCGTTCTCTCCCCCTCGCCCAAGGCCGCGCTCTCTCGGCTACGGCGAGCGCTCATGAGCTCGCGCAGGCAACGCTGGTGCATAAGCGCCAGCAGCCGTCCGGGCGCGTTGATTTGCCGGGCTGCGCGCGCGCGCTGCCTCCAATCTCGAGCGGAGCGGATGGTGCGCCCCCTGCTCGTGTGCATGGGTGACGGCCGGGGCCCCCCAGGCTGTGCCGCTCATTCCCGGGCGTGGCCGGGATGAGCCCTCGAAGGGCCGTTTCTGACAGGTCGATGGCGGGGCTTGGCTCTGGCTTGGTCGCGCGCATGGGCTGATGCGTGCATGTGGGATCGGTATTCCGTCATTGATGTCAGGCGAGAGGTTGATGAAGGAGCAAGTGGAGAGGAGGTCGCGGTTGATTACGCGCTGGAGCTTGGCGGGGAAAGCACAGTCCAGGGCGCCCGGGCTGCTGGGCTCTGAGCCGTGTCCCTTCGAGCCTCTCTCAATGCAAGGCCAGGCTCGCGGTGGCATTGTGACGCAGATTGACAGGCGGCGGGGCGTTTCTGCCTTATGCGACACGGCCGTGAAACATGGCGAGAGGGTGCTGCTGTTCGAGAGCCGCGGTGAGGCCGGGCCAGGCCCAGGCTCCGCAATCACCACCACGATCGTCACCAGCCTGGCCGGAAAACCAAGAGCATGCAAGCTTCCGATCCTCGCCGCGCTAGGCCGGCTGCTCCGCTGGCACATCTTCATCTCATCGGCCGCGGGCAGGGCGAGCGGCGCCGTCTGCTCAGTCGGCTGTGGCAGCGTGCTTCTGCGCCGCCCCTTCAAACGCGCAAGCTGACGTGGCTCGCATTTCCGACTGCATCCCAGCAAAACGCGGGGGGCCTGATCGGCGCCATGCCGTTTCCTGCGCGCCCCGCCTCCACCACTCACAGCGCGCCGCCTCGCTATACATGGCCTGCTGAACAGCAGCTCTCCACGAGCTTATCCACTTGTCGCCGCTCGGGAGAGCCTCTGTCCGGCGCGCTGGCGGCCGGCCTTGCTGCCTCATCTGGCGCCGCGAGGACATCGCAATAATTCCTGGAGCATCGCCCGATTCTTTCGCTCATGCGCCCGTCTCAGGCGCGCTGCATCGCGTCCGGATTATTGAAGAAAACCAGCGTCACATCCGCATCACCCTCGCGCTGCATCCGGGTTTTGGCTCCAGGCGCGAGAACGCCCATTCGCCCACGCGCTTTTCTCCGCATGGGGCGCCGCGGATCTTGGGCGTCGCACAACACCACAGCGCACCTCCGCGACGCCGCATCCCGTGCCCCCACCATCTCACTCGTCAGGATCTCGCGAACCGGTCCGCAGTTGCTTGTTCACGTAGCACAGCAGCACCCTCCAGATACCCACTTCCCGCTGCCGCGCTTGTACGCTGCTTCGACGACCAATCCTTCATCGAGTCATCAGGCAACTGCTGCAGCCGCTGCTGTCCCAAAGCGACCGCCAGCAGCCAGGCCTCCTCTTGCCCTGCATCCCATCCGTGCTCCTCCCGTCCGGCTACCGTCCCATCCCAGCCTTGTGCAGCTCGCTAAGACACCTGTGCATACACCCACGTACCCTGAGCCCGCTGCCTCCAGCTGCCAGCCTGCCCAATTGTAGACTCCGGTCGCACGAAAACTGCCCGATTCTAGCGTCATATCCCACCTCTCAACCAGCCGAACCTCTTCCACCCGTCTTCTAGAACCATGCGTCATGCCAGGAGCCGCTTCAGGAGTGGTACAGGCTCTAGGAACGCGTACGGTACAAGGGCAAGGGGGAGCCGGTATATCTCTCCGTGTGGGGGAGCATACACTTGGCGGACGTAACTGGCCGAAGATCCGGCCGCTGCGGCCTTGTGACTGTCAATAGACGTCCGTCTGTCTTGCTGCTGCAATGCTCCGCGAGCTGCCTCCCTTACTCGGCCCCGGGCCCATCTGATCTGGATCTGGACTGGTCTGATGTGAGAAGGGATGTTAGCGGGAAGCATCAGAAATCGAAAAGAGTCGGTCATCAGAGACAATAATTTCGCCGTCATCATCACAAGCAGCAAGTGTTAGCTTGCGAGACGGCATGATCGCGGACCAGCCGAGGTTGACCCCCGAACTGCCGCTCCGGATCCCGTACGGACGGAAGCGGCCTTGTGGATTGCTAATTCAATGTAGACCGGTGGCTGGGCCTTCCTTCTGAAATCACTTCTTCATCAGATCAGCATTTTTCAGCAAGATCTGCTAGCCCTCAGCATGCTTCGATAGCTGGGCTAGCTACTTTCGCCGCCCAACTCCCTTGCCAACGCGGCCGAACCGAGTCTCTGGGCCTTACTTATCCGCGTGCGCTTACGCACAGCCTACCGACCACGCCAATGCCGTAGCTGTTCGCCTCTTGCTCTCGCCAGTTGGCTCCACCTACCCCTCCCTTGTCACCTCTCATGCAGCGAAGCGACCCGCGGATGTGGGGGCCAGGGACGGACATTGTTCCTCTCGGCTTGTCTGCTAATGCTGGTCGGCTGTGTTTGTTTTGGTTTTCTCCCTATAGACTGGTCAGCTCGTGTTGACGACGACTAAAGCTTCAACGACCAGTCTCACGGTAGGAGGTGACGGTTCCAAACTGACGGGCACTCCGACGCCAGCCCAGAAATTTTCATCTATTACTCTCAGCTCCGGCTACTAATCGTCAATGGCCCCCATCCTGACTTTCCAACTGCGCGGTCCGGACACGAGTTTGTAGTCCAGAAATAATCACGCTCCCACAGTTCGCCTGTTCACTTCTTCCCAGGTCGCCACACCTTTCCCCCTGATTTGCCTTGCCCCCTCCCGCCCCTTTTCACCTGACCAGCCGCCGCGTTATTGTTTTTCGATATTCGTGCGGGCGTCGACGGCGTCCTCCGCGGCGACCTGAATGCGACCAGCCCTCGTACATCTAGTTTGTTGTGTAACGGCTACACTGCAGCCTATTCCATGCAAGCCCGCCCTGCTCCCGCGGCCCCCCGTCCGCAACAAGCACACACTTGCTTTGCTCTCTTTCTCTCTCGCTCTGTCCTGTGCGGCTGCACCGCGCATGTACGCACGCACACACGCACGCGCGGCACACAGACGTCCAACACGTACACACAGCCGCCACCAACTTGAGCTGTACGCACAGCGCATACGCAGACAATAGGAGGGAAGAGAGGCACAGGAGCGGAAAGGCACTAGAAGACAACGAGTGCATCCAAAGTTCCAACAGCGAGGTGGGGTTCGTCTCGTATCGCGACACAATGACCGGTCACGACGAGGCGCCGCTGTTAGCGCTAGGCTGAAGAGACGTGTGATTCAAAATTCGTAAACAAAAAAGCTTCAAGGCGAAGAACTTCAGCTGACCTGCCAGCTGCTCTCGAGGTCTCTTCAGCTAACCGACCTCGTCCAGGATGTTCGTAGGTGCACACATGCATGTGAACCATTCGTGTGCTCTCTCTTGATCTCTTCCACGCCTCTCATTGCCCGCAGCGAGCTACCAGCTGCACGAATCTGTGCCATACTCTATTGTGGCTTCAAAGGGAAAAGAATAGCATCTGACGAAGCTCCTCTTTGCGTGGCCGACTAGTCACGCGACAGTTCTAGGAGGTTGACTGTATGGAACGGCGAGGCGCAGCGCAGCCTAATAGGAAAATTTAGACCTACATACCCATGCTGCATGAGAATAGAGAGGCGCTTTGCAATCGATCAATAGGGCGGGACGGATCTATCCCAAATCTCTCCCTCTCTCTTCAGCACTCCCGGAAATAGCACATGTTGAAAACAACGAGCCTAAGTGGCTTTCCTCCCCTCCCTTTTCCGCAGTCAGCCGCTTTGGTTGTGCACATACCCGTTGCTACTGTACGTCTCCGTCCGGTCAGCAATACATCCCCATGCAGGTTCCAGATTTGCAGCTTGCATGAGAGACATTTGAGAATTTTTATTTCCTTTTCTTCTCTGCTGTCCGGTCACCCTCGTCAGGAGACGCCGCACATGGGAGGCGTCGAGTCATCACTGCAGGAAGGATCACAGCCCACGTCCCAATGCTGTTCGGATCGAATTCTTATCTGGTGGGGAAGAACGGAATCGGTCGCGGGAAGCTACCGGTTCTGCAACGGGCAGTGAAAGCAGCTGAGGATGGAAAACGGTCGCGCATGCAGTAAGCCTTGGGAGCAGTGATGGCTGAATTCTGTCACTGATTGCCACAGGGGACAGGCACCACGCAATGAGCTGGACACAAAGCATCCAACAAAAGAGGCATAAGATAAGAAAGCTGAAACAACTCAGGGTCGTATGTGGAGACGGGAATGTGGAGAAGAGAAGAGGACAGCAGAGCAAAGAGAGGTACGTTCTGCGCGAATTGGCTAGGCTGTCACCCCCCTTCCAGCCTTGTCACTCGTCAGCCTGCCGTCGTTGTTGTGGTCGTCCGTCGTCGTCGTCGTCTTCGGACGCGTGCCTACACGCTCCTCCCCTGCCCCACCAACCTCCTTTCTCGCGCAGCAATTCTCTCACGGGCCTGGAACTTTTTTTGCGGTCCGCCTGAAATGCGGGTGCAACTGGGATGATGCCGGGCGGGGCCCACCTAACCGGCGCTGCAGGTGATGGCCCAGCAAGTCAAGGGGTGGCGCTGCCTGCCAGGCTAAAGTGTGACTCTCCTGTACCGTGCCGTCATCCATCCGCCGCCGCAATCGTCATACGCATCAGCTGGCCTTGGCTGGGAGGAAAAACCGGACACGGCAAGGGTGAGGAGAGGGTTCCTTTGTGAGACCGATCTTCTCCCCCACGGGCTGCTGTGCTCCCCTCATGCGATAGAGAGGCGCGGAAGCGCTTGGCCTTTCCTAAAAGGAGAGCGGCAGGCAGGATCAGATCATGGGGTTTCCGCGGGCTAATCACGTCATCTAAACCGGGGGGGTTTTTCTGTGGGGGGGAGGGAACAGGTGAAGGGGAAGGAAGAGTGACAGCAGCAGCAGCAGTGGCGGGCGGTGGTGGCGGCGGCGGCCTCGGCCGCTGTGAAAGATGTAAGTCATTATCGAGATCCAACGCGAAGTCTCTTTGCCCGTTGGGCATCTCTCTCCTGCATGATGCACCGCTCCAGCACCAGGCTCCGTCTCAGGGCCGTGCGAGTTTTCGAGGTTGGTGGACGCCCTGCGATGCTGTGTTTGTCAAACTTTCGTGGCCTTGTGCCGTGCCTGAGGACAACTGACTAATGCTTTTTACTTACTGCCCAAGAAGAACCGGCCGGCGCCAAACCACCTTCTTCATGTGGCTGGCAACGGCGGTGCCAGTGGGACGACAAAGCATAGAGTTGATCACAGCCTGCGTGTCTCGCATGACAGTGCTCGGTAGCGCATAGCAAAAGGCCGCGGGATAGGAATAATCCTCCGTCTCTCTATCTCTCTCTCATCTTGGAACGTAGCGTCTGTGATCGTCCCTCAGCCCATTTCCCACCCCCTCCGTAACCTACAGTAAAGCTTGGCTCGCATGGGCCCGCTGACCCGCAAACCGTTTGCTCTCTAGCTCGCTACTCAGACCCCCCGGCGGACAAGACAAAGACAAGGCGAACGTGGCGGCGGGGATTTCGAATTGACCATCATCTCCTTCGAACTCAACTATGGCCAACTGCTGAACAGGGCCGCGGCCCGCATCCCGACCGTTGCTCCTCCTTCCCCCAGCCCAGTCCAGCCCCAGCTCCATCCAGCACCCTGTCCTATTTTCCTAAATTCCACCCCACACGCCAACCGGGGGATGGTGCCAAAAAAGAGTTGACCAATCACGAAGCTTAGCCCCATATTTCATATCACCGAGTCCTGGGCATCTCCTGTAGGGAAAAGTGAAATCTTGCAAGTCAAAAAAAAAACAAAAAAGTAAAAAAACGGGCAGCCCTAACGCGTCCAGACCAAGCGGTTAAGCGTACGGAAATGCCTTGGCCCAAGTTCGCCGTTCGGATCTGCCGAACGAGATGAGAAGAGACCACATGTTCGCGTATTCCCGCTTAGGCTCTCCCCCCCGGACCCCCCGAATGCCGCCCGCTGCGCCTGCGCGCAGCAAAGCAAGACAAACAGCAGCATGGGCTGCAGGATCGATCGTGCCGCAGTAGCGTTGGGCACCTTGATGGGAACAGCAGTAGTATCTGTGAGACGAGCGCTCCCGGATGGATGGGAATGGAGGAACGGATGGGAGCAAAGTGCTCGGCCCGGCCCAAACAACAACAGAAAAGCTGCTTGCCTTATGGGGCTTTGCGGTTCTGGCCCCATGGTAAACAGACGATCAGGACGTCTGGAATCCCCATCATCATTTGCCTGTCGGAGCAGAAACCGGACGGACCTCGCCGCCCAGTTAGCACATGCACTAGCAGCTCCTCTCAAACGTAGCTTATCCAAGCACGTTCGCCCTTCTTTTTTGACCTTTCCTCCGCCGCCGCCGTGCTGAACAATCGAAAGATTGGGGCACGAGTCAGCCGCTAGTCGGAATAGGTCCTGGCGGGCGGCTAAATAGCCATGTGGGAACCACGATTGAGAGCTCTAGAAGCTCTGTCCCTCTTCTCGCTACGCTTATAGCGTCATTTGGGACCTTTCTTCTTTTTCCTACAAACCCACCCTTGTCGAACTTGGTACTAGTAAGACAAAGAAGCGAGTCTACTTTTTTTTTCGGTGCCCAACGAAACCTCCGCTTTTTTAGACGCCCGGGAGCCGGCGGAAGGATGAATTGTGAAAGCAGAACGCACAGCAGCATCAAGCCAGGGCGCCGGCTCGGAACCGCAGCCGAAGTAGCCTACTCCGAAAAAAGCAAATGCAAACAGCACCTTAGTTAGTGCATAGGGCAAGGCAAAGAAACAAGAGAGAGAGAGAGGAGAGAACACAGGACACAGGAAAAGCCGTGACTGGCGTTGTTTCTGAGGCGTAGTATCTTTCCCAATTATTTCACGCCAAACGTCGGAGATTTGGCTCGATGGGCCGGCGGCATCTCCGGTAGGGGTGTGTGGTGGTGCGGTGATGTGCGGTGACGAGCGCTATGGCCCTTTTTCGTTTCCACGCCCCTGGTGATCTGCTTCTGATTAGTCGTCGTTCCCACGAGCGCGGGAGAAGGATGGAGTTGAAGCGATGGTCGTCTCCGCTAGCTAGGCGGGTTTGTCTTGCCTGCGGCGGCGGGCGTCGGTTCCGCACCAGAAGAAGGCGTGTTTCATGTTTTGCAAGTGCATTCTGCAAGTCTTCCCTTCCTGTACGCTAGCCGCGTTAGCCGAGTTATAGCTGCCGTAGACTATTACTCTATTTCGTCCGCCACCCGGCCTCGTATTTGTCTATAAACTTGCCGTTTAGAATAGAAAGAAGCTGTTCCTACCGCCGGCGGCAATGATCCCGCCCCACTCGCCGCCGGACGCGCCCTGCGTCTCCGAACGGGCAGCGGAGTTTGTGAGTGAGTGGGAAAAAAAGAAGGGTCCCTTTAGGCGCCCGCTACCAAAGGAATCTTGCACGGAGCGCGCACGCACGCAGGGGCCCATACCAAGTGTGCATCCAGTTCCCATCCTTCAGACGCCTATTTCCGCGTCATCGGCTTCAAGGCCACCGGCAGCTGTGAGGTCTCGGAGCTCACGACGCCATGGGAAATATTTCACGAATGCACCTGCTTTGAAAGGAATATTAATTATCTCAGCTACATGAGAAGCGTTCGCACACCAACCCTGTCATATGAGCTTCTCAGTTAAACCCGATTATGCTTGGGTAAGCCATTTCCTGTTCCTCAGAATAGACACATACGCGGTCCGTATTGTGAAAGACATTATCTCCTCGCAGCCGTCGAGCCCTTTTTGACGAGACAAACCAAGCAAAGAAAATAATAGGAAGGAAAGGTGCAAGCCGCGTAGAATGTAACAAAGCATCCTGGGCATAGACAAGAACAGAGACAGGGCACAAGCGCTGATTGAAAGGGTGTTGAGAAACGGGGGATCAGTGGTACTATAAGGAAAATGAATAAAGAAACTGGAGTAGCTGCGTAGGTGCTGGTATGTGTCTTGCGTGTGTAGTTTAAGCGCGTAATGTGAAAAGAAAAAGTATCTTGCGTGCCTCATAACATCATCTCCCTCCTTCCACCGAATCGCTCCCGAAAAGAAAACAGTACGAAGGACGAACCTCTGCCCGAATCAATGTCGCCGCCGCCACACCACCTCCACCCATCCATCCACCCCCAACCCAATTTTTTGTTCTTCATCCACCAGCTTCATCACTCCGTCTCATCGCCAATATTCACGATGCCCCGGAAGTTCTTCCAGCTCCCAAGAGAGGACATCTGGCGCGGGATCTCTCACCAAAACCCCGATCTATGCTGAGACGCGTAGCAGCAGCATGAAGCCACCACCACCACCACCACCTACAACTCATCCTTCGCCTTCGCCGTCGCCTGCGCCGTCTTCTCCGAGAGGCTGCTCGCCATCTCATCGACAGCGCTCTTCGCCTGCTCGAGCCTCTCGTTCGCCCCATCGCCCGCAGCGACCGCATAATCCCTCAGCCGTGCGCGCGCGCTCTCGACGACCTCCTGCAGGCGGCTGGTAGCGCTCTCAAGCGCGCCCTGCTGCGGGCCGTACACAGCCTCGCTGACTCTACTCGCCGCAGCGGCGTAGCCGTCGCCGACGGCCTCGCTGACGGCCGCGAGGTTCTCTTCGGCGGCGCTGGACACGGCGGCCGAGACGGACGAGTAGACGCTGGCAGCAGCGGCCGTCGCGCCTTCGACGGCGCCCGTCGGCGTGCCGTAGATGGCGACCGAGATGGCGTTCTGCGCCGACGACGCGACGTCGGCTAGGGAGCTCTGCGCGGCCTCGCCGTAGCTCGGCTGCGTGCCGTAGATGGCTTCGCTGGCCTTGGAGGAAGCGGAGCTGTACGCGCTGCTGGCAGAGTCGGCGGCCTTCTCGTAGCCGTTCTTCTCGGTGCCGTAGAGCTGGACGCTGACGGCGTCGACGGCGGCGTTGATCTGGTCGCTCGCGGATCCGAGGATATCTTCCAAGGCAGCAGGAGGAGTGAAGACAGATGAGACCACAGAGGATGCAGACTGGTATGCCTCGTTCGCGTAGGACGAGGCGGATGATGCCACGGCTGGGTAGCCGGTGTAGTACGCAGAGCTGAAGCGGCTCATCACGCTCTCGGTGAAGTCGGGCTCCTTGCCAACGACGAGCTCAGACACAAGAGATTGAATGGCCGCATACTGAACAGCAGCAGCCTCAGTAGCTTGCGCTCCATAAGCACCAGCTTGTGAGTATACAGACTCGGTCCAAGGTGTGGGTGCGCCGTACACCTGTTCGCTAGCCTTAGACACTAAGGATTCCCAGTTCTCTGCGGCCTGCGAGGCAACAGACTCTGTCCAGGGAGTCTCCGGGCCCACGATACCAGAGCTTGCTGCAGAGGCCGCGGACTCAGCCTTTTCCGAGACAGCTGAAGCGGCAGATTCGAACGCTCCCGTCGAGGTTCCGTAAATAGCACTGCTCGCCTGAGCTGAAGCAGCAGACAAAGAGGCAGCAGCAGCAGATACAGCGGCATCGTATTGGGAGGATGCGGAATCCAGAATGCTCTGTGCCGGCGGCTTGGTGGTCTGACCAGCTACGGAACTGGCGGAAGAGAGGACATCTTGGAGGTGGCTTGAAGCGGCGGCAACAGCTGCTGTGTACTGGCTCTGCGCAGAATCCAGGTAGCTCTGATATGCAGGCGTAGGGGTTCCGTAGACTGCCGCTGACGCTGCGTCAAGGAACTCGGAGTAGCGGGCATGGGCAAGACCAATGCCTTCGTAGTAGCGTCTTTGAGCCTCTGCAATGTACTGCTGGTGAACGGGAGTTGGCTGAACTCCAACAGCAATCTTAGCACTCGAGAATCTAGATTCAAGTCAGAAAACTTATTTTAAAGTTATATTGAAGCGCGTGACTTACTGTGCAGAGGCTGAGTTCAAGCCCTCTTGAAGCCTAGAGGAGGCAATGGATGAGACGGACTCCCACGCACCCTGGGTTGGACCCGCAGCGTAGCTTTTGACTGAATCAGTGTACTTGAGAGCATCCTGCAGCTTAGCACTAGCAGCGGCCACAGAAGAAGAGTACGCGTCATTAATCGAGGAGAGAGCTTCCTCGTGAGCGGGCTTTGGAGTTCCCGAGATCTTTGCCGAAACAGCAGCCTTGGCTTCTTCGTACTGCTCCTTGGCAAGCTTGAACGCAGAATCATACTGAGCGCTTGCTTGGGCACGAAGAGATTCGATGACCGGGGCCGGGGTGCCATAGATGGCGTAGGATGCTGCAGTTACTGCCTGAGCGTACTTGTCCGAGGCAACGCTGGCAATACTCTCAGCAGAACCTTGCTCAGGACCGTAAAGGACGCTGGAGGCAGCGGCCATGGCCTTCGCATACTGCTCGCTGGCCAGGGAGGTGGCAGACTCAACGGAGCCCTGGGTTGATGTAGGCTTAAGAATCGCCTCGCTGATTGCCTGGGTGAGCTCAGCAGCGCGGTCGCCAGCCTCGCTGACCATACTCTGGATCTTCTCCGAGTAGGTGTCATCGTCGGAATCATCGATCTCATCCTCAAAAATAATCTGCTTTGCCTCCACAATCACCTGGGCCATGGCGCCGCCCCAGACCTTCTTGACAGACTCTGTAGCATCTGCGCCAGCCTCAGACACAGCGGAAGAAGCTGATTCGACACTTGAAGATGCTTCAGAAGCCAGAGACTCGACGCTTGAGGATGCTTCGGAGACCACGGATTCAGCGGCAGGAGTGGAGCTGCCGACAACAGCTTCGCTAGCCTTGGAAGCCAACGATTCGTAGGCAGGGGTTTCGGAACCAACGACCGCCTCACTGGCCTGAGAGGCAATCGATTCGTAAACAGGAGTCTCGGATCCGATGATAGCCTCGCTCGCTTTGGATGCGATAGACTCATGGGGAGGAGCCGGAGATCCAAGAACAGCTTGACTGGCCTGGTCCTTCTTGAACTTGGCGGCCGAGACGACGCTCTGTGCTGCTCCTCCAACGCTTGAACTAGCCTCGGACACCTTGGAGCTAGCAACGGAGGAAATGCTGTCTGTGGCATCTTGGGTTCCCAGAATGGCTTCGGAAGCCTTGGTCGCAGCCTGTTCCGCAACTCCGGGCTCAGTGCCAATGATGTTTTCGCTGATCTTCGAGCTAGCATCCTCTACTTGCTCGCTGGCAACAGATGCCACAGACTCCACAGTACCTTGGGAAGTTCCTGCAACGGCCTCGCTGGCATCACTGATGGCATCCTTGATTGCCTCCTTGACCTTGCGGGCTGCTGCAATCGCTTCGGGAGGAATGACGGTCGAGTCAAAGTCGTCAGAGCTGTCGTGAGTGTAGAGCTTGAAGCGGGCGACATCTTTCAAGCGGACCAACTCTTTCGCGGCTTCCTCAGCAACGGCCATACCAGTCTCCTCAATCTTGGCGCCTTCTTCTCTCGCAGACTTGAAACCAGCGTGCTCGTAAGCAACACCTTGAACCTCCTTGCGCCATTCGTCGAATGTCTTCTTCAACGAGTGGTACTTGGACCAATCCTTGTAGGTGACACCCTCCATCCAGGCCCAGCGCATGCCAATTTCTTGGAGGCCGAGGTCTCTGATATGGTCGATAACTTCAAGCGTGGACTCGGTGGCCGAAGTGACTAGGTGCATGGTTTCCCGATCGTAACTCTGCTTCCACGAGCGAATGGCCTGAGCCTTCTCCTTGATAGCCTGACCAGCGGCACGGACTTCGCCCATGAGGCCGCCATAAGCAGCCTCGATGTCATCCTCATTCGCGTCTTCAGCAAGTGCTTCAACAGCGCTCTTGATATGCGACTTGAGGTCCTTGAGCTTAGATTCGGCGGTCTCTTCGAGCCGAATCAGGAAAGCCTGGCCAACGCCGTGAGCCTGGCTCTCAATCTGATGATCTGTGATTTCCTTAACGCGCTCCTCAAGATCCTCAGCACCCTTATCCGCAGCCTTGGCGAACTTTTCTTGCCAGGTCCTGAGATCCTTGGCGACCTTCTCCTGCACATCTTCGCGGTTGGCAGCCTTGGACTCAGCTTCGCTCAAGCTGCTCGCAGTGGTACTGGCGGACTTGTAGGCTTCAGCGGAGGCCGCAACCGAGGAAGATACAGAGGAGCTAGATGCTGCAGCAGACGATGAAGCAGCGCTGTCCACCGATTCGACGGCAGCTTCCAGCTTCTTGCCATCTCTGTAGCGGCCCAGCCTTTCCTTGATCCTCATGAGCTGCGGCTCGACATTGTCACCGTAGAGGATCCTCAGTTGTGGCCAGACTTGGCGAAACAGAAAGTTTCCGAGCGAAGACGCACCCCAGCGAGCGTACGGGTAACCAACGTCCACCGCATAGTGGCGGCCTTGTTCGTAGGCGTTCTGCGCATGAGGGAGCACAACTTCGTAGGCTGGGACAACCTTGCTGTTGTACGTATCACCAACGATTGAGGATGCTTGGTCGTAGTACGGGGAGGCGGCGGCAGAGAGCTTGTCAACATGCGGAGCAAGAGCAGAATCGTACTGGGCCTTTGCCTGGTCCTGAGCAAGCTGGAGGCGCGGCTTTAGCGTCTTCTCCCACTCTGCCAGAGCAAATTCCTGAGTCTGCGTGACGCGAGGAGCACCATAGGTCTGGTATGTGTTCTTGACGAACTCGGCCGAGGGCGTGTAAATCTGCTCATTGAAGCGGTCGATGTACGGCTGGGCCTTCTCGACGTGGGGGGCAAGGTAGGTGTTGTAGTACGGCTCGACGTATGGGGCGGCATGTGATTGCACGGTCAAGTACGGCTTGCACAGCTTGGGGGAGTCGTCGGAGAGGTCGTCGAGGGACTTTGGGCAGCGGAAGAGCATGGTAATAATAACATACCACACCGACACGCTAAGCAGCGGGGTCAGTCGAAAATCTCGCGAGACGCGGTGGTTCACTCACCGGACGGCGTTGCTGAGGAGCCATGGCGCGAAGCCGCGGCGCCTGGCCGGCGGCTGCTTTGGCTTTGGCTGGCGAGCGACAGTTCCGTTCATGTCCTTTGGGTCGGTCGAGTCGCTGGGGCTCTTGGACGGCCTTTTGACGTGGCCGTTGGTGGAGGCGGCCATGTCGACGCGGGTGGAGGCGCGTTGATCGACGCCGGTGTCCGTGCTTCCGTGCTGGTCGTGCTGGGGGAGCGGATGCTTCAGAAATGCTGCACGCGACGGCAGGCAATGCTGCAGGGTGGGAACGCTCAATGCGGCCACAGACTCGACGTGGGGATGAGAGGGAAAGCAAAGGCGTGGTGTCTCAGAGTGTGGCTGCTGGATGCAGCCCGTCGCGCGCTTTGGCAGGGAATCAAGCTGTGCTGCGATTGCGATTGTTGGCCAAGCCAGGCGACGACGGCAACGTCATAGGCTTGCAAGTGCAGCTCGCAGATCAGCTCACGATCAAGCCAGATCGCGACCTGCAGGGTGCACTGCGCTTCAAGGGGCTCTTATCGCGGCCTAGTGACCTCAGCCTGCAAGAATGCGCGCCGGCTCATGCCCATGCCTCGGAGATCAAACGCGAACTGCGACGCATGTGGTTCTCCAGACTAAAAAAGAAGCACCGGGGCTGCCTTTGCGGGGTCCAGCAGTTCATCACAGAACGAGGACAGCTGCAGAGAGCGCCCTCGATGGTTGGGCCGCCCGCAGAGTGCCACCCGTTTCCTGCCGGATAACTGCAGCAGCCACATCCCATAAAGGGCTTTGTCCGTCCGTATGCACTTGTGTGAGATGTTGGACGGATAGTCAAAGCCAGGGGGCTATGTGGCTCACCGGGCTTATGTAAGCCGAGTAACCCCGGGGCGCCGATGGCGAAGCGCATGGGTTGGTCCCTCCATTCCGTTGTCCATCCAAGCTCCTTGTTGGACGCTACTCCCCGCAAACAACGCACCTCCGCCGCGGACTTTCTGCCTGTCGCGGTTCTCTTCCACACGCTCTCACACGCCCCTTCCAAAAGAGACCGCCCGTTTCCCACAGATTTGCCCGCATCCTCTTGCGACACTGAGATGATTCCCTAGAAACATCATCCTTCCGCGGCGCCACGCCCAACCGATTTCTTTCTCCGGCCCTCTCAACCGCCGCCTAGCCGACGTTCATTGCTTGCGACCCTTCGACTTCGTTCTCGACCGCGTCCCGCATCATGGCCTCCGAAGACGGCGCGTCCGCAACCGCGCCGCCCCCACTACCGTCCACCGCTCCCGATGTCATGAACGATCCTCAGTTCGATCCTGATTCCGCCGCCTCCGAGAAGACGGCAGATGACCCGGATACTTGCAGGATATGTCGCGGCGAAGGAACCAAAGAAGAGCCTCTCTTCTACCCATGCAAGTGTAGCGGAAGCATCAAATTCGTCCATCAGGACTGTTTGATGGAGTGGCTATCGCACTCGCAGAAGAAGCACTGTGAGCTCTGCAAGACGCCCTTCCGCTTCACCAAGCTCTACCACCCGCACATGCCCAGCAGCCTGCCGACCACAGTCTTTGTCCGCAGGGCTGTCATCCACGTACTAAAACATCTGATGACGTGGTGCCGCGGCCTGCTGGTGGGCTCTGTCTGGCTACTGTGCCTGCCCTGGTGCATGCGAGTAATATGGCGTGCCCTGTTCTGGTGTGGCGACGGAGGCTTTGCTGGCGATTTGCACCGTGTATCCAACTACCACCGTCGTTTCGCCGCATCTACCGGCTCCGCCCCCACAATTCCGGCAGGCGCAAACGCGACGTCCTCTGCAAACCTCACCGGCCTTTCGCTCGCTCTGGCGCCTTTCTCGCAGACCCTGAACATGAGCGCTGGCGAGCCGACTGCTTACGTCCTCATCAAAAAATTTCTTTTAGGCCTTGGACCCTTTCCTGATTTCTTCAATGCTTCCTTTACGAATTCAACGGATAATGCCACTATTTCACACACTATCTCAATCAGGCAAGCGACACTCCTCTCGGATGTCTCTTTCCTCAGATCCATTACTTCTCACCCGTCGATCAACCGGTTGATTCTCGACATTATCGAGGGTCAGATAATCACTGTCCTGGTCGTCATTGCTTTCATTCTGATCTTCCTCATCCGCGAGTGGGTGGTACAGCAGCAGCCCGTCATAAATGTGGCTGCTATGCAGGCCCTCAATAACCCCGCACCGCGCCCGCAGCAAGCACACCAAGATGCAGAACATGATCCCGTTGAAGAAGAAGAGCTGCCGCACGAGCAGGATGCAGATGATAGCACTGGTGAGGATGATCGCTTTAGCGACATTTCGGATGATTCGCTGGAGCAACTTGCCGAGCTCGACATCACCGCCGAAGATAGCACTGCCGGATCCAGCACCGAGTCGCCAGAAATTGTACGAAAGCTCGCCGACCGCTTCCCTGAAACGGGAATTGCCGAAGCATTAGTGCGTTCTCAATTCGAGAAAGTTGCGGATCTTCTTGCCCGGGAAGACGAACTGGGAAGAAAGATACTTAGAAAAGAATTGTTTCTTTGGGTCGAACTGCTTAGTGACAGGGTCAAAGAAGGTCCACAGGAAACGGCTTTCGAGAACTGGATCCAGCTGCGCGATTGGGCAAAGGAACTTGAGGAAATAATCGTTCCCCCATCTCAAATTGGTATTGTCAGACCAACACTCTTCGAGCCGGACGGTTTCAACATGGCCTTCAGTGCAAGCAAGCGCTCTACCGATTGCGATATCATCCTTCACTCACCCGAGAATGACGACGAAATGATGGGTCCCATGGAAGGCTCCAGTCAGCAGAGGCCAACCATGCCTGAACGAGGACAGTCATTCCTGGCCGCCGAGATACAGCGTGATCTGGAAGAAGCGACGCGGAACCTCCCCTCACTACCGGGTGAGCCCGAAGAGCAGGTGGGAGATGCTGAAGGAGAACGCCGGAGCAACAAGAGCGAGGGAAGCTGGCAACAAATCAATGAGTCGGATGTTGAGAGCAAAGATCACTCCGCCCTGGAAACCACAGAGCCAGCTGCTCCCAACCAACTTGACTCTGAAAGCGACAGTAGCGAAGGCTCCAGTACTGCAGGAGCTCGCGCATCGGATCATACGGCACAGTCATTAGCGTCTCTAGCCCCGGCACCGACCGAGCAAACTATCGTACCCGATCGCACCCCGAGTCAAGAAAATGTCCACGTTGCGGAGACGCAGCCTCGTGCCAACCAACCCCCTGCAGATGCAGGCCTCTGGGAACGCACATACCACTGGTTGTGGGGCGATATTGCTCTGACAGACGAAGATGGAGCCCCCGGTGCAAACGAGGAACATGTGGTTCAGAACTTGGCGGACGAAGCCCCTTTTGTCCAACGAGATGCAATCCTTGGCGACGGTTTTGACGACGTCGATGCGGCCCGAGACCCCGAAGTTGCTGCAGCTGCAGCACAAGCAGGTATCGACGTCATGGACCAAGATGCAGTGGAGGATGCGGAGGATCTTGAGGGAATCATGGAACTCATCGGCATGCAAGGACCCCTCGTCGGATTATTTCAGAACGCGCTCTTCAGTGCTGTTTTGATATCCGCAACTGTTGCCGTGGCCGTCTGGATTCCTTACCTTTGGGGCAAGGTCGTTCTCCTCTCACTCGGCAGACCGGTTTGGCTATTCCTCAAGCTACCTCTTCGCGTGCTCTCGGCCACGGCGGATCTCATTGTGGACTCAGTGCTCTTCCTTGGGGCAGCGGCCGTTTACTGGTCGATTTTCGTCCTTCGGCTGCTGGTGCCTTTCATTGGTACCCACAAGTCCTTCGACTCGGCAGCTTCATCTACACGTACGGTTGCTGAGTCCGCTATCGAGCGCGTATCGAAATTGTTCTCAATTGCTGGTACGAGCATGAACTCGGATTACCTCCACCTGTCCATTAGCTCTCACGCTGCGCTTAGATCGCTACAGCGGAGCTTCAGCGAATGGTCATACTCAATCTGGATAGGGTTCACTGAGGTTCACAGCAAGATTACCAACATGGAATCCTTTTCCGTATTCTCCGCTATCGGTCGGTTCATTGATTCAAGTATTTCATTGGGTGCTGCTGTGATCAACAGTATCCGTGCATCCTTACCGACCATCTCAACGACAAATGGCCTCTCTTTGAGACTCGACACTGGAAACAGCACCATGGCAGCCATTGATCCCAATTTCGAGTACTGGACGCCCAGTGATCGTATTATTGCGATCCTGGCAGGTTACATTTTCTTTGCGATAGCTGGCGCTCTCTATTTGAAGAGGGGCACTCCGTTCACCTCGTCACAGAATGGCCGAAGAGTGGAGGGCATTATCTCAGAAGTCCTGCAGCAAGCTGGTGGGGTCCTCAAGGTAATCTTGATCATTAGCATCGAGATGATTGCATTCCCTCTGTACTGTGGCATTCTCCTCGACGGCGCCTTGCTGCCTCTATTTGAGCAAGCAACAGTTTTCTCTCGGATTGAGTTCGCCCGGACCTCTCCCTGGACCGCAGGATTTGTTCACTGGTTCGTTGGCACCTGCTACATGTTCCATTTCGCACTTTTCGTCTCCATGTGCAGGAAGATCATGCGAACCGGTGTCCTTTACTTCATTCGAGACCCTGATGACCCAACCTTCCACCCTGTCCGTGATGTTCTTGAGCGGAGCGTCACTGGTCAGTTGCGCAAGATTGCCTTTAGTGCATTCGTCTATGGTGCGCTGGTCATCTGCTGCTTGGGTGGAGTGGTTTGGAGTTTGTACTACGGATTTGATGGCGTACTTCCGATCCACTGGGCGACAAATGATCCGTCGATGGAATTCCCGCTGGACTTGCTCTTCTTCAATTTCCTAACCCCTCTGGTCATCAAACTCTTCAAGCCCAGTGATGGTCTTCACGAGATGTACCGGTGGTGGTTCCGCAAGTGTGCACGCGTTCTCAGACTTTCCGACTTCCTCTTCGGCGAGAAGAACCCAGATGAGCGCGGTCGACACGTAAGACGTACTTGGTCAGCCTGGCTTCAGCGGAAGAAGGGCAACGTTGAGGAGCCCGTCATCGGCTCCGATCGTCAATTGCTCGCAGAGGACCGGAACACTGAGGTGTACTTCCTTTTCGATGGAAAGTATGTTCGTGCACCAGCTTCCGATCAGGTCCGCATCCGCAGAGGCCAGTCTGTATTCGTCGATGTCGACGTCTTCGACAATCGACTGGACGGAAGAGCTGAGGATGACCCGATACACGGCAAGGACTCTGGTCTAACCCAAACGGTGTACATCCCGCCACTATTCCGCTTCCGCATTTGTCTGTTCGTCGTTGCTATCTGGCTCTTCGCTGCAGCCACCGGCGTTGGCGTTACTGTGATACCCCTTCTCTTCGGCCGCCGTCTCTTTTCCAACTTCATGCCCGAAGGCTCCCACATCAACGACATCTACGCTTTCTCAGTCGGCGTCTACATCCTCGGCGCCGCCGCCTACGGCATCTTCCACCTGCGCAACATCTTCAGCCTCGCCGCCGACTCGGTGCGCCACCCCTTCAACACGACGTACTCGACCGTCTCGATCCTGGGCCAGTACGCTGCCCAGGCGGCGTCGGTCGTCTACGTCTACGGCGCCCTCATCCTCGTGCTGCCCGTCCTCTTCGCCATCTTCCTCGAGTTCTACATCCTCATCCCGCTGCACGCCTACCTCGGCCCCGGCGAGACGCACGTCATCCACATCATCCAGGACTGGACCCTCGGCTTCCTCTACGCGCGCATCGCCGCCCGCATCCTGCTGTGGAACCCGCGCTCGCTCATCTCGCGCGCCCTCCAGGCCGTCGTCCGCGACGGCTACCTCCGCCCCAACGCTCGCCTCGCTTCCCGCGCTTTCGTCCTGCCCGTCGCCGTCTTCTTCGCCGCCACCCTGCTCGTGCCGCTCGCGGTGGCGAGAGTCGCTAATGCAACGTATTTCGTCGCCGCGTCCGAGGAGTCGAAGGCCATGGTTTACACGCTCGTTTATCCGCTGACCCTGGCGGTGGGCCTCAGCGCGTGGATGGCGTGGGGCACTGTCCGCGCGACGGAGAGGTGGAGGCAGAGGATTAAGGATGAGGTGTATCTCATTGGGGAGCGGTTGCATAATTTGGGGGAGAGGAGGGCCGGGTCGGGGATTGTGACGGCGCCTGAGGAGGTTGGTGGTGGTGCTGTGGCGTGATGATGATAATGACAGAGGCACAAAGGGTGCTTGAAGGGGGTTTAGTGATAGAGACTCGCTGCTCCCTCTCTCTCTCGAATGATTTGCTTATGTTTGTTTCTCTCTGCTTTGGCGTTTGCTAGTGGGGAGGTGTGGGCCGATATTATCACAGTACACACAGACACACACAATTCTCGCAGAGAACTATGGCGGTCACGATAGGTAGGGATTATAGAATGCATGATTATTGTGTTTGTGTTCGTTTTGCCGATGCATTGTTCAAGTTCAATTGAGGTTGGTGGTGGTATTGAACAGTTTTGCATGTTTGACGGTCCGATATTCTGCTAGAGACACGGTGATATTCTGGCTTGAAGATATCCAGTGAGTATTCTGCAGTCGCTTTGGGTGGAGCTATCATAATACAGTTTCATGGGTAGAGTGGCAAATAAAGCAAGAAGCAAGTGCCCCATCTCTGCCTACTTCAGAGAAACCGTCTTGTCTATTTGTCTGCCAGCCTTAGCCTCGAAACAAATTGCTGCAAGCATGGTTATTTGTTGGCCGCCCTGTCCAGGGGGAATCTACGCACATGCTATGAGTACTTAAGGCAAGTTCCCAGACGTGACCTCATTGTGAGTGTAGAGTTCATAATTATATAAAAACGTCCAGACGACATATTTCAGAGGGTGTTTGCGGTTCCAGTCTTCCAGGTGGCACTGAGGACGGTAGGCGCAGTGAGAGAGACCATGCCAGATGGAACCACAACCCGCAGCCGGGATGGGAAAGCCAGGGGATAGCGCAGCGCGGCAATTGTTGCCGGCGTCATCGCGGCAGGCCGCGCTTCTGAGAGCCGTAGGAGGCCGGGCGGCAGGCGGCGGGCGGCGGGCGGCGGGCGGCGGTATAACACAATCCAGGTACCCCACAGGCATAACACCCCATAGCAGCTGTCGCGGGATGAACGGGCCGGGTACGGTCGTCCGGCGCAACTGATGGCGACAGATGCGGTCCGAGGTTCTTCCTATAAAAGTCACCCACCGGAGCCTGTCCCTCTTCCACCCTCCTCTCTGCATCTTCGTTCCACCTTGCCTTGGTCGGCTCGACATTAGCGCCCACTAGGCACCACCGAAGCTATGGACCCGGATCGTGAAGCGCGGGATCAAGAGGAGCGTGAGGAGAGGCGTAAACGCCGGGATCTCAGGATCCGCAACGAGGAGTGAGTTTACTGCAGTCTGAGTGAAAAGACCCGCGCTAACAACTGCGTCAACAGACTATATGAGGAAGGACGGGATGGATTGGACACCACCGATGTGACAATTCGATTAAGTGATGGCACCGAACTGCGCGCCCATCGAGAAGTTCTGGAGGGCCAAAGCGCTTTCTTCAGAAATGCTCTCAAGCCCGGAACCTTCAAGGTAAGTACATCTTACTTCCCAGCCGACCACATCATACCCTTAGTGTCGAGCTGCAACTAACAAGTCCCTGTAGGAGAGCTTTACAGGAGTAATCAGCTTACCGAACGACCCACCGCAAGCCGTCAGAGCCATGATCGAGTTCTTCTACATGTTCAGATACACTGTACCCTCGGGTCACTGCTTCGCGGATCTCGACTTCGCGGATGAGATATACCATCACCTGGACATGCTCGACTTCGTGGATGAGGTATTCCACCACCTGGACATGCTTGACATCGCACGTGTCTACATGGTTGACGAACTCCACGAATACGCGGATGGCAAGCTCGCCTATCTGATCTACGACCGTTGGAAACACATGAAGGATAACATGTTCCTCGTTTTCGAGTTGCTGGATGCGCTGAAGGTCGGGATGCGGAGCTACCTTAGACTTTTGTGGACTTCGGTGAATTACATGGAAGCCTTCATCGAAGATGACGTATGGAACAAGCTGCAGGAACAGGCTCCCAGCTTCGTTACGCATCTCAAGTGGCAATCCGAGCACCGCTGGCCTCTGCTGAGCTGCCGTGGGTCTGGAATGTTCCTCGATCGCCTTGGAGGCGAGCATTCTGTCGGAATGGTGATTCACCAGATGAAGTGTCCGTCATGCGGACTCGTTTAGGGGGGAGCGCTGGGGCTGGTGAAGCCATCGAAACTCATGTGCTGGGACCGCGGCTGGGGCAGGTGCTTGGCTTGGGCGCCTAGCGATGAATGGTTTGACGTCACCAAGAACAATCAGAGGAAGAAGAAGAAGAAGAGAAAGGCAAAGAAGCAGAAGAAGGCAAAGAGGAAGGCGATGAAGAAGAAAAATAGCCGCGGCTAACTGCTGAGAAACTTGAGGTCATATCATCAGAGTATGGGGTGCGAAGGGGCTACTCAGTAATAGAATAGCAAATGTCAAAGGTATCCGAACTCCCCAACACTCCGCATCTGAAATTTTGACGTGAGGTTTCTCCTGGGCTGGTTTGCCTTTTAGGTCTGATGAGTGGTGTATTGTGATCCAATTCGATGAATTACCACCAGCGAAGCTGCGGTGAGGCCACCGTGAGGATTCTGAGGAAATCCGGCGCTGGGGCGCAGCGTTGCATACCAAGTGTCGCAGGACAAATAAGGTAGCTGCGGCTATCCTACGCATTTGCCTAGCTAAGAAAGTCCAGGGAATTGGCGCAAATGACGCTGAGAGTGGTGCGGTCAGACGGTCTTTCCTTATGGAAAGGTCGACCACCCAAGCCGGTCCTTCCAACCCCCTCCCTTCATCTTCCTTCGACCTCGCCATGGCCTCGAGCGCCTCGCCCCAGCCGCTTCGCTGAAACATCGTGTTACTATCGCATTATTAGCCAAGTTCTCATGATCAGAGCCCACACGGCATCACCGAAGTCATGAACGAGCACGCGCGAAAGTTTTACCAGCCAAAGTATGTCGAACACGAAAGACTCATGCGAGAGTATGTAACCATGTAACACACAGGTCGGTGGGTTCACGCTGACATTACATAAAAAGCCTATACACAACAGGGCGGTTCAGCGACATGACGATTCGGCTCAGCGACGGCACGCAGCTGAAGTGCCATCGCAATATCGTGTGCAGCGAAGCCGCCTTCTTCGATAATGCACTCGATCCTGGGAGGTTCAAAGTAAGCACATATCCAACTGAGTGCGCTGTAGCTTGGGCTTTCGAACTGGAATTAACGCGTTTCTGCAGGAGAGCTTTACAGGAGTTGTCGAGCTGCCGAACGACCCGCCGCAACCGGTCAGAGCCTGGATCGAATTTCTTTACACGCATAACTATACCATTCCTACGGGCCTCGATGCTGCGGATCTGGCGCTATTTCATCTGGATGTTAGGGAAGTTGCGAGAGTCTATCTCGATGACAGACTCCTCTTAATGGCGGAAGGAAGGCTCAATGAGCTGATCGAAGACGATTGGTATGGCATCATCCCTGTCATTCCGGAGTTAGCGGACAAATTATGGCGGAAGATGGGTTCGATGAACTATTGTGCACTTTGGGAATGTGCCGTATTGACCAAAGGGAGCCTCCTCGAGGTTGACGTGTGGGATGCGCTGCACAAGGAGGTACCAGAGTTTATGCAAGCCCTGACGGAAGATTGCTGGAGAACGTGGGTTATGTATAGCTGCGCCACTTCTGGGAGGTGGTTGGATCGCGTTGGTGGTGATAATTCCGTCGGCATGGAGTATCGCAGGCTGACGTGTCCACGATGCGGCTTTTTTCAAGAGAAATCAGTAGGGTCATTAGTTACAGGCATTCTTCATTGCCAGCATTGGTCATGTCAATACGCAAAAGAGAGTCATATCTGGTTAGCTGCAAATGGAACGCCCTCAGAAAATAGTAGCTGAGGCTACTTGCTAGAAACTCGAAGCCTTTAAATCAAGGGCTGCTAGAGAAGCCACCTAAAGACACAGCAGTAATAATTAATAGCAGAGCAGGGAATAATAGAATTTAAACTTTTAAAATAACTAAGGAAACGTAGTGTCTCTTGCTCTCTGCCTATGTCTTGGTCTAGCGCTCTAGCATCTACTCAGCAGCCCATCGGTGGATAGCCCATCAAACACACATACAAGCAGAGCGGAGGGAAATATCAACCAACCCTATCGTATGAATCCGAGATGCTACATCAGAGCTCGCTAAGTAACAGGCCATCCAACAAAACCTTCAACCGTAAGTAGTAGTAGCAGCAGTACCCGCCCCGCCCCGCCCCCCCGAACATCATCCGTTTTTCATTTTTTCACAACTCCGGGCCCTGGAGCCAGGCCGCCATCTCGGGACTCAACACGCCCCGATCCTCCTCCAGAATCCAGCCGCCAACCAACTCGCTCGTCCACCCACACCGGTAGCAGCGGTTCTTCCCGGGCAACCTCTCCGTAAACACCAGCCCATTCTCCACCCCACACCTCTCCTTCGGACACTTGACCACGCGCAGCGCCCTGCGCGCCGTCTCGGCACCCAAAAAGCGCGTCAACCACGCCTCGGCCAACCCCAGATCGCCGCGCCTTTCGCGCCAGCAGCACACCATGAAGCACGTCCGTCCCCGCATGAAGTCGCGCGCGTGCCGCCACATCCCCGCCCACACGCCGTCGTCGGCGACCAGCACGCGCATGTGCGCGCCCAGGTGCCAGCGCAGCGCGTACGCGAAGCGGCGCACCGCCGCGTCCTTCTTGATCGGCGGCAGGACGGTCGTCGTCGACAGCAGTTCGGGCAAGACGGGCAGGGCGGCGGTGAGGAAGTGGTGCTTGATGGTGCGCGCGAGCCAGAGCTGCGCGAGCTCGCCGAGTTTGGGGACGTCGTAGATGGAGGCGATGGTGAGGACGTCGAGGTGTTGGAGGAGGGTGTGGGGGGCGTCGAGGGCGCTCTCGTTGACGGAGTAGCCGCCTCGGTACATGTATTCGAGGAGGGCCTTGACGGCGTGCGGGGGGTCGTGCGGCATGGAGACGATTTGGGTGTAGCCCTCCTGGGAGAATGGCGTTAGCGGGGTTTGGGTGGAGGGGGGAGGG
>JAUJDW010000165.1:0-56203 GCA_030512325.1 Lasiodiplodia hormozganensis | reverse complement strand
GGAACGAGAGGGAGGCGGTGGGGGAGATCCAGATGGCGAGGTTCGGGGTGGTGGTGGTGGTGGGGGTCGGGGAAGTCATGGTGGTGTGGCTGGTGGTGGTGGGTGGCTGATTGAGACGTGTGAAGAAGAAGTTTATGCGAGATTGAGTTAGGCTAAGGCAGGAGGGTTTCATGCGTCATATAGCTCGCAGCATCCGATGTGGTCCACCATTTCCTCTTTGGTAATCGGTTCTTCTCGGCCGAGACACCTCCGCAGTAACGCATCATATGTACCTATAGCTTATGAAATCCGCTTCCTCTATCTCCGGTTCCGATCTTGCTGTTTCATAATCCCCCAGCCTTCGGTGTTGGGCGTACGTGTCTCACAGACAAGGTGGTTGTTGGAATCTCGCCGGGTGGGACTTTGGTGACGGATTGAAAGGTATATCCGCCAGAGCTACTAACCGCCTCAGTAGCCCAGAAAAGAAGAAAGACGCCCCTTATAGAAGCATCGAGCTCCCAAGAGACGATCCTCCTGGAACCATCACGCCCCTTCCTCCCCCTCCCCCCTCATCAACCCCATCTTCTCATCCAAACTCTTCACACACGGCGAAAAGAACATCTCCCCACTCCAAGCCCTCTTCACCGTCCCCGCCGCCACGCCCACCCACAGCACCGCCACCACGACCGACAACCCCGTCCCCACCACGCGGAAAAACCCCGACGGCAGCTCCTCCCCCATCGTCACCGTCGACACCGCGTACACGCCAAGCGGGAAAGTGAAGCCCCACCACCCCATGTTGAACGGGAACCGCAGCTTGCAGCGCGCGACGATCGTCGCGACGGCGAAGAACAGCCACACGAGGCCGAACCCCCACATGACGACCGCCGTCAGCCACCCGCAGACGTACAGCACCTCGCCCGCCCGCGCCGCAAGCTCTTTCTCCCCTCCCGCTCCCGCCGCGCCGCCGAGCGTGCCCGTGATGGGGAACAGCGTCCGCGCGACTTTCCCCAGCTGCATCACCCCGAACCCGCCCTGCCCCAGCGGGCCCAGCGGCAGGAAGACCGACACGACCACCTCGCGCGCGGGGAGCTTGTGCACGGCCAGCCGGTGGAAGTAGATGACGAGCACGGCGAGGGCGAGCGGCACGCCCGTGCCCCAGAGGACGTAGGACGCGAGGACCGTGGTGGCGGCGTGCGCAGGGTTGATGGGCAGCAGCGCTTCGGCGACGACGCCGCCGGTGGCTGCCGCGACGATGGGCGAGACGATGGGGAGGAGCCACGCGGCCGTCATGCTGGCCAGCTCGGTGCCGGCGTGGAGCGACATCAGGGCGAAGGGGAGGAAGGTGCAGGTGGCGAGGGAGAGGGCGGCGTCGAGCCACCAGAGGGCCCAGGCCTGCGAGGCGGGTTAGTTGGGGGGAGGCGGGGGGAGGCGCAGGCGGGGGAGGGAAGAGACGGACCAGGCGCGCGAAGCTGGGGCCCCAGGCGGGGACGCAGACGTAGACGGTCATGTTGATGAGGGTTGCGAGGCCCATGGGGAAGGTGCCGAGGAAGAGGCTCTGGGCTGGGTGGTTGATCATGGCCGTCCAGATGCGCGGGTAGAGGGTGTAGCGCAGCGTCGAGATGGCCAGGAAGAGGGTGAAGAGCAGGACGTTGGTCGCGAAGAGGGAGACTGAGAGCCAGTAGAGCCAGGCGCCGTTGTAGGGCAGGTTTTGCAGCAGGATCGACACTATGCCCGTTCCCATGTTTACCGAGAACCAGCTTGCGGAGGTGAGAGGGTCAGCGGGTTTGTTGGCCGAGGTGAGTGAGGTGACTTACGACGGGGTGAAGTTGCGCACGATTCTGCGCCAGCCGTGCTGGTACTTGGAGTTGGGGCATTGCCGCGCAATGTCTGCATCGTTGCAGCTCACCTCGACTGACGGGTCCATGGCTTGCGGTTTGGCGCGGAAGGCGAGGTTGAAAGGCGGGAAAAGCTTTATAGCGCCGGTTCCAGTCATCGTGGCGACCTCGCATGACCCTCGGGCGATCCCGCGAGATGGCGTAAGCATCTTAGTCGGGAACTTCGGGAAGCTCTTGCTGAGCAAGACCCTTTTGACTCATCAAGCTAGCGTACTCTGCCGCGCCTTCCTCTTTTCGGAATCTGCTTCTCCCAGTGTTGGACTGCCTACTCTGCAGCAGCTGTGTAAGGCGCAGATGACTCATGCTCAATGGTTAAAATAAAGCCCAATTTTGCACCCAGACGAATTGGTATGCCCACAAAATTCCACCATACGAACACTGAATACACATCGTATGTTTGGGGACGTGGTTCATGTTCTTTGCGCAGGGCTTGTGTGCCTCTGCTATGTGCCCATGTCAGCCTCATAAACCACCATGCATGCCGGGGATAGTTGTCGAATCAACCGAAAATCCAGATTTACCGCTTTCCTATTTCTCTGATTTCGTTGTCGGGAGCAGGAACAGGTACAACAGACATTGACTTCAGATATCGGATTTAGTCTAGTAGACATCTCAGCCTAAAACAATGTATGTCATGTTTGATAGAATATATCTCACCGAATTTGAAGGGTTACATGCACCTGCAAGGGCTTTCTGTTGCGTGACAGCCTTGCAAACAATCTATGATAACTGGAGCCTAAGCATGGTAGACGGCAATCTCATTCGGTGGTAGTGCACCTAACATAGTTTAGTACGCAGGGTACAACAGGAGGCCGTGTGAGACATTGAGTTGCACGAGGCTGAGTTTTGGGGGCTACGTACACTTTAAAGTCGACCGCTCTTTGACGCGACAAGGCAGCCACATTCCTTAAATTTAGCACGCAATCATATTACATGACTTTTTTTTTTAGAATACGCTTGCATGGATCCTTTGTTTGTATTTCACATCTGTATAATGTTTCGCAATGCAACACTGTAGTCAGCATCATACTTTACTTATTTAAAGCTATCGCCTTGACTGCTGCCATTAGAGTCGCGACTATCTCTAAAGTCCCCCCCGTATTCACAGAAGACGTTTTCACTACGCTTAGCGTTATGACCCCCCATCAACACAGCGGCCCATGTTTCTCACTATTGGGGTAGTGTCAGGCATCATCGCCACTGGAGTATTCCTCAGTATGTTCACAATCATTCAGGCAGTCAGACAGCTAGTTTATGCTCGACAGTCCAACAATTTATCCCAATCGCCCTCCCGTTTTTAGCTCTTTGCGTTTTACGAGAGCAAGATGATACAATCACCGAGAATGCAGTTACTTGGTAGAGCTTCCTTTAATTTCTTAGAGGAGATAGGCACTTACATGTACAGGTCCGTTGTCGGACGAGTGCTCCATTCGTCCTACTGGCCAACATTGCTCCGGTCCGACACTGTTGCAACCAATGGTGTCAGTCTTCCTGTGCAAGTAATCTCAACAACACTTCCAACCTTTACCGTATTGTTTGCAATCGCCGCTATTGTTACGCCGTTAGGTCTTTATGAGGAAATTGCTGCGTCGTCCAGCAAGTCTCTTCATAAGTTTACCTACATCAAGGATACTTCAGCTTTCGGGTTCTCTAGTCCCGCAAGGAGCCAATACGGGCTTAATCGAAACTGCTGGCCTCTTGTGTGTCCTCTTAAAAATCCATCTCCTTTCAACACATCCTTTCCTTTACCGATGTCCGACAACCCGTTCATGACATTTCAGAGTACCTATGACAATTCCATCCCGGAGAGCCTGATCAAAATATTCAACTACGGAAATACTGGAGAGGGCAAGTCTGTTTCGAGTATATTTGATATTCATTGGAGATCGCCCCAAATTGAAAGGCATGAGATGGTTAATTGGGACAAGCTCTTATCTTGCCGGAAGCTCTAGTTGGGGAAAGGACATCGTGGTACAGGATGAAGACTACGTCCTAATTGACGGCTTAGTAGAGAACATCAAAAGAGGAAAGATCGGTTTTAGGAACTATATATTACCGGTCCTTTCTGATTACGAATTAATATAGACAGAGACGCTTCTATTTATTAAGCCTCGGACCGAGTGTGTTAATATAAACCTGTCGACTGAATATACTATCGCAGAATCCAACTACTACTCTACTAATACGAAAAATGTTGCGCTTGTCGCAGAACGAGGGATTACTAGGATACCTCCTAAAATCCCAACTGTTACGGCTGACGCCATACGACTCGTAATACGCTTACTCGTTCATGTCTAGTACGTAAATCCTATTATTTAAACGCTTCTTTCTTTAAACTCTTTCTTCTTTAGCAGCTTCTTTTCGTACATAGAATCATAGTTGAATTCTTATTCATTACGCTTCGTAACACCAACTAAGGAATTCCCCAACCCACAAAGCGACCCTACTCTTTTTTATCGCGCCCACCGAGCGGCTTTACTTAACAACTTCTTTACCATACAATGGATAAACATTAGTAACGTCTCTTCCTCATTGTCCTCAGTACTAGGATCTCGGAATATCTCGGTTTCATATATTTTTCAACCCAACACGATTCAAACATCAACCTATAGATCATATTTATCCGACGCGGACCGTATTTCTGATCACGCGCAGATAGATATGCTTGAAGCTATAAGTGAGACAATCTAATGTGTATCCATCTTCCACGTACTAGTTTTTGTAGACAGAACTTGTTCCACCACCACCAGAGACAACGTGAGAGATATAAACAGCGTCTACATTCGATGTGGCCTGTTGTTTAAAGCACCCATATCTCTCGAAGGGCGAGATCCATTTGACACTGCATTCCAATCTCGCTGGAAAATACCATTGTACTCGTGCTCTTCGGCAACCCGGGCTTCCCTCAAAGATGTTACATTCACCCACAACGGCAGTGCCAGCCTTTCAGCTGTACGGATAACTGGCATGGAAGATCCTAAGATTTTGGACTCATCAACCCAGCCACTTTGGGGCGTTGAACGTGTTGACTTTAATAAGAGTCAACTGTTTCCCCCAGATCGGTACTTGATGATGGAGGCTTATGGGGATGACCAAGACGAAGTCCATGGACTGAAAAACGCAGGGATTTTCAGAAACTCGTCTGCAGCCCTCGAAAGCATTAGCTATTCATTCCCTCCACTTTGGGGCTTGGTTAATGGAGAGCCACGCGGTATGAATATCTCTACTTTACGCTCCGATGCTTTGTGGCTTCCTGGAGATCTGAACTATACCGTTCGTAACTTCGGTTCGTCATATCATCAAAACCTAGCTGGAGTCGAATTCCACATTTATTCTCTGGAAAGAGCCTACGGAATTTATTCGGAACAAGGTGGCTATGACTCAACAATCTACAGCGGCTTAGCTCAGCCGGCAATATATGCGAAATTTTATTCGCTTTCAAGAGGAGCTACATCAGCTGCACAGATCATCAGCCTCATATAGACAGACATGGCTGCCAATGCCGTGGTCGGAACGAGAGGCTGGTTGACTCCGAAAAATGCTACGCTAAACTTCGACGTCTCGGGAAACTTAATATAACGTAGTTCTAGGCTATTGTACTTGGCGTAAGTACTAGTTACGCGCTACGAAAAGCGAATCAGATATCATATCGTCTACGCTATACCCGCTATAATCGTTGGTGTGTTTATCATCATCGTGATAATAGCTACAGCAATTTTTAGTGTTTAAGGACGCGTTAAAATCGCTAAAATGAGAAAATACCTGAATTTTACCTCACCTGGAAGACTCATCACATTATTTATTTATTAGAACTCGCCATATTCTTTACTGTTGATGGCGTCGGCAAGTGTTTGGATCGGTACGATGGGTAGTAGAGACTTCATTTTAGGTACCGAACAGCCATTAAAGGTGTTTATCCACACAGATGAGCATTCTGACAATAAAGCTAAAGAGGGTATAGTAGGAGAGCCGGCAACACGTATTAGTAGTAAACGCCCTCACTTTCGCCTTGTGCGATCTAAGACAATTTAACGATTTTATTATAGGAAGGCTCGAGCCCAGTTACTCTATATATAGGATTTCTCCTAGAAATTGATATTCTAATAATATAACACGGTAACAACGCTCTCAAAATAATTGGAGAGGTAATAATAGGTTCCCTTTAGTTTTGTGCTTTCGCTTTCCTCAGGCTATTAGGAACAGTCGGTGGCAAGAGTCAAAGCCAACAATATTACAACATTCGAATCATGCGATGGATCCTTACACGTTCTTGATGACTCGGTACTATGTACTACAAATCCTAAGAGGTTATACCCGTACAATCCGCGCCACTCTGGGCTTTGGATAGAGATAACGAGGCTGTCTTTCGGCCTGCTATGAATGAAATCCCCAAGGTCTGATAGAATTCTACTACTGTGTCTCATGCAGTGTTGTACAGGCTAAAGGCTGTGCCAGAAACTGGGGATGAACTCGGAAATACAAGGTAATGAGAGGAGTAAGATAGGTCGGCACGACTGGATCGCGGCTATCAATGCAGGATACAGAAGTCTCAGTTTCCGTAGCCGTACTACGTATCCGTATGGCGTGCCTTTCCCAAGCACTTGAAAGAGCCTGCGAGGTGGTTTAGCTGCTGAAAATCAAAGATAGAGCCCTGCAAGCAGGGTGGTCCATCGTCCGTCCCTGCTCAATCGCGCATGTGATTGAGCCAGGATGGAACTACGTAAGCCAATCGCACGCGCGACTGAGGCGCAATGGCGGATTGATTGAACTACTAAAAAAGGTAGGAGAGTGGAGAAAAAGAGGGGGTGTTGGTAAATAGGGGCAAAGCGCTCAACACCATGGCCAGTGCTTATTCATACCCCACACGATATTTGATCAATATCTGGCCAGTGCTGTCTGTGCATTCAATCCAGCAGGATTGCCTCGTACGATTGACTGTAAAGCATCAATCGAATCCCGCGCGCCCAAATGGACGGACGATGGACCACCCTCCCTACAAGGCTGCGTTTCTCTACATGCGCCGAACCTTCTAGGATGAAAAAGAGCTCCATTTCCAGGGGTTTTCTCACTCTTACTAAAATTAACGTAGCGAGGTCGGCACCTGGCGATTCCATATGCATCTTACCATCAGTTTGATCTCCGGCATTATTGCCGCTGGGGTTTTCCTGGGTGAGCTCTCTGTCAAAGAAGTACTAAGCTGAGTCATCAACGGTGCAATCATCGAAAATGCAGTGACATGGTACGTGTTTTCCCATCATCCAAGTGAAATACATTCAACCACGTTCTATATACATTATAAGACATCTAAGGACAGAAATTGTCAAATAGACAGGCAGAGTGCGTTAAGGTAAACCATGGACTACTTGCACTGTGTGCCGGTCTTGGCGATACTGCTCGAGTCGCCAGTAGTATCGGTATACTTGTAGTGTTCGGCGGGGTTGTAGTTCGTAATCTCGACATCCTTGACGGTCATGGTCCATGGCATACCCGCCTCCTCGGTGTAGGTAGTGTTGCCGCCAGCCCAAAGTCGAGTCCAGTAGGACTTGTCGGGGTCACCGCCAGCCCAGGTGCCCATCCTAACCTTCATAGGCGTTTGCGGAAAGTTGTGCCCATCAAGGGCGTCGGCATAGTGCATGGTTCGGACGGTAACGTCGTCGATGATCCAATCGATCTTGTCCTCAGTCCAGTCGATAGTGTAGGTATGCCAAGAATCGTGCGGGGTCGCCACGTCGTGGTCTCCTTCACGATCAGACACGGTTCCGTTGCCCTTTCCGAAATAGTCTGAATGAACCATAGTGTTGTTGCCGCCGAGGAATTCCTACAAGTAGGTAAGCATCTGTTCCTGTAATATATATGGGGCCATCTTACCCAATCAATTTCATCCAAATCATCGCTCGCCAGCGTAACAGAGCTGATAATACCCACTCCCGGGGACGACTTCATGGCAACAGAGACTCGGCCGTAGAAGATGTAGAAGTCCGTCTCAATAGTTGGAGCTTGGTATCTTCCCGAAATTGTGAAGTCGGCCCCATCACCCGTGTACTTGAGATCAGTGCCATCCGCTACCACCCAACGGCTATCAGCACCCTTGGAAAAATCCGTAACATGAGGGGCCGTCTGGCATAGTCCAGCATTCTCCGGGCAGGGAGCCTGAGTGGTGTTCATTGGGTTACAGGCCGTCGTAAGTTGCGCAGAGGAAGAAGAAATAAGGGCAGCAAATGCGGCGGCCATCGCGCCACGCGAGAAGTTGTTGAAGGAAGACATGTTTTCGAATTGAGGTGCGTTGAGTGATGCAAGAAGAGAGCATCTGTAGGCCACTGCAATATATATAGGCCCGTTGGTTGCTCTCCGATAGTATTGAGCTAGCACTAATGCGCGAGGCGATGTTGGCTCGTGCACTATCGTCTTGGCATTTGGTTGGTTTTAGTACTTGCCTCCCGTAGGGAGGCAGTTGGATAGCATCCAGACTCTTGCTCTCTCTGTTTGCGCTCGCCGGTCACAGCGCAGTGACCCTCGCCTAATAATAAATCACCCACTATCGCGCTGTCGATCTCTAAAAGGAGGCGGGAAATAACGACTTTGTAGAGAGAGCTAACGCGGCTCAAGCACGGCCATTTTTTATAGGGGTAATTACTGAATCCAACCCCAATTTTGCCCGAAAAGCCTAGACGGAACCCCTATAGACTAAACACAACCCTTAAACCGTGCGGGTTAGAACTCTCGCTTTAACGTATTTATTTTTCAGTGTAATAAACATCTACGAGCCCAGCTACCATTAGAATAATAGAGAAAACACTTGAAAATTAGTTTTATTACGGTTCTACTAAGTGAAACAAGTGCGGATTTAGGTAGAGAGTTAGGTGTAGTTTATTGGGGTCAGATTTAGTAACTACTAATTTCACATAGGGGGTAATCGCTGAAAACATGTCTTGACGCCAGGACGGCGAAGGACAAGCAATCAATGAAAATAGCAACGGAGAAGAGATGGAGGGAGGTGGTAGCAGCCCACCCAAGAGTTTGGATGCTGTCAACTTGTATTCCTCTATGATGAGAGCAAAATTGCTGGCTCTGCCATTGGAGGAAAGAAGGCGGATATATCAACACTGCGAGTCCTATCGCCGGGCACCAGGCGAATTCGCCAAGGGCCTGCCCTTTCGCATACTAGGCAGCCGTTGGATGGGCAAGCCAGTTTTCACCGGTGAACCCTCACACCGAATACCTAGCATGCTCTTTGGAGAGACGATCGCTAGGTTAGTGGGGCTTCGGGAATTCGACCGAGGGGCCAGCCCGCTCTGGAGGGGGATCGCCACCTACGGCTCGCCCACTGGCCGAGGTTCCGGAGCTTGAAGCTCCACTGTACCACGACTGTTCCACCACGGAAAAGACCTTTCTAACATTCTGATCCAGATTCAGACATACTCCGCGCCATCTCTCACTCCTGTTCACGAGATTCCCTCCGGGCACGGGGTCTTGGGAGTCAACGTTCGCCGAGATGAGGGATCACTTTAAAGTTGTGGGATGGCGGTTGCGGAGTTGCTCCTGGCGGGCGGGTTGTTCTAGACTTCGAGGACCTCCTTTTACCAGAATCCTCCGGGAACCGACTTCCATGTTTATGTCCTCGACTCAGCATACTCTATCCCTTGGAGTGGCATTTACACTGGCATCAACGACCCAGCCTTTTACGCCAAATGGCGTTGGCTTTCTGGAGATACTGAATTTGCTGTTGACATTATTAACCATCTATGGACAAACAAAGCTGCTAATAGTGTTGTCGGAACAAAGAGCTGGTTGACTCCCGACAATGCTCAGTTAAGCTTTGATGTATCAGGAGACTCTGCCAAAGCCGGCCCTGATACCCTTTAATCCGCATTGGTGCCCGTCACACTCTACCAGAAGCGATTTAAGTATCATTGCATCTACGTGCTACTTGCTATGGCTGTTGGTCACAAGATGGTTATCATCGCAGGCGAGCAGCCTCTGGAAATGTCTGCCCTCACGGGGGAATCCTCTGATGGCGAAGATGGAGACGGAACAGGTGGGAGACAGGTACAGCAGGATGACGCTCAAAAACATTCGATTACGCATCATACGATCCAAGACAATTTGAGGTGGAAACAGCGGTGACCCTTTAATTTAGGTGTATCATGTGCTTAGAGGATCTATTGGGCACTCAGCATGGCCGTTGTTGGCGAGGACTATTCAATTGAGTGCTTTCCACAAATGGATACCTGAGTTGCACCCGTGTCCTTGACTTACCGCAACGTATTTTCAGGCTTGTCTGATGGTCTATCGATTCACATTTACTACTACTAAGATGCGTGCCTCCATTAATTCTTGCTGGAAAGAAGAAAGAATAAGAAGTGCGGTTCACCAGCGCTGATGCAAGTGGTGGTGTGTGATTTCGTTGGGTGAATCCCCAAACCCACAACTTACTCGGCGGAGGCTGTACATATTTCCATCGAGGTATCCGTTCCATAATGTGCAAAGGCTGACAGTGAATGTGGTTATGTGATGTAACTCTATATTTTTATGAGAGCTGTGCCTGGCATTGGAATTGGCCCAGCACATCTCCAGCTTGGTGCTAGGGACCGCCAGTTGGCTCATATACGTCGGAGGCATTGGCACGCTTTTTTGCCAGCCGTGCCTCGTACGCCTCTCGCTCACCTTCCAGCTCTGCCGCGAGAAGAAAAGCGCCGAGCACACAGTCAAGTTCTCAAGAATCACGACCACAAACACATTCCTATCGAATGGATCAGGTAGGGAATGATTGAATTCGTCTACTATGCCGATAACGAGGGTTCAGATGGTGCTAGTACTAACACTACCGGGTAGACCGGCTCGGGGTTGTCGATGTCCTTGAGGTGGCTTGGCGTTCCTCAGCAGCTGCAACCACAGGAGTTGCAGTTCTTGCCGGTGCCGCAAGCCATACCCATGTTGCAGTTCTTGTAGGTGCTGCACGTGTACCACGGGCCGGAGCCGTCAGAATTGGAAGCAGTCCAGCACCATTTGCCACTGCCAGCCGCGCCGCAGGTCTTCCAGCAATATCCGTCCGTGCAGCCGTATTCAGCGCCCCACCAGCAAGCCCTCTTCTCGAGGCCGAGTTCGGTCGTAGTGTCGTTAGAGTCGTCCACGGGCGCGAAAGACGAAGATGAACTCTCGACGTTCGGGGTGTTGCCGAGGGGATGTTCGGCACACTTGCGGACGCTGGCGGGATCGACGCCCTCGGCGACGCCGTCGAGCGACATGACGCCGAGACTGCCACATTCAGCGGCGGCATCGGAGACGGCGGCAGAGAAGACCGGGCTAAAGGCGGCCGCGGCGAGGAGGAGGATGGCGTTGAACTTCATGGTTGGAGTCTGACAAAGAATTAGTCCCACACACGAAGCTGAAAGAAGGGGCTGGTGACCTGAAGTGGGTGATTGATAGGACGATGTAGATGTCTGTTGGTGATGCTGTTTCGAGGAGTGCTCTGGATGTGGATGAAGTCTACCGGAGGTCAGCTTTTATACCTTTCAAATGCACTCTTGGCATTGTCAGTCGGCAGTCCATATCGGCCAAGGCATCAGTTGTCATTAATTTCTCACCCCACAGAATCCTTCGCCGACGGATTCACCATCCCACATCTCTGGTATACGGAAGTGCTACCTTGAACCAGTTGAGACTGGCCTAGAGGTTGCATTGCCATGTTACTTACAATCAAGTTATGAACCAATTGTATAACTAAATGTCCCCGCGAACACTTCACGGCGTGATCACATCCTGCAGAATGAATCATCCTATATATTTGCCTTTTTCCCGCTGTGTACCAACACGTAAAGCAGCAACGCGCATGCCTTACCTGAGTGGTAGTATGGGGGTTTTGTCTTGATGCTGTCTAATGATAAATGTTGTATTTCACTATAGTTTTCATGGCATAGCGATATTCGTGCCTACAATGCTAAGCTTGATGTCTTGGAATTTGGAACTTCCGCACACTGAATCAAAGGATTCAAGTCCCTCAACACTAGCGCGGTCAGGCTTGCATGAGTAAAAAATTATTGCACAGTGGCGATGAAAGAGCGTGACATTTTGTGGAGAACACTCAGACAGTGGCTGGAATTAGGGCGAAGATGTCTTCCTGTTGCCGGAAGTGCCGTGCCGAATGTCTTCGTATTGAGCCTCAGCTCATGCGCCTCGCCACTCGCAGCTTCACAAAAGATGTTTCCGGTCTACCTCCTTCGCCAAGTGGATATATCGGCCTATAGACCCCCATCGGGTCCGAGTATGGACTGAATCTGGAATTCCAACTAACTCCTTCTCTTTGTTACTCTTGGAAATCTCAGCCCTGATGTATGTCCTAAACCGCGTCTAGCCTCTCGCATGTTTCCGTAAGTCATAAGCAAAGCATCCAGCCGAAGAATCCGACAAGTTTGCCTAAATAGGTGGGGAAAGCAGTGGACGCAAAGGTGCGGCCGAGAGAATTCTGCATAAAGTGTGTCAGCCTCGTTCCTAATCGGGCGAGGAAGTTAAGAAGAACAACCCCACCGGAGGCGGACGGTCCCAAGTATACGAGGTCTCAAGGTCACGTGATTTTCGCAACCACCTCCACACTTGGACTCAGCCAATCACTTACGCTGAGCAACCCGCTCAGTCAATGCTACGCAGAGAGCTGACATACTGTATGAGCGTTTTTTTACGTGTAATCACAGTTCTCAGCTCGCCTGATCCTGGGTTGGGTGTGTAACACCAGCCATTCCTGCATTGTGCGGCTGAGTTCCTACACGAGCATGCAACTGAAGTGGGGTAAACTCGTAAAAATAGCGAAGTGCTGGCAGCGAACCCACTCTTTTGAGTTACAGACCTGCTCTTTGTGTCGCGGGTTTTCGTCCTCCGCAAAAACGTGGGTGGGACAATCATAAATAATCATACACAGTAATGGATTGGCCCGATCAGGCAAGAGTACAAGCGAATGCGAGGTGTTCCAGGCGGCCCGAGCCGCTGGAACCCCGGGGTGGCGGCAGAAAGTTCTGGCCAAAAATCCACCAGGATGCACGCACAGTGTCCCCGTCCACATCAGCGTGCTTATTCCGCCACACCGGTCAATTATCGTAGTCGAAAGAGGGTTTATGATATCACTATGAAGAGAGGTTTCGAACCAACGTCAATGCATGCCTTGCTGATGTAGCCTCTGGCAGCCTTTTTTTTTTTAAAAGGTGTAATGACCAAGTCCGCCCCCACTCGTATGTGAAACCCATAAAAGGAGGAGGAGGAGGTGATGGGGTGAGGGTGGGTGCTTAGCGGAAGCGTAAGCGGGAAGCGGGTTCCTGCGGGCATCTGCGGCAACAACCCTCCTCACACCCCAAGAGCTGGCCTTTCCTCCTGAAGCGGGCTTGGCCGACAGGGACAACACGAGAGAGAGGGGGCTTCCGATTGGCTTGAAAGATGTTGATCTCCCTTGGGGGCGATCCATCTGCTAGACCTAGATCTTGCTCCGGCCGACGGTCGGACCCAAGGCTGATCTCGCACCCTCCTGATGCTGTTGAAAGGCACTGAGAGAATGACGGGCGGAAAGGCGGTCGAGATGGCGGTAGTTTGACGAACAGAAATACGGCTAATGGCTTAAAACGCGCCCGCCCCCATCCACAATTTCCTTCGCCGTCTTTTGATATCTCCCCAGGCCCGCAAAGGTAAAACCTATACGCCACCGCCTTTTCACGGAGACCGTTCCCAAAAATCCACTGATGCGTCGTCTTGAACAAATTCCCCGCACACAGCTGATCACACAACTCCACCCACTCCCTCTACGCCTCGGGCGTCGCCTCGACCACAAACCCATCCTTTTGCCTCCGCACCTCGCGTTCTTTCCCACCCTCCTTCCTCCTCCTAACCGCCGCGGTGAGGAACTTAACACTACTCTCTACCGTCTACCGCCGGCGGGAAGATGCTAAACGGGCCCTGTGGACCTTTCACAATGAACAGGTTCGGAAAGACCGCGGCCCAGATGCTGCGTGGTCCGCACCACTGCCGCGGCCGTGGATGGCGCGTCCGCTCGAAGTTGCCGTCGATGGCGTCCAAGCCGGTGGCGAGGATGCCCGGACATGAAGCGGAGGCCCGTTGCCGCGCCATCGCAGGTCCTCGACTATGTGGTCGGGGTCGGGCACGGCGTGGTAGTGGGACGGTTGACTCCTCCATTCCCGAAGGCGGTGATGGAGTTGCAGCACCGGGCGAAGATGTAGTAGTGGGCATTGACCTAACGCGCGGTGGGAGGGGTCGACGGGCTGATGATATGGATGCTGGTTGAGCCGTAAGCCGATGACCCCGACTTGCTTACCTTCGATTTCGATGTCGGGGGACCACTGTTGCGAGTGGACGACCTTGCTGTTCTTGAATGTGTGACTTCCAGTGATTTCGGGGAAGTGTGGCTTCGAGAGTACCCTCAGGGCGGTGACAAGGTAGCGTGTAGTGATCTGTCTCACATCGTCACCGGTCTTGAGGCTCATGCGCCAGATGTCGGCGCTTTCGTCGTAATCAGCTGACACCATCTCCGTCTTGAACTTCATGTATTTCCTCAAGTCATGCTTGTCCACGATATAGTTGAGACATGCGAGAACCTCTGGCTGGAAAAGGTAGTGGCGCATCCACGGATAGGTTTGCAGGTCTTCCTTGTCCCAGGAATATCGATAAGGATAGTATTCGGTATCGCTCGTTGCTCCAGAGTAGTGGTTGGATTCCAAATGCCCCTTTCTGAGGAGGAAAGTGTTTCCCACGGCCTTGAAAGGACCAACCCCTGAGAGCTATTGCTGCCGAGATCCAAAGCCGGCCAGTCTAACAATCTTCTGGGCCACCATCAAGCCACGCTCAAGCCAGATGATCTTCTCAGATTTCTCAGAGCAGACCTCACCACTCCAGCCTTGGACAGATTCTCCCGATAGTTATGCCTTGTGACAACAAGACAGTGCTCATATCTCCAGATTAATACACCAGATCGTCCGTGGGCGGGAAATCGCAATTGACGAGAGCCCCGAGCCAAACCTTGTGTCGCACGACAAGCGAATTTTCGTCAAGCCGTTCCCGCCTTTCCTGCCTCACAGACATTCTGGTCTCCATGCTTTGGCGCGACATCATGGCCAGATAAGGATAGAGAGACCATCTATCGAGCTGCGGTCGGGTTTCTGCGGAGCTACCGATATTTGATTCGATGCGCATCGGATTTTCGGCTTGCGGTCGACAAAGGCATCCTGCCGGTTGACAGCAACTCTCTACCCGAAAACAAAACTCAACAATAAGTCACTGAAGGGAACAGTAAAGACAAAAAGGAATTAGTTACCCAACCTTTATCGCATTCATTGGCGCCTTTGTACTACCTAAATTCCCTGATGCTGTTGTGTCCGACAGTGTGACCTACGGTTGAGTCGGCTGAACTTCTGGGCAAACCTCATGCTCGGCAGGTTTGCGTTTCCGAAAGCATAAAGCAACTACGATGCATATTTCAGTCGGTTCTACGGTCCTTTATTATTTCTATTTGGCGTTCTGAGAATTCTGATTGATCTTGTGCAACTCGGCTTTACCGCCCATCAAGGAGTCAAAACCGATCACGATACATGGACCACGATACAAGATATGGGAGTGATTATGCGTAGCACTTCTGGTCATAACCTACTTCATAGGTCTTCCAATCTTCACACTCTTTATTTTCATGGCTTTGAGGGAAACAATGTTTGCGCTTAGGGCGTTGAGAAAAAGACGTACAACCAAAGACCAGCTGCAAGTTTAGCAATTGGCTCAGTGGACCGATTGGGTCACCGATGAGTGAAAGTACATGCGGATCAATTGACTTCTGGTAGGGTATCATCTTATGGCGGCCCAGTCTTTCCTCTGCGAGTATATTTCTATTTAAAATCCTCAGAGCTTGCTTCCCATGTTAATGTGTACTGCCTTGACCTGCGTATAAGCCTCCAGTCCGGCCTCGCCCAATTCACGACCTGCACCGCTCTGCTTTACTCCACCAAACGGAATCCTGTAGTGGATGTTAGCTTCCTGTAGCCATGAAAAAGGATATTCATCTGACCTGTAATCGCAGTCATTGCTGCTGTTCACCCAAACCGTTCCGCTCTCAATCTCCCTCGCCACTCTGGTGGCCCGTTCCAGATCCTTCGTAAACACAGCGGCTCCGAGTCCATACGTCGTGTTGTTTGCCAACCTCAATGCCTCTTCTTCCGTTTTGAACTTCCCGATAACCACGAATGGCCCGAAAACCTCTTCCTGGTAGATAGCCATCTGCTCGGTGACATCCGTAAAAATCGTCGGCGCAACGAAGAAGCCCTTCCCATCCGCCGTCGCCTTTTCCCGCAACGGCTCGCCACCAGCCACCAACGTCGCGCCCTCGCTCTTCCCCAACTCCACATACTTCAACACACGCTCATACTGCTGCTTCGTGACCTGCGGCCCCTGAAACGTCCTCTCATCAAACGGATCCCCCACCACGCTCACCTCCTTCACCGTCTCCCTGAACCTCTTCACAAAATCCTCATACGCCCCCTCCTCCACAAAAATCCGCGACGTCGCGCTACACACCTGCCCCTGATTCGCCATAATCCCCACATGCGTCCACTTGACCGCCTGCTCGACATCCGCATCCGCAAACACCAACGCCGGACTCTTCCCCCCCGTCTCAAGCGTAACATTCTTCAGCGTCCCCGCGGCGGCCCTCATAATCTCCCTCGCCGTCGCCGTCGACCCCGTAAACGCAACCTTATCCACATCCGGATGCTCCGCCAGCGCCCTGCCCGCCTCGGCCCCGTACCCATTCACCACATTCACCACGCCGGGCGGGAACCCAGCCTCCTTGACCGCCTCGGCCAGCAGCAGCGCCGACAGCGGCGTCTGCTCCGCCGGCTTGAGCACGACGGTGCAGCCGCACGCCAGCGCGGGGCCGAGCTTCCACGCCGCCATGGCGAGCGGGTAGTTCCAGGGGATGATCTGCGCGACGACGCCGACGGGCTGGCGCAGCGTGTACGCGAATTTGGTCGGCGCGGTCGCGATGGTCTGGCCGGCCAGCTTGTCGGCCCAGCCGGCGTAGTAGCGCAGGGTGTTGAAGGCCTCGGGCAGGTCGTCGTCGTGGGTGACGGTGTAGGGTTTCCCGTTGTCCCACGTGTCGACGGTGGCGAAGAGGTGGCGGCGGGACTCGAGGAGCGTGGAGAGCTTGTGGAGCAGGTCGCCGCGCGTCGTCGGGTCCATGGCTTTCCAGGTGGGGTTGGTGAGGGCGGTGCGGGCGGCGCGCACGGCGGTGGCGATGTCGGTGGCGGAGGCGGCGTGGACGGTGGTGATTTCTTTTTCGGTTCTGCGTGGGGGTGGTGAGAAAGGTGGATGATGATGGGTTTCAGGGGAAGAAGACTTACGCGGGATCTATTGTGGTGATCTTCTTGCCTGACGTGGAGGGGACGAATTCGTTGTTGATGAACAGGCCCAGCGGCTGCGTGTATTTGAGCCCATTGGGGGCTGTGAGCTCGGTGAAGAGGTCCGACATGGTGGGTTCCGGTGAGTGCTGCTTCGAAACTGTGTATTCGGTAAAAGAGGCTTCTTAATTGACTGCCAGGAATTTATATTCAGTCCTGCCAAAAGTGGAGGGAAGCTGGATGTCTGGAATATCAGACCGAAAGCGGAGAGGTCCGCTTGGACATGCCGCATCGGGACTGGCTGCTCCGGGGGGTCGCTTGCCCCGCAGTTTCTTATCTCTGCCCGGCCATGTTATCTTGTCAGTGCAACACCAAAATTTCAGTGCATCGTTGCACCAATTGCTGAAGACCGGATTCGTCCCCTGAAGCTGATGAACACGGTGTCCAAATTGTGTTTCGCTGGCATCCTTGCCCCGCCGCCCGCTGTTTCTGCTTCCTCGAGTCCCACAGTCGTCACGGGCGGGATCGACAAAAAAAAAGGAGTCAATGGAAGAATTTCGCGAGCTGTGACGTTAAGCAGCACTGCGGTACCGAAAGAGCGTGGAGATCAAGGGTGCAGCAGAAAAAAGCTTGCGATGGGATTATTGATAAAGGATGCTGACGAAGATAGGAAAAAGCCACGGGAGAAATGCCGCTACGGAAACGAAATCCAGCAAAGCATGTCCTTCGACAAATTGCCAGTTTTCAGCCAACATACCAAAAAAACATTACCCCCCTGACGCTCGTTTCTTCATCAAAGTCGTTACGGCATAGTGGTACAGCTTGACGATAACGAAACAACGTCAAATTGACCGCTGCGAAGGGCGATCCCGGTTTTCCGCCATTCCCCGTAGACGCCCGCTTTTCCTCCCAATGTTCAACCCAATTTTTGGTGGTGGTGTTTCGGAAGCCGATCAGGCGGTGGCGCTCCTCGCGGGACTGGCGGTGCGCGAGACGCCTGTGCTGGAGAAGCCCCACGGGTCGCTCCTTTCGACCGTCTTGTCGCGCAGCCATTCGTGGTACCAATGAGCCTTGTGCTGGTCGGGGTTGCTATCGTACGGCATGCCGTGCCAGGACTGATGCATTTGCTCCTCGGAGGGGGAGGAGGACAAGTGCGAGTGCGACGACGACGCGAGGTCGGTGGCCGACAGCGAAGAGGAGGAGAGGTCCGCCGAGTTGGCGAGGTCTATTGCACGCTCAGCCTCATCTTCCTCCCACTCAATGACGACGTATTCGTCTTCGGTGTACGTATCTGAAGCCGCGTAGTCATGCTTCTCGGGCGGCGGGGTCGGAGGCGATTTGACGAGGGTCGGCGTGTCTTTGCTTGCCTGCATGACTGGCGAATAGATAGTCTGTGAGGATGAAACTTGCAGCTGTTGAGGGATTTGCAGCTGGGGGAATTCGCGAATAGCGCTCTGGGGAAGATCTCCCGGGGGTTTTATAGCTTGCTTGTGACGCGACGGTGTGGTGATAAGCCCCAATCCACCCGGCCCCGCACACCCTGCATCTTGGTGGTCTCGCCATCCGCACATGCCGCTGCGGAGAACAAACTCACACCCTGCATCGGCCTGTTTGTTGGGATGCTCGTCGCGGGAAAAGCTCCGTGGGCCAATATCTCAACAGAGCTGCGCGACCAATCCCCAGCGCTGAAGCTGCAGCAGCGAGATACGAGCGGCTTATCAATTAGACTCGATCGTCTCCCACATGCGCGTCATCACGCAAGAGCTGCAGGACGAGCCTGTGGCAGAGCGGGCAGTAATAATGGCCGCGGGACACCCAGCCGTCCAGGCAGCCCGTGTGAAATACATGAGAGCAAGGCAGATCCCTGACCTCGTCCTTTTTCTCTACCATGTCCAGACAGATGGCGCTGCGAAAAACAATCAGCGATGGCCGCACCCCCTTCGCGTGGACCACTTACCACACTGCGTTGTCAAAGATATGCGGTGAAGCTTTCTGACGTTGCAGCTCCAGCCAGGCTCCGTAGGGCATGGACGGCGCGTTGTCATCCAGCAAGACCATGACATCTTGTGGAGAGTGGAGATCCTCCGAGACCGACTGCACCACGGGCACACTAGAGCGCAGCAACAGGCCGAGTAAGTAGGGGAAGCCGCAGGACGAGCAGAGAAAAGGCATGCTTGATGAGACACCCACAAAAGCACCGAAACGAAGAAGAGGAACACCAGCGCTGCGGGGATGACGGCCAGCAATATTCGAGCGAGAGGAAACTCGGCGTCCTCCATTTGCGCAGCGACGTATGTACCGAATGACGAGGGGAGACAGGAGAACGAAGCCTGCTCGCTCGCACAAGAATGCCGTCGCCACTTGTATAAGCAGCAACATGCGCCCAAGGGTCACGCGAACCGTGGATCACGCTACCATCGTGTCACATTTCGCATGCCTCGCGCATGCGACGGGAATGCGAGCGATGCAGCGAGAAAGTCGATCAGCAAAAAGGTAGGCCCCTCTGTCGAGCGTGTTTTAGAGCTGCCGGCGGCTGTTAATATAAGCACGGAGACAGCCTCGAAATAGGTGCAGCCCGTTCGTATTGAAACGCTCGAGCTGGCCTGCGACCGATCGCCAAACAGGGCGTTGAGAGACATCACCCCGCACAAGCCGGTTCTCCCCGTGAATCCTTCTTTCGACGACGCTCTGCTCACTTCCCTCGCCATCTGCGATGTCGGACCTCCAAGGCCTGGAACTCCCGCCAGCGACATCATCAGAGAAAGAATCGAGTCTTGTCTCTGAAGGCGTGCGACCGCTTGACGCTGGCTGTCGTGCATCAGACGATCGCTACGGAGACACAAACTGATTGGACGACCCCGCACATTGCTCGATGCAAAGCATAATTTACCAGCATCATCGTTCAGGTACTCCTTGCAATGACCTGCTGCTGCTGAGCGAATTTCCAGCCCGACCGACGCCTTTGCAGCCGAATTGAGGGGAATCGGACCATCCTCAGCTTACGCAAAAATCCTACCTTTGCTGCATCATGACTGCAGCCAGCCGCACCTAGCCGCTTGCGCGAGGCTCGTCTCTGATCAACCCCTCACTGCAACATTCCAGACTCGTCCAATTCTCCGGATACTTGCCGCTGGCTATCCCAGAACAAGAGCCGTGCTTGCCGAAGCTCAACACCAAAGGTGGAACGCAAATACACCTTCTCAACGCCTTTTCCTGAAAGCTTGATCACCGTTAGGTAAGGCGTTGCTATATTGGGATTTTGGGTCACAGCCAAGAACGCCGCACATGTCTTGTACACCCTCGTCCGACTTTTCGTATGATTGGCCGCCTTACGCAGCTGCGTTCGCCTTCAGGACTCACGGGCTCTGTATCCTTCAGCTCCCTCGTAAGGATCTCGATCAGGACAAAATCCATATGCGTTTCCGCTCTGGAACCCCCGGGAACATTGCGCGCAGCCGTCACCCGGCGAGCGACTGGCGTGAGCCTTCCACGACTGACTAATGGAATGTAACCGTTACCCAGCACATGTTGTGTGCCGGTCTGCAGGTACCAAGAGCCGACTTACTTCAATTCCTTCTGCCTCGCATCTTCAACCTTCGTACCGGTGGAGTCCGTCCTGGAACGACCTCATGCATCTTAGCCACCGTTTCGTGATGAGGGAAGTAAGGAACATACGACGATGTTGTTCTACCGTGAGATGTCTCAAGATATGGTGGTACTGTAAGCTCCAAATATGTGAGCCATGATGACTCGTATTCAGAAGCATCCAAATTCCCCTCGGGAGCTGCCAAAGGACACGCCTGGACATGACTACAGAGCCAAAAATCATCCCGAAACCATACAATAGCTTTCACAAGCTGATGCTGCTCCTCACCGAGAGAATCACGAAGGGTCACCTTTTTTAACTGCCGTAGTAGAAGGATGGAGGTTGCAGTTGGTGGCTCAGTACGAGCTGCCGTGCCAAGCTTCAAGGCAAGACCGCCCACTTCCTGTTCCGCTCTACCCCAAGTACTACTCCTCCCGAAAGGGGATGTCAATGGCATCATCTCGCAATCCGTACTCTTCAAGACCCATCAGCAGGACAGAGCAGAAAGGTATAAAAACGGATCCCAATCCACCACGACATAGCTCTCCACCAACCAAACCAACCACTCCCAATCCACACTCAACAACCACTTCTCTCTCTCTCCCCTTTCCAACCATGCAGCTCACCACCGCCGCCCTCAGCACCCTCCTCCTCTTCTCCGCCTCCTCCACCCTCGCCACCCCCCTCCCCGACTCCCCCCCTCCACCACCACCCACCTGGACACCCCCCGCCATGAACCTCACCACCATCAGCATCACCGCCCTGAGCCCGGGCAACCCGATCGACAACACGTACCTGTCCGCGCACCACACGGGCCTCTGGCTCAACTACACCGCCTCCGACTCCTCCTCCGACGCCTCCTGCGCCCTCGTCAACGGCGTCGGCGCCACCGTCCCCGCCCGCCCCTGGGCCATCTTCCTGCACGACAACGACACGACAACCCTCTCCCTCTACAACGGCCCCAACGAACCCGGCAGCAGCGGCTCCTGGCAAACCGTCTTCGACGACCGCAGCGCCGGCCTCCTGCGCTACCGCGGGCTGCCCAACGAGGCGCCGCCGACGGACGCGTGGCCGGACGCGGTGAGCGGGTGGACGCAGAGCACGCCGACGGTGGGGGGCAATGTCGAGTTGTTGTGGCAGGGGGCGAGGCTGTGGGCGTGTGATTTGGGGGGCGACGGCGCGTGGAGGGTGAGTACGCAGGAGTGGAAGGTTTTCCCCGTGGGGACGAGGGGGTGTGTGCGGTTTATCGCGCGGATTGTGCGCGAGGGCGGGGAGGGGCAGGAGCCGCCGGTTGGGTGTGTGTATTCGCCGGATTATTGAGGTGGTGGATGGAGGCGGTGGTGATGGTGGGCGGAGCATATGATTCCGGGTGCTTGGCAGGCGGGTGACGGGGACTTGCCGTGGGGCAGGGTCTGGGGTGGGTAGTGGAAGCAAGGAGGCGGCGCAGTTCCTTTCGTGGGTGGATGGATTGGTTTAGCTTGGTACAACAGGGTAAAGTCTGGCCTTTTGCTTATTTTTGCTTGACTGTTTTCATCTAGTCTACCGACAGTTTGGATCTAGTTGTTCTAGTGATTATTCTCGAATGCTGATCTCGACTACCTCGGCTGTGCCTGATTTCAGCTCTGCTTGACGTTGGCCACGCTGAACCTCAGTTTTCTCGACTGTGGTTGTTATACTGGTAATCTAGTCGAAACTATTAATACGCTACTGTCTTGACGTGACCATGTAAGCCACTAACGTCCGTATGAAGCAGTAGATGGGCGGTCATGTGGTGGAAGGGGGGAAATATAAAAGGATGCCCGGCCTACCACTGTAACTTTTCACACTCCTTCCAACAACGAGTACAATCTTCAAACTTATGCTCAGTAGCTGCTATTCTTTCTACTCTCACGAAACCATGCCGGCCACCATGGCGCTCGTCAACCGCCTCCTCAACGCACCCACTCAGTCTCCACCGGCGGCCCGCTCCAACAGGACCCCACTCCTCCGCTCCCCGACCTGGCCCTCCCCTTCAGCCTCGCCGCCATCGCGCTTGATAGCAAATCCAACCTCTCCTTCAAGAAGCTATGGCTCGATGATGAGCCGCACTACTTCAGCTCAGTATCCCAAAGAGCAATAATCTGCCCACGCAGCGATATATGCAGCGGCAACAATATCCCGGGCTTCCTGCAATATAAACAGTACGCAACTGCTAAGCGTCTGCACCGATGGTGGGGTGTGAAAGAAGCATATGTATTTTAAATGGTTGGGATTGAATTACGATTTTTTGATTGCTAAGGATTGGTGGTAAAGAGAGATTGAGAGGAGAATGGTCTGATGTTTAGAAGTAGAATGTCTTCCTGTAATAGTTCTATGAGAGCCGCTGGTGACTACCACCAAATTCAATATTTTTCTCAGTGATGTGAACTAGAGCGGCTCCAGTTACGAATTAGGTGAAGCGGTTCCTGGAGGCTTACATGCAAGTAATGTTGATTGTAGCAGCCACGAGCTTTCTCTTCATTGCTGAGGTCTTCCGTGGCCCTAGAGAATGCTTTGAAAGCCGGATCAATGGCATTCAATCATTCACAGGAGCCAGGGTCAGAGTTAAATAAAATTATTTTAGCAATACTAAGATACAATCTCCATCCCTACAGGAAGAATGCCCATATGGACAATTGGCAGAAGTCAGTTTGTTGGAAAGAGATGTGGTTTTCGGAAGGATAGTCAGGACGGATCATGAGGAAGTGTTACCTTACAAACAAGCAACTCCCTCAGCCTCTCCAAAAGCTTTCGGGTCCCGGTCCTTTGATTAGCAGACCCACCCTTCCCGTCCATAACCGGAAACAACCGGAATTGCTCGAAAGACTATGGGTCCCATTTTCAAACTTCTCCACCAGCAAACCCACATCGGCGAAAATTGCTGGAATGCAACTCGATGTAGATAACAAAGCGCGCCAGCTTAGTTACCATAAGCATCTGAGGAAATTATTCAACGAACGCCTTCCTCGTTGCAAAACAATCCGGATACGGATACGCGTAATCGTTGACACTAACCATGTACGGCCCATGTCTCATCTACGTCCAGAACCTCTTCACTAGGTGTTTTATCGCGAGAAAATCATAAGACTAAGCTGTAAATGCAAGTGTTATGCTTCTGGAGAATAGTTTCTATCTATGTAAAATTATGAAAGCGACAGTATCATGCTACTGATATTATTGCTGTATTTTAACCAGTTTATGCATGCTTGGACGGATGCTGGAATATCCGGGGGCCTGTGCTGACACACCGAATATTGGTAAGCAGGAGGAGAAGACGGAGCTGCTCGAACTGGGTGAAGGTGAACGAGGTGATGTCGAGCCGGCGGCACGGTACATAGTCGCTTTGCGCCCCAGGTTCGCGATGACGTGTGAGGTGACGATGTAGTCGTGCTCGTTGGAGGCGTGGAAGAAGGAAATTGACCAGAATGATGACGATGGGCCGTCGAGGTCCTAGGTGTGTGACTTGACGAGGTCGAAGGGCATGGGCAGCGTTGGCCTTTTTGGAAGATCAGCACTTCCCATGTACTCTGCGCTGTGTTTGACACTTCCTACGGAGGTAATAAGGTCTTGGATGTGGCATCTTTCATATTTGGATTCTGGTTGGTGCTGGGAACTTGGTGCTTCGAAATACCCCCAGGGCCCGGTTATACGGCCAATTGTTTCCCCCTAGGCCTAAGCCGAGGTGGACCTTTGGTGTTGTGAAAGGCCACCGAGAGACTTTCACCACCCATATCGGCGTTCTTTCTGTGGGCCTTCTTCACCAGTATAATAAGGGGGAACATTTGACCGCGGCAATTGGTCTTTGCTCCACGCAGCTTCAGCATTCCTATCCGCAATGCAATTGTCACCAGGAGTGTATCACCAATCACATTAAATGCATAATGCTCTCCATTACAGTTCTATATACAGTTCCTTTCTGCCAGACCTCCTCCTTTATCAAAGCTCCCAGCTACCTCCATGAAAAGCTTGTGGTATAGACGGTCAAAAGTATGCGAGCGGGTTGGTTGCGTTGGGGTACATGACCTGCTGCACATCCCAATGTTCGGTGATGCAGGTTCCGTTGAGCCGAAATATGTCGACGATGGCCTTGTCGAGAGTGCCCGGCTGTTGGCGGTGGACGTGGAGAGCAACGTAATCCAGATCAGAGATAGTGCGGGTCACATTATTGACAAGGTTCGGTGCGGACAGAATCTGTTTCAAGCCTGCGGCGGCAATGGCTTTCCCGGAAGGAGCACCTGGGTTGTGTTGGATGTAAGGCTCCATGGTGTAGGCGAGGAGTGTGTCGACGTCTTTATCGGCATATGCTTGCGCCCAGATTGCGGTCGTCTCGCGCTGTAGCTCCAGAAGGGCGCCAGGCGTCTTGGTGATTGCCGCAGGAAGGTCTGGCAGGGATGTGCATAAGAGGGAATTGCTTGTGGCTGCGGCCAGCAGACAGGCATCCGCGAGGACGAAAAGATGGGAGAAATGCATGGTAGAATGATCTGGTGACTTGAGGATTGATGTCAAGGGACTGATAATGGACGATCAAGTGGACATTGTTGCTAGCTAGCTGTACTTAATTATTTCTCACCTTTGATCAGAGTCAGGCTATACACTGCTCGATGCTCGGAATAATCATGCAATCGCCGCCTTAACTCCGCCAGCCGGTAGTTCGACATAATCTCGGGGGAAAATTTCCCCAAATAATGCTTGGCAATAACAAAAGCGATGTCCTTGAATATTAGCGGCTCACAGTGACCGGATCACTTAGACTCGCGGTTCCGAGCTCTATTGCATAAGTCAACTGGCTTATGGAATGCAGACGTGATTTCTCATCAGCTGATATATTGAGGCTCTGCGCAATCCCTTCGAAACACAAGACTGTGCCACCGTCCAACGCACAAATATCGTCGCACTCGCCCAGTGCTCTAGGGTCCGTCGATTTATCACCATGTGTGAGGGGAGGCCAATGTCTCTACGATAGATCTCTTGATCGGAGAGGCTGGCGTTTTACATAGCCAGGATTGTCACCGCACTAAGCATCGTTTCCTCCGAATCTCGGGGCTGCCAGCCTGTAACCCCGTCCCAACCGTCACCCGCCTTCAGCTATCTCCTCTCTCCATCCAAGACCACCGGCATGACCTAGAAGCTTTATAGAAGATACTCAAAACTTTCCGCCACCAGATTAGCTCAATGGGGGAGAGACCATGTACAACGGCTTTGGTGTCAGGTGAGAACGCAATTGATGAATCCCGCCCATCGTTCTACTTTCGATGTATCACTTTCCGTGGTGCATCTTCGCCGACATCCCATATTAGGACTGCTTCGTTGAATAGACAAGCCAACGTGGGACCATTCGGGGAGAAAGAGATGTACTCAATCTGTTCTTCGTAAAGCAGAAGTTTAGTATAATCAGCGTCTATAATGCTACGTATTACGGCTGATTTTCTACATAATAAGTAAATAGGAGCAGGACTATCTTTATTACTGTGTCTTCACTGGCGTTACCTAGTATTATTCGAAGCCCCTAGCCAACACAACGACATCCCGACGATAGCGTCCAAATAGTGAACGCCACGCCAGCTTTCTTGCGCTCTTATCAGTGCTGCCGGCACCCGCTCCGACGGCCGAAGCTTCCTCAATGGTTCTTAACACTCTGAATATCCAAGGTAGAGGTATATTCGTCTACCACGATAGGAAGGGGCGCATGCGGGCCTATGGCCTGTCCCGGCTGACCGGTGCGTTGTTCCGTATCAGAAGCTACGGCCACGGACTGACGGAGCTAGCGATTAGCACACATAAATACTGACATCAGTACATGTCGAGCCAGCTCAGTGGCACAAGCTTCGTCGCCGATATGGGGCTCTGGATTGACCGTCAGGATCCCAGTCGACTACTCGAACTCAATTGGGGACGAGCTTGTGAGAAAGAGGTCAATTAGAAAGGGATATGAAGAATACTACACAAGTGCTCCTTGCTTCTGGCCCTTCGTCCATCGCTTTGGAGGCCTTGCCTGAGCTCCATATTCGTCACTAGCGATAGACTCCGTAGGAACCCAAACCGCAAACACGAAATAAGGTAGCAAATCCTCATCCTCATCACTTACTGAGCCTTCATCAAGCTCTGACCCTTCACCAGCCTCTGAAACTTCCTCAACACCAGAACCTTTATCGGAAGTTGAAATGTTGTCAACGTCTACAATTTCATCAATGTGTGGACCTTCATCAATTTCAAACCCTTCATCAACGTCTGAAACTTCATCCACGTCTGAACCTTTGTAACCTTGTGGAAGAGGAAATGCCTCGTAGAGTAAGCTCCCACTAGGGTACTCGGGCCCTGCCATAGAAACAGTAATACAATCACCTTTGTCGCTTTTTGCTCCAACTCCGATGCCCCTACTGGAGAACCCTACCCTTGGTTTCACTTTATTGCGGTCGCCCGGATGGAAAATCAATTCGACACCCTTCTTTTCGCAGTATTCTACGTCTAGCTCGAGCGAAGCGGCTACTATGATGTAGATAGCGTCGTGGACCTCACCTAAGTGAAACGGGTTTATGTACGGTTCCAAGTGTTGGTGGTACGCATCCAAAATACTATCGTTGAAGCCATGGTCAAGAAAGAAATCCAAGTACCGTTGAACTGACTGATACCGCCTTAGTCGACGTTGGTTGACGGTGTCTTTCTTTAACGTCTCGATTGTTAGTGGCTGGGTGGACCACTGTTGGAAGCAATCGAATCTAAATGCGCCTTGAAGTGCTTGCCTTCTCTGCTCTCCCCAGTTGCTCATAGCTGCGTGCAATAATTCGACTAATCGAGGAGTGATCTCCGCGCCGTATGAAACCTCCGAGTACGAGTCGTCACTTTCGAGTTCGCCCTCCCACATCTCGATCAGAGCGCAGTAGTCAAATGCTTGCATGGAAAGAGCAGGTTGTTCGGAGTTGAGAATGCAAATGGGAACCATGTGTGTGTGGTACGCATCGAATCCCCAGCCCTCATTTGCCAGAGTACGATAGACATCAACATCAGAGGCTGGCGTGACAGCAGACAGATAATCTGCAGGGTTCCAAAGTGCTGATCCCAAAAAGGGGGCATCGAAAAGACCTCGGGGAGCTGTGGTAGCGAGTGCCCTGTGGTGCTTTTTCTGCAACTGATTGACGGCGTCTTGGAGGAGGTCCGAAAATCTCATGGACTGGAAGTCATCCGGAATTTCGTATCCAGGGCAGGCAGTCCAAATCGAGATAACATAGTCCCTGGCTCGTGTCGCTTCACGCCTAACTCGATTATTGTCCCGCCGCGCCCCCATTTCTGCTTGTAGCCGGAAAATGAAAGGAACAACCTCTGGCATGCCCCTAATCTGTCCTCCATTGCGTACTTCTGCTCCTAGAAGGAAGCGGAAGAAACTTTCTTCCACACGGAAATCTCGTTTCGACCGGTATACGTAATGAGCGTAGTCTCCCACCATGACTTGCTCGGCTTGATTCATGTAATCCATTGCGGCCTTCCGAGCATAGGCCAAAGTATACTCCTTGTCCAGTGGGCTTTGACGCAGATGCATAAGAATCATACGATTGGCGAAGGCAGGAACATCTTGCGGTTCCTCAAATCCATCTTGGGTGGCGCATTTTCTCTTTTCCTTCGAAGCCCAGACGCACCGAATTCTTTGAGAGAACATCAACTCCTGACGAGGCCATAACCTTCGGACCCAAGAACTGACTCCCCATCCTAAGCATTCCTTCCTACGTGACACACACTCCTGAATCTGGGTGTAGTAATTTGGACCGGTTGGTATCTTGCTGAATTCGTCGAGCATTTCTGGAATGCAGCCGCATGGGTTTCCGGGCATGAATATGACGACATCCAAGGTGCAAAAGATGGATGGGATGTCTGCAAGGGCCTTTGCAACCTGTTCCTCCTTTTGCGGCATACAAAGCTGGTCAATCCAGAGTGGCTTTTTCTCCGACAGCTCCGCTAGTCGCTCAACAACATCTTGCAGCCCCCACTCACCACCGAGCTCCATGCTGACTTCTCTTCCGTCGGAAAAATGTCCAATGGATCTTCTTTGGCGGTCGAACTGGCCCCACGCGTAGGATATGGCGACAGCGTTGTCTCGGTGTAGAGGTACCTCATGGATGCCAATGACAAGGTGCGGAGTTGTAGAAACGGCGCAGATTTTATCTTCACAGATGTCAAAGCGGGCAGCGCGGGCTCTCTTTCCAACGTCGGAAGCTATTTCTGCCATTGAAAAGGGGGGAAGAGGTAAGAAGCAATGTAGAAGTCGCTTGCTTAAAAGCCTATTAGCGTTTGCAAGTGTGGATATTAATACCTACGGGCAAGTTAGTACCCTTTAGTCTTGTTTCGGGTATCGGAAAGCTTTCATATATCAGTACGGTATGAATTGCAGGAAAACGCCACAGTGGAATCAATTTTTGTGGAGACGAATACGTGTTCATACATGATAAGAGCGCAAATGCTGTTGCCTGGAATAAGCCACAACCAGAAATACGAAAGATCGCCCAGTTACATTGTCTGTGCAGCATGAAGCTCCAGCAGAATTGAGAGAGGGGCTTGTACGTCATAGGTCAGACGCTGGTGCTGCGTGTCAACCCCACAAGCTCTGACAGTGTTTTGTACGTCGCAGTCGACAAGGCTTACGGATCCATCGGAGCTATCTCCGTAACCGAGAGTGGTAATTCCCGAACAGGCGCATGTTGAGATCTATATCCGTGAAAGCGGTCAAGATACAGGCACTGAAAAAAGAGACAGCACCCATGATAGTGCCTTGAAAATATAACAGGTGGAGTAATTTACAATATGTAGTTTTTATATTCTCTGGAGGCTTTCTTTTTTTCATAATATTATCTCTACCAGATTAAACGTAGTCTCATCTTTAATTTCGACTCTAAAGAGCACTTCTTACACTATGCCGTGTTTCTGCTTTAGAGCGTTGTAGCGGCACAACTCGCATTCCTTAAAATAAGCACACTTGCACGCAAAGCAAGAACGCGAAAGTTCTTAGTTATCAGGCCGTCTTGATTTCTGTCGAGGTTGAGAAATAGTGAGTAGCGTATTCTGCTACCTTTTACGGTAGCGCTGTCTTCTACCTCTTATGGTTTAGCGCCTCCTTCCTACAACATCACCGGGACGGCAATCACGCAATCCAACAGCCAATCAAGGTGACACAACACTTGATTGGCTGCGCCACTAACACATACGTATCCGGTCTCGGTGCGCACTTCAAAACCTCACCCTTGAGTCCGCAATTCACAACTCCACCACCATCCACCACCGTTGCCTTTTCTCCGACTCACCTCATTGGCCACCAACCCACCTCCTTCACCCGGACACCCAACCAGTAAAAAAAAAAATAAAAGAAAAAGCAAAAGAATCCACCATGGCCTCCCTCATCGCCTTCGACCTCGACGGCACGCTCGCCGAAAGCAAGCAACCGCTCAAGGACGACATGGGCGAAGCCCTCGCCTCCCTCCTCTCCGTCGCCCACGTCGCCGTCATCTCGGGCGGCGACTGGCCGCAGTTCCAAAAACAAGTCGCCTCGCGCCTCCCCGCGCACGCCGACCTCTCCAAGCTCTGGCTGCTCCCCACCACCGGCACCAAGCTCTACACCTACCAGCCATCCACCTCTTCCTGGCGCCCCGTCTACGCCGAGCTCTTCAGCGACGCCGAGCGCGCCGCCATCGTCGCCGCGTTCGAAGCTTCCCTCGAGGCCACCGGCTTCAAGCCCGAGCAGACGTGGGGCCCGCGCATCGAGGACCGCGGGAGCCAGATCACGTTCTCGGCGCTCGGCCAGCAGGCGCCCGTCGCGGCGAAGGAGGTGTGGGATCCGGACTTCGCGAAGCGCAGCGTCATCCGCGAGGACTTGCGGAAGAGGCTGCCCGAGTTGTCGATCAACATGGGCGGCGCGACGTCGATCGACATCACGCGGCAGGGCGTGGACAAGGGGTACGGATTGAAGAAGTTGAGGGATGCGAGCGGGATTCCGTTGGAGAAGATGATGTTTATTGGGGATGCGATTTTTCCGGGCGGGAATGATTATCCGGCGAAGGAGCTGGGGTTGGAGACGGTGAGGGTGCGGGATCCGGAGGGGACGTTGGCGGCGATTGCGGCGATTGTGGGGTGCTTGAGGATTCAGAAGATTGGAGCGTGAAGGGTGGGTTAAGGGCAATGGTGAGAAGAGCATGGATGAAGAGCGTCCTAGCGGGATTTTAAGCTGCGCGAAGAGGGGCTAGATGACGAGTGTGTCACTGCGTCGGAGTCAAAGAGTGAGCGAATGCCTCTGAGGAAGGCTGGGAGCTGCTTACAATTGACCTATGATGCCAGTGGAATTGGCCCCAGTTAAAAGCATCAATTCCTTGATCTGCATTACGGATAGAGCTAAAGAGAAAACAAAAGTGCAAAGAAACAAAATGACATCCCAAAACTTCACTGGAACACCGGTACGTGTGCAGATGATGGTTCCGTTTATTTAAACATCAATGCTATTGTCGTACTCCACATGATTATCCACATCGTCAAGATTACCGCAGAAACCCTTTCCCAATTTCCCATTTTACGCCAGTCCCAGCCTGCGTGAATCCATCCCAAACTCCCAAAATGCTTGTTGCCATGCTAAACGCTCAAAAAAACCAAGAACCAACAAATGAAAGAAACCTAAGAACCAAAAAGTAGGAAATCGACAGTTTTTCCAGCCAACAGGCTATCCCGATCCCACATGCATCCTTCTATGTTCCTCTTCTCCTAATGCTGTTTCACCCATAGTCATTTTGACGTTCATCCGCAAATCTCACACCCAGACCAAATGAACCGAGCAGGTCGGGGCAGCGCGGTGAAAATACTCAACCTCGAGCTCGCGGTTCACACACGTCCTGGGCCTCGGATCTTCCTCAACCTGCTCCATATCGAATACTTCTTCGTCGATGGCGCAGGTCGGATAAGCAAGCTCGGGAAATGTGTTGCATACATCCGTTCTCGGCAACTGAGTCTCAGCAGAAGCGTCCTCATCATCAGTGGTCGTCTCGTAAGCCTCAACCAGGGCGGCGATGATGGCGTTCATCTTCTCGAAGGCGGAGGCGAGGATCTCGGTGGTAGCGGCGAAGACGGCGTCGGGGGTGTCGGTCGGTTCGGAAAGGTCGGCGGTTGTCGTAGAAGCAGACTGCTCCAGCGCCTGAGGAGCCAGGGTTTCGAGGATGAAAGCCGTAACGATGGCGGTCGACGTCTGCGTAGCGGTCGCGGTAGCGGTGACGGTCTCAATGGTGCGCACGACGTCGAACTGCTCAACCGTGCCGTTCTCGAAGAACGGCGACACAGCAGCATCGAAGAACACGCCGCCGCTGACATCCAGATCCGTCCCCATCGACTGCGGCACAACAGCACCACTGCCGACCATCCACAACCACGCCCCCAACACCACAATAAGCACATTCCTCCAATCCACCGCCGCCACCCACAGCGCCCTCCGCACTAACGTAGCCAGTGGGACCTCCCTCCGCGCCTTCTCCGCCTCCGCCGCCCTCCGCGCCCTCTCCTCCCTCACCCTCTTCCGCTCCTCCCTGACCGCCTGCACCTTCGCCTCTTCGACCCTCTCCTCCGCGGCCCTCCTCTCCGCCGCCGCCGCTAGCGCCGCGCTGCCAATCAACCGCAGCCGCTCTTGCTTCTCTTCCTCCAGCCTCTCCTCCGCCTCCATTCGCTCCGCCTCCAACCGCGCCTCCGCCTCCATCCTCTCCGCCTCCAGTCGCTCCTCAGCCTCTTTCCGCATCTCCTCCGCCTCGACCCTCTCCGCCTCCAGCCGCGTCTCAGCCTCCATCCTCTGCTCCTCCAGCCTTTCCTCGGCCTCGTTCCTCATCTGCTCCGCGCGGGCCTCCGCCTCCTCCAGCCGCGCCTCGGCTTCCCTCCTCACCTCTTCAACACGAGCCTCGGCCTCCACTTCCGCCTCCCTCCTCCCCGCCTCCTGCGCGTCACGAACCAAGGCATCGCGCTCGGCGTCAGCGTCGGCGCGCTCCTCGGCGGCGCGAGCAGCGGCGTCAGCGACAGCTTGCTCTTCCTCGCGGACGGCCGCCTGCAGCGCGCGGTGCTGGGCGGGGCTGAGGTACGGCGTGATGGCGACGTCGACGCGTTCCATCTCGCTCCAGGCGGCGGACCAAGCGCCGGGCCCGGCGAGGAGGCCGTTGGCGGCGTAGATCTTGATTGTCCAGCGGGTTGTAGCGCTGGTGGAGGAGGCGGCCGGAGGCAGGGGGAGGTGGGCGTGGCATTCGGTGCAGGTTATTTCTTGTTCGTCTTCTTCTTCTTCTTCTGCTTCGTCGGAGGTGTCGGCGGTTTCGACTGCCGCCGTCGCCGCCGCCGCATCAGCCTCGACCTCAGCATCCGCCTCGGCATCGACCCCACTATCCCTCCTCTTCATCTCCCCCTCCCCCTCGTCGTCGGCATGGTCATCATCATCAACATGATAAAAATGCCCACACTTCAACACCCTCGGCGCCCTCAACTCCAACCCCTCCAGCACGCGCTCCTCCAGCACATCCATCTCCTCCCGCGGATGCGCCACCAGCAGCCCCCGCGTCATCAGCACCGGGTCCGCCAGCCGCTCTTCCAGCTGCGCGTACGCACGCATGGTCGAGCGCGGCAGCACGCGCCGCAGGAGGTGCGGCGGGTAAGGCAGCGCTGGGCTGGGAAGGAGGGTGACGTGGAGGAGGATGAGGGGGGCGCGTGTGTGGGAGGAGGAGGGAGAGCGGGAGTGCGAGGGGGTGTGGGAGTGCGAGTGGTAGGGGGAGTAGGTCGGGGCGGGTTCGGGGTGGAAGCGGGTGGGGGTGTCGATTGCGGTGGTCGTGGTCGTGTGGTGGTTGCGGCGGTGGGCGCGGGGGCGTTGAGAGTGGTGGTGCGATTTGGGTTTGGAGGCGACGCCGTTGCGGTAGGCGGTGATGTCGCGGTGCGTGGTGGTGGGGGAGATGGCGGGGCTGCTGGTGCGGGCCATGGCCATGACGGTGGTCGTCGTCGGCATTGCCTTTGCGATCGACCGCTTCTGCTTCTCCAGCGGGAAGCAGTCGGACGGCATGTCGGAGATGGATGACGGTTCGGTCAGTTGGGTGTGGTTGGAGAAACGCCGACCGCGTCCGCCGACGGAGCTGCGGGTGCGGGTGGTGTAGCGGCCGTCGGAGGATTGCGAGGGCGGGCCGAAGATGTAGTAGGACGAGTCGTCGCGCTCGATGCTAGGAACCGGTACGTCGGCGTCGGCGAGCGGGTCGTCGACGTCTTCGAAGGGCGTGATGACGGCTGGGTCCGTGGGCACCTGGAAGCGGTCGTGGATTGACGCCATGGTGGTGCGGAATGTGGAGAGATGTAGGTATGTGGGCGTGTGCAATGGGCAGTTTGTGGTGTTGGGTGTTGATCCGAATCGGGTAAACAAACAGCAATGGTCGCTACTGCAAGCAAGAAACCCCCCGGGAAACAAAGCAAACGCAGGTGGTAGAAGCGAAGGGAAAAAAGGAGAATTTGATAGTAGTCGCAGAGATAGAGCACGTAGTAGCGGCCAGGTCAAGAAAAGGAATTTATCTCAAGCGGGAAGGTCGGGATGGCTGGGCGTTGGCCGGGCGCGAATTGCTAGTCGGTGAGCCGGCGGCCCGTAATGGCCCAATCACCAGCCGCCAGCGCAGTCCTGACCCGGCAACTCTCCACACACATCATCCCTTCCCCGGACCCGTCCACCAAGCACGTCGCAACGCTCTTGTATCACATCCGCCTCGCCCAACCATGCGCTAACCGTTGCGATGCGCCATTGGAACGAGCAGCAAGCGACAACAGCATCTCTGTGTGACCATGGCTGCGTTGCTGATGCGTTGCTGTTCCTGCCGCTTACGCCTGTTCCTGCTTTGCCCCCCAGCCACCACCTTTTCTGCCTCGCGTACTATCAGGCGAACGCCCCATATTATTTACTCTGTCCCTTCGCTCGCTCCACCACCATCTGAATCGTCTCCGTCCTTGCCGAGACGACCGATCGCCTCACTGCCCTCCCTTGCGCCATTGGGCCTTTGCCTCAGGCAATGTCGCCCTCGTTTGGGCGGCCGGCCTTGGGCTGCGCTGCGAGATGCAGCGCTTAGCTGTCGCCGCAGCGACCGGTGAGACAGATTCGTCTGCATAATCTTGCTGCAACAGCGGCACGCGAAGAGCATTGCTGGCTCCAATATGACCGTTCAATTTATCGGCTCGCCTTCCGTCATCGCTATCTGAGCTTGCGCAGAAAACGTCGTCATTCAGGATTGCCCGGTCTGTGTGTAGCGGTTGTGGGAGGCTGGGGACGCTCGGTCCCCGGTGCGGGCCCAATCCCGGGATCCCCCCGGCCATGATGCGCGCATCTGGAGATCCCGGGCTCCACCGCTCTTCTTTTTCTAGATGTGAGGCGCTGACTGTCGTCGTTCTAGAGGGTCGGTGGAAGGGTCATGGAAGGGGTGCGGATCTAGATTCTGCGAGGTTAGTCGTGTTGCGGTTAGGTGATTGGTGGAAATAAATGGCGAAGCCTGTTGACTTGACCGGTGGATAAAGAAAGGTTTAGCACTTTCATCGAACTCATTGTTCTGGAATCTAACTTCTTCGCGCTGTGGAAGGTAACAACAATGATGCTGACTCCCTCAGCGTCATCGTCGGGTAGGCCATCTGTTGGCCAGCGGCTCCGGGGTAACGCCCGATAATCGAGACACCGTTCACATTTTCGTGTACTTATAAATTATGATAGTCTCTTTTTACGTTGGGATACACATCTAACTGTGGTCTGTTGCAAACACTGGCATGTGATTAGTCACAGTTACAATGCATAAAATATCTATTGATCCTCCAGCATGTCTTTTCTTCTTTTCTTTTTTACCTTCTAGAGTATGAATTTTAATCTTTACGTAGTCGAGATATTTCTGCTTGAAGCAACGCTTTTTCAGGCTACGTCAGCCGTTGGTAAGCGTTTGTTCCTTTGATATGCGTTCCCTGCATCGTCACTGATTGCCGCGATATGGTTCCGTTTCTTTCCACAAGACGCAGTCATTGGCTAAGAGGTGCGGGGGAGCACAAATCATGATCACACTAGGGCCATTCTGCACACGACGCGGTGGCTCCCCGCTGAGAGCGAGGAGACATAATCAACCGGGTCAGCGGTCCGGAAGTATGACGACTTTTTTTAGAAGTATTCTCGTATAAAAGCGCGTTTTAGCGCTCATCCACATGAGTCAAATAGGACCAACGCCCCATCCATTGCAGCTTCTGGAAATTTTGCAAGAATACCCGGCATTATTCTATCTTCATCCACAGAATGCCTACCATCGAGCATCGACAACTTTTCGAGCGAGAGCCATCCATTCTGCCCGATCCAAATGAGCACATGATCTTTCAACAAGTGTCTCAAAGTTCATCATCACTATCTGACGATGCAGACACCGAAATTGGTTCTCAATTCGAAGAAGACGTGTCAGGGCTTTCGAGCCCCTCTGGTAACTCCTGTCCTCCAGCGACTTCGAATTCCCAGTAACGATGCCATCCACCAAAGATTCCTCCACAACCTTGACCAAAATATCGAGCGCTCAAACGATGGTATGCGTTGAAAGCCAGCCATATCAACTGCTCGCTGGTAAACCAATTTCTGTACTTCTATCTCAAGGTCTCTCGGTTCGCTTTCACAGTCGTCTCGTTCATGTCGAGCTGACCTACGAGGATGCCTGTTCACTGGCCTCTGTTGCTTCTTCGACAAGTTCCGTGACCGAAGCTTTCCAACAAGACCTCGTGGTCTGTGCAGAGCTTGTTGATGTAGCCACGCAGAAAGTACCAAGTGCTATCTTCGACCTTGACAGGAACTGGACGCACCTCGAGGTATCCAGAAAACTACTCTTTCAGAACACCGGGATAGCCCTGCAGAAGGGCAATGAAATCATCTATCTTTGCATTTTACCTGAAGGTCGAAGTGGTAATAAAGGTGGACCGGCTCGAAATTAAAAGCTATGAGGGACGAACTTGCACGCGGTTATTGTACATACGTAGCCTAATGCCTATTTATTTATTTTAGCTTCGCGGAAGTTGACTGTGGTCAATTTCCGCGCGGTGATTTGCTGAAGTCGGGACAACGTGCGCATGAGTTAACGAGTTATTGCGCTGCCTTATTGTGGCTGCGGGTGGCGCTATTGATGGGGTAGTCTCAGACCCTGTCATACCCGATTTCGGCATGTCGGAGTAGCGTGCATTCAGCCAGCCACAACGGCAAGGCAGCAGCATTTTCCCCCGCTTTCATGCCTGTTCAGCTGGGTCACATGCTGCACAGAAAAGCTTATCTTTCTTTCATACTGCCAAATTATCTTCCTTATTTCTCGCTGCTCAAGCCATTCCATCAAGACTTTTACTCAAACATTCTTTAATTATTGCGCTGAAGCCTATTATCCGTTCTTGGGCTCTGTTATCAACAATACCCGAGCGATGTTTAGTCTGAAAAGTTGAGCCCGATTTGAAGATCCTCAAAACCATCGAAGCGGCCATGTCGACCTCACCGGCCTGTCCTGCTTTGCCAGGTACTATCCACACATCCGAGCAGGCTTACAAATATACACACCTCAACCCTTCCCGCCGAGAGATACGGCTGCTTTCGCTCCTTCCCGGCCAGCTTTCCGACGAGGTCATTTGCGAATTAGCTGTATTTTCTCTGTTCGAGGAGCCCAAGTACGAAGCACTGTCGTACGTTTGGGGAGACCCGTCCAACCCCCACCACGTCACCCTCGACAAGACCGATTTCTCCGTCACAGCCAACCTCTACACAGCGCTCCAGTTCCTCCGGAAGCCCGACGCGGCGCGGACCTTGTGGATCGACGCGCTTTGCATCAATCAGGAATGCGTCCCGGAACGAGAATATCAGGTCGGACTCATGAGGTCCATATTCTCAGGTGCTGAGATCGTGCTCGCTTGGGTGGGACATCCGAGCGGAGACGGCATCGTCAACCCGACCGGACACGCCATCGAGGTTGGCGATGCGTTAGACATAGCCACCCGTGAAGGGTCGAACCTGGATGCAGGATCTACGGATTCTTATTCACTGCACAGTCGCTTCAATGGGCCCAAGAGATCGGCGGTAGAGAAAATTCTGGCATGCTTTGCCTTTCTCCGCTTGATGAAAGAGGGATGTCGGCATCCGGCTGATCTTCCATTCTTCGAGTCGGCGGACAGAAGAAATCCCCAGAAGATCAGAGTAGACCGCCGGTTAGAAGGCGCGTTCGACGCATTCCAGAATATCGTGGAAAGCGCATGGTGGGACCGGATGTGGACTGTCCAAGAAGCAATGGTCGCGAAGAAGATGTGGTTGATCCATTTCCACCTTATAATACCCTTCGACACGCTTCTCAGCCAGGTGAATATTCTGAACAATCATGGTTTAACTTGCTGTTCACCTTACCTTAATAATCTTCCACGGCACCAGTTCTACGTGTTCTGGAGATTGTTGACCAAAGTTATGCAGCTCAAGCGTGACTGGCAGGGAACACGGTGGGAATCGCTCACCCGGCCGAGTCTCGCCAATCTCCTCAAGAAGTTCCGTCTTCGGGGGGCGACAGACCCACGAGATAAGATAAATGCGCTCCTTGGGTTGAGCATATGGAACCAAGCTCAGCCCATAACACCCAGCTACTCCATCGGCTTCGCACAGACCTACATCAACGCGACGATGAAGTTGATTGAAGAAGAAAAGTCTCTCGATGTCCTCGAAGGCCATTCTATCCATTCGGATTATCAAGGGCTACCATCCTGGGTTCCAGACTGGACGCGACCGGATAGGAATCACCTTGATATGCACGCCTTTCTGTACAATGCCGGGGATAGCCTGTCCAAAGCCGAGCTTTGCTGCAATTCGGTCCTCATGGTCCGTGGGGTTGAATTCGACACAATCACGTCTGTGGGAGAATCTTGCGAACGCGATAGCGACGAGCAGGTTTGGCCTGTCATCAGGGGGTGGGCAAGGATGCTTGTCGGCGACCCTTTCGCTCGTGAAGCTTACTCCACCGGCCAATCTCAATCAGATGCCTTCAAAAGCACCATGAGCGGTGATGTGGTCCGTCGAACCGCCAGTGAGGATGATGGCCCGCCTTACGACTACGCCAGAGCTGGGGACATTTTCGACAGAAGATTACGTGGTCAGGAGGATGAGGGCGATGATGACTTTTGCTGGTACTACGACCCAACAGATGAGTCGAAAGCGGAGTGGATGCAGCACGTCTTCGATGTAGTTATACCGAAAGTTGTTCAAACCCGGTTTTTTCTTACCAAGCATGGATTCATGGGCATTGGACCGTCGGAAACCGCTGTCAAGGACAAAGTGTTCGTCCTACGTGGTGGGAGTATTCCATTCATTCTACGCCGTAGCGACGAACAGGAGCACGGGCAAAAGGACTGCTACCATCCACCTGAACTCTGTTTTCAATTGGTCGGGCGAAGCTATGTTCACGGAATTATGGATGGTCAAGCCCTGAAGGATGACAAGAAGGTAGAGCAAGATGTGCATTTATTTTCAGGGTATCAAGAGTCCTGGTTTAATTAGACAATGCACCGCCCGGCATAATTTACAGGCTCCGTAAGATGGTTGTGAATTCTTCAGTTCAATGGTATGTATGCGTGCATCATATGGAGTCTTCTCTAGCCATAGCATGAGCACACGCACAGCACGCCGAACCAAATACGACGGCCCCCTCTCCTGTTACAATTAGACACACTCAGAATAGCAACAGAACCTACCAAACTACCAATGTTATAGAACTTAATGAATAAGAATTCCAATAGATACAGAAAAGAAGCTGCTAAAGAGAAAGTTTTTAGGAAAAGGGGTTTAAGTAGAAGAAACGCGGTAAGTGTGAACAAGTAACTATAAGAGTCATACGTAGGCTAAAGCCGTAATAACCAAAAGATCATACAATCAAACCACCCTCCCCTAATCCACCTTCTCAAACCCCCATTTCACCCTAATCCCATTGATCCAATCCTTAATCGCCAGCACCTCATTGCCCACCCGCACGAACCCCTTCGGTACACCACCCGCCGCCTTATCAGCCGCTGCGATATCAGTCCACCTGGGAACGTGCAGGAAGGCGTGCTCGCGGCTGCAGATCTGGCGCTCGAGTGTACCGGTCCGCACCTTGTCGATGCAGATGCTGCAGAACTGCACGTCGATGCAGTCCTTGCACACGTAGATGTCGTCCGCGTACTTCCAGCGCGTGTTGCAGCTACTGCCATCACAGTAATTGGTTAGCGGGCCTTCGAGGGGAGGAGGTGGTGGTTCCTCGACAGCAGCGGCTGTGCCGTCTTCTGACGAAGTGGGTGTGCCTTGCTTTCCATCCTCGGTGGAGGATTTCGGGTCAGTGACGTCCCCGTCGGAGGTGCGGATGGGCTGGGGCGGTTCAGTGTCGGCTGGGGTTTCTTCTGCTTCGTCATTCTTGCTGTCGTTTCGTTCTGTGTGCTCCCTGACACCCTTCTCTTGTCCAGCCGTTCCCTCTCCCATATCCTCCCCTTCCACTCCATCCTCATCCTCACCACTCCCCTTTTTATCGATCCCCTTCTTCTCCTCTACTACCGTCGGTTTGATAAGCCCCCACGCCGCCAGCGCATTCACATCGTCGTCCAGCGGCGCCAGCGTCTCGCCAAGCATTAGATAGGCCTGCGCGTCGTTATCAGGGTCATCGTCATCTAGAAAGTTCAGCACGACGCGCACGTATGCCCGCACAGCCTCACACGCCTCTCTTTCTCTGCCGGCCAGATGCAGCAGGCGGCCTAGCACGAGGCTGGTCTCGACCAGGCCTTCCCAGGCACTGCTCTCCCGCGCGTTGACGAGCGTGCGGAGCTTCTTCGTCCACTGATCCGAGTCGGGGCTGCGGGGACCAGCCGATTTGGCGAAGTGGAGATAGAGACCAGCCAGGGCGCGGGCACTCCAGCGGAGCGTCCAGGTGGTGATGGTGGTGGTGGGCGACGGCCTGCTTGGCAGGAGATTGGACTCGAGCAGTTTGATGGCCTCCTTGGCGTCTACATCGACGTCGTCGACGTCGTGGTGGGTGCCATGGCGCAGGAGGGTGAGGGCGTAGTAATAGCGCATGATGGTGAGTTTGTTGAAGTGGGCACGTTTGTCCTCGTCGGATAACGAGGAAGTGGTGGTGGAGGAAAGGGATGGTGGTGCCTCGGAGGCGCCGGTGGCGTCGCGGAAGGCCTTGTGTACAGCCGCCATGTTATTGGTGGCATAGGCAGCTCGCATGACGCGGTAATGGAATTTGTCTGCAGGTTTGGGGTCGTCGTAGGAGGCGAAGGCGTAATAGAGGGTGGTGAGTTTGGTGAGGCCGCCGCTCTCGTTATAATTGTCCTCTTCTTGTTTCTCTACGACCTTACCCTCGTTGTTGTTGTTCCCATTTTGATGCTTCTGCCTTTCTTTAGGTCGTCGTGTACCTCGCTCCTCGAGTAGGGCGATGACGCCGCGGAAGTTGCTGCGCGCATCGAAGCGCTCGACCATGGTCATGACGAACTTGTAGTCATTCGGGAACTCGTCGAGAAACCGCCAAGATGCGTGAATACTGGCTTCATGCTGGTCAAGGTAGTGATGCGCGTCCGCGAGGGTGCGCAGTACCTCCTTCCACGAACAAGCGAACTCCGTTCTCAAACTCTCGTTGGCACGGAAGCGTTCTTCAAGGGCCAACGACGTCTGCAAACATGGTTCATACTCCTGCTGGTTCAGCTGAATCTCCATGTGCAGAAAGTCGACCATCCAGTGGTGCGGGTCCATCGAGCACGCGAGGTACCACCTTTCGAGCGCCTCGGTCTGGTGGCCGAAGTGGCTCAGCGTACATGCCAAGCGGACGATCCACTGAACGTCTGGCTCATCGACGCTCAGCTCCTTCTTGGCCCACGTCTCGGCCGCGTAGATCATGCTGACGGGTATCTTAAGGAGTTCTATGTCTTCAGGAGGCCGCTTCATGCTGCTGCTACGGTTCTCGATCTGCCAAAAGTGTCAGCCATAGCTGGCATAAAAGGGACAACAATTGAAGCTTACCTTGGTCACAAAGGAGTACACCCAGTAGAAGTGGTCGACAAATGGCCACTTGAACGACTGCAGCCAGCCTCTGGCCGTGAAGTGCGTGATGTGCTTGAACAGATCCTCCTCGGGCTTGGATTTAGACGACAGGTCATTGATCCAGCGCTTCTCATCCTCGGATAGGTACTCGACGACGACCGGGTCTTTCAACCACCGCAGTACGGCATTCACAAAATCATTTTGGTAGTCCGCCGTGTAACATCGCGTCCAGCTTCCCAGCTGCGCTTCGGTCCACCACGTCTTGATACACTCCTCGTCAGTGAACAGCTGAAGCAACAACGCTCCAATCTCCTGCTTCGCTTTGTGCTCCGCGTGCGCTAGGTCGACTTCGTTGAGGTGATACATCAGCCAGTCGATAGCATATTCATGCAGCGGCTTAGCCTTGTCCCTGTCGTCACTGCAGATAGCCTTCAAGCTCGTGAGCAGGATCTTTACGTGCCCGTTGGGTGCTTGGAAGTCGATCTTGGTGGCCTTTTTTCCCATTTTGCGCATGAAAAGATCCTCGAAACCGAATTTAGCAAAGAGCTTGTCATCGCAGACCTGTTTGAGGAAGCGCGTCACGATGTCCACCTCAGACTTGTGCAGCTTTGTCGAGTCGGCTTCACTATCCGCGTGCTCCTCCCCAATCTCTTGCTTCTCGCTCTCCAAGTCCTTGATGTACCACAGCGTGGATTTTCCCATGACGTAACTGTCCTCATCGATATACAGGAGCATCGGGTACTTTTCCTTAATTTGCTCGGTCAGCGTCACGAGTGAATCCTCGCGACTTGCCGAATTCTTCAGAAACAACACGGTCTCCATCTCCTTCACCGAGAACCAGCGCACGCCGTCAAACATCCACACGAGCAACTCGTTCAGATCCTCGATATCCTGAACATCGAGTTGCGTATTGAGCTTGTCGACCTGTTTGCGCAGCGCGTCTTGCGGGTCTTTGCTAGCGCGCTCCAGCGTCTCCTCGATATCATTGCGTCGATGCTTCTTGCTGACCTCTTCCAAGATCGGTGTGAGCTTGAGGTAGTCACCGCCCACGATCTCGAGCAGCTTGTCGCAGATTGTGGCGCGCAGGCTATCTTGTGTGTGTAGGGCTTGCACCTCGTCCAGCCGGTTATTGATGAACTGAACAATGTCGTCGCGGTTCACCTGTCCTAGCTCCACCCTATGGATGGCAGTTCCACTTTCGTTCATCAGCTCAGAGAAGTTCTTTTCCTGGCCGGTGAGAAAGAGCCGAATGCGCAGTCGTGAACTGGGGTCCCTAGTAATGTAGGCGATGTCTTGCAGTATCTTAACAAGCGGCTGTGTCTTGACCGCCTCCTTCTTGGCTATGTCGATGCCGTCGAGGATGATGAAGAAGGTAGCGTTCGTCTTTGCATAGTCCCGGACCCCCTTCTCCCAAAGCTGCATCGTGTTGCTGCTGAAACTGTCGGAGCCCTGCCCTACACCCGCTACAAACTTCTGGTACGCGGGGTCACTCTTGCTGAGCTGCCACACAATCTTTTGCAGTGCGTTGTTCATCGAGAGATTATCCTCACGGGAGCTTCGGTCTTCTTTAAAGAAGAAAAATGCGATAGACACCCGGTCAGTCTGATTGCCATCCTTAAAGGTGTCTTTCAGGTGCTCAATGACCTTGGCGCACAGTATGCTCTTGCCGAAGCCCTTGCCGGCTTGAAGGGCGAACACCGGGTCAGTGTCATTGGCCTCGTTGGTGGCTTTCCAGGCAGTGAACTGCTCGTTCTCGAACAGCCACCTGCCTGTGTTCTCCACGGCGCTCCTGAGAAAGTCGTTCTGGTGGTCACGCCAGGTCTCTTCCTTGATGTTGAGAAGCTCCTTCGCCCTCTTGCGGGTCTTCACCATGAAGCTCTCCTCCTCCTTGCGCTTCTCGGCTTTGTGGAGTGCCTCAACTTTAGCTTCCGCATTCTGCAAGACCACATTGACCTTCTTCAAACCGGACGTCATCTCGATTCCGCTGCTCTGGGTGGTTTCGAGCGTGAGTGAAACAGTGTTATTGATGTTGTCGAGCTTGGCATCAGCGATGTGTGCAAAGCCCTTGAGCTCGGTGATTCCGGCTGCCGTCCTCGCTCCGCTGTTTTGGGTCTCCTCCAGAGTCAACGCTATAGCCATTCTCGTCTCCTCTTCGACTAGAAATTGGAGACTGGCCATCGCAGCGCTCACTCCCTGATCGCTCCCGAAGGCAAATGCCGACAGTGCAGCCCGAATCTTTCCTTTCGCCGAAGCGAGCTTGACGGAGAGAGCGCAGATATCGACAAATTTGCGGAGGAGCTTGTGGATGATGAGTTTGAGGTGGCTGTCGATCTTCACGCCGATTGCCTTCGGCCTGGCATGCACTTCAAAGCGGAGTAGGAAGCCATAAATCTTCTCGAACAGATCGCCGAGCCCTGAGAAGATCTTCTCGTACTTTTGCGCCGTGTCGATGAGGAAAGAGGCTGCGTTGAAGCACAGCTGCGCTGGCCCAATCGCCTGCGTCTACTGTTAGTTCACCTCAGTCGCGGAAGGCTCAGCATTATACTAACCATTGATACACCTTGGACGGCAATCGAACCCAATGTCAAAATGCATTTCAAGCTGTTGCGGAGGTACTCCTTGGCTTTCTTCCATTTCTGCTTTTCCTCGTCGTCCACTTTGTCCTCCTTGATGTTGGTTAGAAGATTCTCAGCTTCCAAAGACACATTTCTCCTGAGATCTCGCCCGGTTATCGTCATGTACTCAGCAGCGGTTTCATCCCACATTCTCTGGAAGTCATCGTCGACTGCCGCAGCTGCCATGACTGTGACAAAGTGTAGCAGAGTCTTTCACTGAAATGAATAAAGATCTGGGCCTGAAGACTCAAGCAAATAATTTGGATGGTCTTTTATAATCTTCACAACCGGTCAATTCCACAAGCCTCCAAGGCTGAATATGATTACTCCGATAAACATAGGTGCTTCTGCCTGCTGGGTCGCCGAGGAGAGAAAATCGCCACTCGAATGCTTGAGCTGAAGACTCGACCACAGCAGCCTGTCTCCATGATAGGGTCTTGCTGACGGTCGCACAAAATGCTTGACCCAGCCGTCAATCCTTGACCCAATGTCCGCTTGAGGCCGCCCTCCCCCGCTCTTGCCTGATTCGGCGCCACCCACCGGTCTAGAACGCCTTCACAGCCAGCCAGCCACTCGCCATCGACGAGGGGTTTTACAATGCGATCACACGCAACATGTGAACTAGTGGCACTCACTGCCAATTGGGGCGCAGTTCAACGATTCGCCTGTCTCTAAGTCGGCCTTGTATAGGAGCTTCTATTGGCTTCGGTGGTAGGGTGCAGGATTCAGCAGCAGCGAAAAAAAAAAACCGCAAATCTGCTCAACATCATCAGCCTCAGAAAAGCAGAAAAGGTAGCTGCAGCAAGCTGTCGTTCAGCTCAGCCTCTCTATTCTCACGGTGGCGAATCCATACAGCCCTTTTGCGACTGAAAACTACAGAGAAGCAGGTTTTTGATAGAGAACTGGGCTTATCGAAGCCCTGGGAAAGAGAACAGACCCTTGACTTCAACCTATAACAGCAACAGAACAACCTTGAATCCCTTGTGGCGATTTTAATGCTAGCAGTTCGATACAACAGGTGGCTGTAGGCTGAATTCTGAGGGTCGCGGACGGGTTGCATCGGCTGCAGCTTGGCACAAACATAGCCAATTGTGGGGGCGCGCAGAGCCTACAGTATCGTTTCTGACTTGCCATATTGATAAGACTTGCCACACCCAGTTTTGTGGCAGTCAATGGGATTGTAGAGATTATTTCTGCAGGGAATTGGTACAGCTTGAAGGCAAGAATAGCTATTTACTCAGCCCCTGTGATTTCCAAAGGTATTGGATCAGAGGGCATGTGCTGAGAGTCTCCAATCTGGGGTCGGATGGTTACTCACGAGATTTCAAGTCATGTCCAATATTCAGCTGCCTTTCGGAGCAGCTGAATATTGGACAAGAATGCGAGCAAATGCGTACCTTTGAACTATGTACTAAGCAGTCAATCATCTGATTGGTTCATTCCATATCACGAATGAATTTGAGAGCAGGGTTTCGGGTCGTATTGTTGGTCAGAGACGCCAAGGTCAGGCAGGACCTGATGAAAGTAAGCCTTGCGAATCCGGTGCATCTTCCGAGCAAGAATTGCCACGAACTTCAATGAAGCCTTTCCAGTCAAGGTAGAAAACATGTTAATTTCTTGTGGACTATTCTGTGACGCCAGCACCAAGGTATGCATGTGTGTACAAAGGGTCAAACTCTCCACGATGATCTGCATGCCCTTTCCATATTCTGATCAGCTTTCAGCCTGTAAGCCGGACAGCCAAGCCATATTGTATATCGCGCATTTTGTGGCGTGTCAAGCCAATCATAGAGGGGAGGTCACAGTCGGGGAACCGCCCATTGCATCAGCCAATAATGGGCTTCCACCCTCAACCCCGCTCATTTCACAAGGCTGAGAAAACACGTATGCACAAACTCTTGTGAAGATTCATGATCGGTCTCTATGATTAATCCGGCATGATCTCTCTAGTCCCAGATATCATTTCATAGCAAACCTAAGTCACCACCCGGTGAGAGCTTTGAAAGCGAGGTTTGATCGTAAAGGCCTGAACTATAACTTTGCTCCAGAGTCCTCCACGACCTCATTTTCAAAGTAAAGATTGTCCGTGGGGGTAATACTCATGCGGTTGCTACTCTTCACAATTCTTTTCGTACTTGCGTACGACAGACAGCCATAAAAAAGATGAGATATCTAAGCATGAAAATTTGCAAATTTTCATGTTTGCGCTCAGCATGCAAGAACAGACGTTGCAAGTGCATCACATTCAAAAGGCAGCGAAAGCTTTACCATGCCATCTCAAATTTCCCTTCCGAAAAGAATGTCTTGTACGAGCCATTACGTTACTTTCGTCTCCATCTGCCCCATGTCTACTTATATACAACAGGTTCTCGAAAGCATCGCTCGCTACAAATATTTTCTTCTTTTATAAAAGGGGAAATTTTTAAAAAGCAAAAAAGATAGAAGATCCTTCCGGCATCGTAACCGAAATGCAACGCAAGCCCTTCTATCCCGTTCAAATCCGCAACGGTCAACGGGGAGGGAAAGATCGTGCGCGTGAGGCGAAAAGAAGGGAGGGAGAAGTGCAAGATGGGACCGTACGGTGGTGTAGTACGGTAGGTAGTACGAACGTCGACGATAATAGCGAATCTCAGCTGCTCGACCATCCCTTCTCCCTCCAAGCTCTTTCGCCAACTTTGTGTGTCACAACCTCTACGTCTCGCCCCCTCCCCTCTCGCGCGTGCGGCCCGTGTAAAGTAATAAAATTCGGAGAAATCGCATTCAAAAAGAACCAAGCGGAGAAGCAGTCAGTGTACTGGACTATTATAAGTCAACTCACAGCGCGCGCCTGCTCTTTTGTCGAACAAGCGCGCGCTGTGAGCCAGTCCGAAGAGGTGAAGGGGATCGAGATGAGCTAGCTCGAAGAGGGAAGGTCCGTTTTTTGCTGCAGAGCTACGGTTTCCCCTCAAAGTAGCCAGCATCTTCGCTTTCCCCATCACCCCTCGTTATCTCATCAGAGCTCTCCCTCTGGTGTCGTTTTGTAAGTTGTAGTTTGTTTGTGAATCTCTTTCGGTCTTGAGCCAGTCCGAAGGTTTGGTTGGATTTTTGTCGGAAAGAAAGCATCGTCGTCCTTTTGCATTGTTCAAATTTTTAGTTTTTTTTTTGTTTGACTTTTTGGTTTGTCGAAGAGCAAGAAGCTGCTGATGGTCTCCGGGACCAGTAAAACTTTGTTTGCTGTTGGGTTCTCTGCTCTGCATGCCAGACAGAAGTTCTAGTCGACCGTCCTCACCCATAGGAGGTGGTCATACTCGTTCTTCTGTTTCTGCTGCCTCTCCAATTCCGAGGGCCTATCGTCAAGAAGTACGATGTTACCAGAGGTTCTTTGTAAGTAGCAGAGAGAAAAGCAAAGGAACATGGGATAGATGATGTGAACCAAAGCCAGCATACTCACCACACCGGCCCGGAATGATTGCTACCGTGGTTGGCCTGGCCTCCGTGGTTCTGTTGGCGGGAAAACCCCTGCTGTTGTCCGCCCTTCTTCGCTGGCGCAGCCTTCTTTGTGCTCGGACCCCAGTCGTCCGCGAAATCCACAGGCTCGTCGGCCAGAACCGGGTTGTCGACGCCCGGCGGCGCGCTGCCCCAGTCGTCGTCGAAGCTGACGGGCTCGGCCGTCTCGGCGAACGTCATGCCCGCGCCGTCGGGCGGGTTGCCCCAGTCGTCGTCCATCAGGTTGGTCTCAGGTTCCGGATGCTGCTGTTGCGGGGCTGGGGACTGGCTGCTGCTGACATCATTCGAGGAGGAGCCGCCTCCGTTGGCTTGGGCAGCGGTGGTGGTGTCAACGAGGGCCGCCTTGGTGGTGGCCTGCTCTGGTTGCTTCGAGGCGCCCGCGCCAGCGTTCTGTACGACGCTATCGAGGCGGCCGTCGCGGGCCTTGGGCGAGAAGATGCTGCTGACTGCGTTGTTCTCGCCATCGTCGGCGCCGAGGTCGAGAATCTCCTTCTCCGGCTGCGGCGCGATGCTGTCGGAATCACTGTCGATGTCACTGCGATCGACTTGGCTGGACTTCCAGACGGTTGCGTTGGGGTTCCAGCTGGAGACGGCCGGTTTCCAGGTGCTGTTGTTCAGGTCGAAGGATGAAGTGGTGGTAGTGTCGGGCTTCCACTCGGCTGCCGTCGGCTTCCAGCTCCTATTGGCAGGTTGAGGATTCCAGTCCGCCGCGTCAGGATTCCACGCTGCTGACTCCGGGTGCCATTCTGGCACCTCCGGCTTGATGTCGCTGGCTACAGAAGAAGCCGGCTTCGGTACGGCTTCCGGCACTGCGTCGCCCATGGTGACACTGGATGCGTCGTCCGGCTCGCGTTCTGCTATGTCAATGGCAGGAACCCACTCGGCGACCTTGGGATCCAGGTTGTGCGCGCGGTAGTCGTTCTTGAACTTGCAGGGATATATGCCGCGACAGCCCGGGCGCTGGCAGACGTGGCCGTTGTAGCAATCCGACTTGCGGCAGGCGCCTTGCTTCGGGCACGGGTAGCCTTGCACAATGACCTTCAACACATGGAACAGTTCCGGGCTGAGCGGGTTATGGTCGTATTCGCAGTCATTGCCGGCGGCAAGAGAGGGGCAGTGACCGCGTAGCTGATATTCGTTGCAGGGCTTCCTTCCAGGCTCCTTGGCCATGGCATTGTACGCGGAATATTCTTCGGCCGTGGGGCGCGGGAGGTAGAAGTCCAGACGGTCACCGTACTTGTTGACGGGAATCATACCTTCGGTCTCGGGCGTCGGGCGAGGAAGGTCTGCGGCGGTGGTGAAGGCGCTGTTGAACTTCTTTGACTGGGGCCTTTCAGGAGGAGGCATCGAGTCCTTCGTCTTGGGCGACTCCGGAGTATCCGACTCCCACTTGCTACGCAGAGCCTCAGCCGGATGTGGCTTGATCTCTTCCTGATGGCGAGAGCCCATGCTAAGTTCCGAAATTGAGCCTGGCTTCTGGGCACGGGAAGACAGACTGTTATTCGAGATGGATCCGTTCCTGGAGTTTTGCCGAGGACCATTGCCCCAATCCTCGGCAAAGCCGGCAGTCGAAGGCGTTGAGTTCTCCCTCCAGTCATCGACAAACCTGGACTGGATGAGGGAGCCCTGCCTCGGTTTGGGAACCTTGCCCCAGTCATCTGCAAAGCTGGCTGGCTTCTTGGAGCTGGCGCCCCAATCATCCCCATAGGATGGTTCGGGGGCATTATTACCCCAATCGTCGGAGAAGGCATTGCCGTCCCTCCAGTTTTCCTTGGTCTTCGTCTTGATCTGAGGCACCTGGGGGGTGTCGGAACCCTTCGGGGGATGGCTGAATTTGCAGCCTTTGCCAAACTTGCAGATCCCTTTGCGCAGGAACATTGCGCACGGCTTGGGAGCATTCGGATCGGTGTACTCCTCGCTATCATTCCTAGAGCTCGCGCCGTTAAGTCTGGACAAGTCATTGCGCTCCTCGACGACAGGTTTGACGGGTTCTGGCTGAGGCATGGCTTGCTTGGTGGCGGCACCCTTGATGGTAGTGTTGCTGGGGTTTTGAGCCGGAAATGGGACATCACGGAAGACTGATGCGAATTTCTCGATGGGGAGGCCGAGAGAACGATACTCTGACTGGTCAGCAGGGGACTTGATAAGGGTGATCTTGTCAGCTTTTCCCAAGTAGGGACTGAGAAGAGGGATGTAGCGGGTATCGTGGGAGCCAGCAAAAAATATGTGTTTGCATTGGCCGCTCTCGGCAAAAAGGCGGAAGGTTTCTGGGCAGCGGTTAGCTGTGATTCGTTGTCGAGGGTCGTACAAACGGCGAACCTTCAACCTTGGTGAAGACAGCACCATTGGCCTCTCCCGCATCAACATAATCGAAGTGGTCCTTGGCACCTGTAAAGGCGGCAGCGATGGGGGCAATTGAGCGAGCATGGGCGCCAACGAGGCCGTGGCGGCTCAGAACATGGGAGATGGAGGCAAAGTTGCTGTAGATGCGGACAACCAGGCGGCAGTGGTCAAGATGGCCCAGCTTCCGCAGACGGTCGCGGATCTCGGTGCTCATGAGCTGGGCAGCACTGACGCCTCCCTCGCGGTTGTTCTTGATCAGATGGTCTTTGAAGGTGTAGCCATCGCCGTCGACGAGCACCAAGACGAAGGGATTCTTCTCTTGGCCGCGGGCTTGGCGCTTGTACTTCTCGCGATTCTCCTTCTCCTCTTCGTAGTCGCTGCGGAGCATGCGGTAGTCCTCAACCAGGCTCTCATACTTGCGGAGGATTTCTTGCAGAGTCTCGTAGTACTGGCCGTTCATCATGCGGAACGACCGGAGCTGAGACTCGCAGGCGTCCAATTGAGCGTCTCCGAGCATCTTGACTGAGCTGCGGCGGAAATAGATAGTGGTTTGATACGAATGCAGGTCAAAGTGGGCGTATCAGACGCGTGACAAAATTTCAGCAGCGCAGCGGCGGAGGATGCGGAGCCGAAAGCGAACTGTCGGTGGGTGTAAATGTCAGTGATGACGAGCAACTGGAGCGGGCTACGACATGAGCAAGAGTTGCCCAGCAGCAGGACCGGAGCTTGGGATGTAAAAACGTTGGCGAGGAATGTGGATCGGAGGAGAAATAACGTGCGGGGCTTGGCGCGCGTCGTCTCCGCGTCGCACCGTCACGCTAGTCGCGTTTCCTCTACAACCCAAGCAAGGGCCGTTGGCAATGATAACAACTATGATTCGTGATATCCTGTGTAACCTCGAGCGCGTCAGCGAATCAAATCGTCGGAGCCGTCCAGTAGTAGCGACAGCCGATCAGCTTGCGCGCCGTTGAATTTTGCACGACCTGGCTGTGCGATGGCAATATTTCTTTTGCGAACTGCGCTCGGATAATTTTCATGGTTTTAGGCCTGAAACTTTGTAGAAAGGCCTGGCGCGTTGAGACTGCCGATCTTGCGGCAAAACCACGGGCCGGCGGAGCGATGAGGCAATCACCGCCATAGCTCCACGTCCGAACGCTCTCCAACTCCCACACCTTCACACCTCTCTCACCACGCCATGTCTGGAGGCTGGAACACCATCGAGTCCGACGCGGTTTGTGCGCTGCCTTTCCAAGCCTCTCCGCCGCTGTCGCTGACCCTCCGCGCGCCCAGGGTGTCTTCACCTACCTGCTGCAGAACCTCGGCACCAAAGATGTGCAGTTTGAGGAGCTGATTGCCCTCGACTCCGACTACCTGCGCCAGCTCAGCCCCGTCTACGGCGTCATCTTCCTCTTCAAATACCCCACCGACGAGAAGCCCTCGGCTACGCCCCGCGATGGCACCTTCGACCACGATGCCGCCGAAAACATCTTCTTCGCCGCCCAGACCATCCAGAACGCCTGCGGCACCCAAGCCCTGCTGTCGGTGCTGCTGAACAAGGACGGCGAGATAGACATCGGCCCACAGCTGCGCGAGTTTAAGGACTTCACCACCGCCTTCCCTTCCGACGTACGTACACAGCTCCCCATGTCTCACTCTTTCTGAACGCGCCACTAACGCGCGCGCTTGCTCCCCAGCTCCGCGGCGAAGCCCTCTCCAACTCGGACCTGATCCGCGAAACGCACAACTCGTTCGCGCGCTCCTCGCCCTTCGTCGACGAGACGCAGCGCGCCGCGACGGGCGACGATGACGTCTACCACTTCGTCGCCTACACGCCCGTCAACGGCGTGCTCTACGAGCTCGACGGCCTGCAGCCCGCCCCCATCTCGCACGGCCCCTGCTCCGCCGACGAGTTCCCCGACAAGGTCATCCCTGTCCTTCAGCGCCGCATCGAGCGCTACCCCCAGACCGAGATCCGCTTCAATTTGCTGGCCATGGTGCGCGACTTGCGCATCCGCGCGCGCGAGATTGGCGACCACGAATGGCTGCAGCGCGAGCAGCAGAAGCGTCAGGGCTGGATGTGGGAGAATTCGCTGCGTAGGCATAACTTTGTGGGCTTTGTGGGTGAGCTGGTCAAGGGCGTGACGAAGGCGAAGGTGCAGGAGGGCAAGTATGACCAGTGGGTCGATGAGGCGAAGGCAAAGACGAGGCAGCGTGTTGCGGACCGCGCGAAGAAGGGCGTTGCTGCGGATGAGATGGATGTTTAGTGCATGGCTCTTTCTGGCTGAGAGGGAGGGACTTGGTGCGTGGGACTGCTGCTGCTGTATTATCTTGCATTAGCGGGCGTCTGGAAGGAGTCGTCCTGGTTATACAATGATATCACTGCCATCTGTAGGAAGGAAGAAGTTGTCAAGCGTTTCTGGTGCAATAACGCGGAGGTAGCGGAGGAAGGCTGCGCTTGAACAGTGACAAATGTGAGTATTTCATAGAGGAATAATGAAGGTGCGTAGAATAATCTAGGGATCCGCTGCCGGGTAGCTAAGTACAAGCTAAAAAACAGCATACAGGACGAAACTGAATAGCCAGAATCCATCTAACCATCCATATCATAAGCCTCATAAACTTTTTTGAGTAGGCCATTGTGCATGCAATGCGTTTCTATTGCCAGCGGCAGCTTCATGTTTTCGGTCACGAGGTGCTTACGTAGAAACGCTCGATTCTATCGCAACATTCTACCATTCCGTAGAAGCGTAGCTCGACTAAGCAAAGAAACTTCCCGTGGGCAGCTAAACTGGTTACCCCTCACCTTTATCTCAAACCGGCTGTCGGTTGATTCTTGATCCGCGATCCCACCTCAATCAACACGCATCCTCGCGGATACCCTCGCGTCGTCGAAGGACTGATAATTCTAGCACTATGGCCTACCGGAGAGGAAAAATACGAGCCAGGCCCGCTCAAAGTGAACGACAAACCACGCCTTCCCCACATTGCACGAAACGGCTCTGCGACGGTTCCTGTCACCCATCCGGCTACCACCTCAGACCCAGGCCTGTTCAACCAGCCACCTCCATTATGTTCCTCAAAGAACACCAATTTCCACATATCAAAGAAACCATAAATGGATTCTGCAAAGTCAGCGAAGACGTCTTCTCCGCCGACCCACAGCGGGAGCCCGATTACATCCCACGTCACCCTCCTCAGTCCTCGGACTCGACTCTCTCCGGGGTGACCGCCGATACCTTCTCCATGGCCAGCTCGTACGAACTGTACGGCCTTGGCGTCCGTGAGCTAGACGAAGACGGACCAACCTCATTCTCGACCGTCGACCATGCGGAGTCCCCGAGCCGGAACCCTGAGCAAAGCCGAACATTTCGAGTCCTCAAATGGATTGATCGGATTCCGCAACGATTTGATGGTTCATATCCCGGCCTTCGGGTTCCGAGAAGTCCTTCATATTACTCATCTGGGCAAGAAGCCAGAAGCTCTAAGCGGAGAAAAGTGGCTTCTGCGTCGTGAGTTATGGAACAAAGGTTTACGGACTGTATATGCCTGTTTGTATGGTGGTCAAAAAGCTTATGTCGGTCGCTTACGGTAGGACAAGCCGTTGGAAACTTGGCTGCTGCGGAGAGTCCTTGTCAAAGCGGAGGGGAATTGCTTCCGAAACTCTTGTTGCAATGTATAATTCACGATTAATATTTTCCTAGACTTGAAGTGAGCTGTGATAGATATACCAACGATCATGAGGGACCTTCATGAGGTGACAGGTCTAGTATTGTGCCAAGCTCTGTATTTCAAGACAGCTTAAGAGTGTCGGTTATTTTTTTTTTTTTGTTCGGGTACTCGCCTGTTCCTCAGGTCTGGAGTGCAGAGACGGGGACGGGACCGACTCTCTGGTAGATTTGCACATCACGATCATTCTCTCTGATGCGAAAATATTCCTCGGCATGATCAATGGCTAGATGATGTTCGAATTCTTATCATTCGGTAACTTAAAAAGCCCCTCTCCGCGCCGAAACAAATTTATGCTTGACCATCTTATGAAATGTGCATTGCAGGGCGTATTATATCGGGTAATCAATGAAAGGTTTCCCGATCTACGAATCTAGAAGTCGTAATTGGCTTTTTCTCTTTTTTCTCGGCGAATCATCGATCCGTAGACCCGACTTACGGGACAGGTTGCCTTAGAAGAGTGTCTGAGGCAACATGACGGGGGTATTTCGGGTCGGCCCCACAGAGATCGCTGTACAGGCCTTCCTAATTCAGAGTCTTGTTCTATAATGTTGAACTATCTCGTCGGCCCCACCTCTTAGATAGCTGTATAAAGATTATGTAGCCCGTTTTTCTTCCCGCTAATTTTCAAATACGAGGAACACGGCCGGTCCGGCAGCTACCCGAGTCCGGGCCGTGGTGGCCTACTATGTACTACTCGGAGAAGGAAGCTACTCCAAACCGAAGGCAAAGGGTTAAGAAATCTATATATTTATTCGACTAGCTCGCACCAAAAGGATATCTCAACATTGAGCAAATCTATATTGTTAGAATGACCGCTACTATCGAAATGGACGCTTATTGGGTAAAAGTACCCATCGTCATTGTTCTTCTTGCTTTAGCTTCCTTTCTCTTCCGGTCAGACGCGCCGTATCCAGGATTTCCCATCGTTGGCAAAATCCAAAACGACTTCTGGCTCCACAAAACCAAAGCAAACTTCAGACAAAACGCACGGAAAATCATAGAGGAGGGCATCCAAAGGGTTCGTTTGGATATACAAGGTCACCAGAAATTTTCTCTCATCGGACTCCTAGTTTTCTGGCCCCTTCCAGATTGTTACGTCGACTGGCCCAAAAATTGTTTTGCCCAACCGTTATGTGGATGAGATTCGCAACCACCCTGACTTGCACCTGGGCGAGCATATTTCGGATGTAAGCGTATCATCTCTCTCCGCCACTATTGCTGACACGCTTCTAGGAGTTCTTCGGACACATGACTGGATTCGAGGCCTTCAAGGCGTTTCGGACGCCTCTCCTGGCCGACACCATCAGAACGAAGCTCACCCAATCTCTAAGTAAGACTTCGCAACCATTCCTCGCGTCTGGTATCCTTTCCAACCACAATACTCGAAACAGACAGCATCACAGGCGCACTGTCCCAAGAAGCTTCCCTCGCGCTTTCCGATCGCCTGGGAGAATCGAAAGGCATGTTCCCCCCTCCCCCTCCCTCCTGACTGGAGCTGACAACAGCAATCAAGAATGGCGCTCCGCCAACCTGCACGCCGACTGCCTCTACATCATCTCCCGCCTCGCCACCCTCGTCTTCATCGGCCCCGAGCTGTGCCGACGGGACGACTGGCTCGAGGTCGCCGGCGTGTGGACGCACCACGTCGTCGCCGCCAGCCTCGGGCTGCGCGCCTGGCCGTGGTTCCTGCGGCCGCTCGTCAACATCTTCCAGCCCGCGAGCCGCGTCCTGCGACAGAGCACGGCGAAAGCGCACGGGATCATCGAGCCGGTTGTTCTGAAAAGGAGAGAAGAGAGGCTGCGGAACGCAAAGGACGGGAAGCTCCCGCGGCCGGCTGACAGCATCGGGTGGCTTGACGATGTGGCGAAGGGGGAGAAGTACGACTTTACCGTCTACCAGCTGGCGCTGACGGGCGCGGCGATGCACACCACGGCCATGCTGCTCGCGCACGCCATCCTTGATGTCTGCGCGCACCCGGAGTACGTCGAGCCGCTGCGCGCGGAGATCCGCTGCGCGGTGCGGGAAGAAGGGTGGAAGAAGACGGCGCTGTATAAAATGAGGCTGATGGATAGCTTCCTGAAGGAGTCGCAGCGCGTGAACCCCATCACAGTCGGTATGTGTGCCCCCCTCCC
>JAUJDW010000164.1:0-56222 GCA_030512325.1 Lasiodiplodia hormozganensis | reverse complement strand
AGGTGCCGCAGGGGGAGAAGGCGTGTCGCCAGGATTGGCGGTGGCGGTGTTGCGGCGGCGGGGCGAGGGGGCGGGGGTTGTTGGCGGCGGTGGCGGTGATGTCCCAGATGTGGAGAGGGGGCGAGGGAGAGGCGGTTTCTTCGGGGGGTGGGGGATGAGGAGGTGGAAGGAGTGGTTGAGGAGAGGGTGCTGAAGGCAAGGAGGGGGGCGGTGGGGTGCCAGGATGTGGCGGCCGTGTTTGAGCTTGTCGCGAGGGTGGCGTCGAGGGTGGGAGCGGTGTCGGAGGTCGTCGTCCAGACCTCGAGGTGTGGCTCTGCTGGCGGATTGGGGTTGTGTTGTAAGACCAGTCTGGTGCCGGAGGGGTTGAACGCTGTCGTGGTAAGACTGGGAATGGCTCGATTGTCGAAGTGGTGAAAGCTGATGACCGCGAGGGTGTTTTTGTCAATGTGGTAGAGTTTTGTGAGCTCTGGCGTGCTGAAGAGTAGTGCGTACTGCCGGCCTGGCTGCCACTCGAGATGATAATGGTGTGTGGGCTTCTCTGCGCTTTCAAGTTCGATGGTCTGACTGATGGTGACAATGTTGAGAGAGGCGATTACTATGGCCCCAGGGATTAGGATTGCCAAGAATTCTTCATCTGAGCTGATGCATCCCGTAATGCAAGCTTCAGGAAGAGTGAGACAAGACGTGTCGCTGTTCCAAGTCGAAGGTTGTCCATCGGCCCAGGAGGCTGGTACTCCATCCCTACTGAAGTCTCGCTCAGGAGTTGGCATTCTGTGGTTGAGCTTAAAACAGAGTGATGATGATGTGATGAAGCTGGAGAGTGGAGGGGCTTTTTGAGCTTTCTCAAAGATCGCCACCGTAAAATTGGAGCCGGGTTGTTGATACGATCCGCTTAAATCATCCTATCAGAACGCAGTATATTAATGGAGTATGCTGGAAGCTGTTGCCTAGATATGGTATCCACATTTTGAGCGCACAACAATGAGATGACGTTCATGGTGGCCGTTGTGGTGATGAGAGAGGAGAAAATGGATGAGATCTTTATGATATTTGAGATTTGCGAGCTGAGTAGAGCTGAAGGTCTCAGCAGAGCGATTGAGGCTGAAGGTTGCACTCTCAAGACAGTTGATACTCTGCTGATGATTTATATCAAAACTCCATCATCTCTTTCGGGCTTTGGCTTCCCGAACCCTTGTGGAGCATTCCCTCCTTCACCATTGCTTCCGCCCCCCGAATCTCAAATACTGGTGGAAGCTTCATCTTTTGAAGAGCGCTCTTTTTTCACCATCACATTCGTTTCCGGCGTAATCAGAGCTGGAAGTGAGGTGTAGCTATGCGCGGTCAATGTCAAGGTTCAGGTCTGGGCATTGTCTTGCGATATCGGCTCCTGTGCCGCACACTGCTGCCTGAGTGCCGGTGCACAGTGCATACCCAACCATGTGACTTGTCTGAAAAGCCGCTTAGCCGTGGCCATCATACGATAGTTCAACAAAAGTGTAATCGATTGACAATCATAGCCATTGGTTCCACAAAGCTATGCCGTACAAAGGATGATTCCGATGCTGGATCAACATATATCGCCCCATTAGCCAGCTTTCTGTTCTGGCCGATGTAACAATGGGCCTCTCTCATCACGCTTCGGAGTTACCTGGCAATTCGATTGAGGTTGAAGGATTCACCGTGCAGACAGGGGCGGGATTTTTTACTGGACCATTGTTCTCCGGTGATGGGGAGCGCATGTAACGTCGGTGTTAAGGTTCATCTTTTCGGAAGCCAATTATGAACAATAAAATGGACAGCAAGCCCTATAATCTGTAATTCATGGCCGTACGTGGAAGTTGATGTTGCGTGTGGTGGTTATATCAAGCAATGTTTGGATAACTTGAACTCAACAAGGGCGTACGCGGGGCAAGGCTCTACGGTGAATAAATACGGGGAAGTAAAAGTACTGGATTAACTGAAACCCTTTATCTTCTTTTTGAAAGGGTTTCGGGGACGACATACGGCAGTTCTTGTGCGAAGACATCTCTCTCAATTCTATGGCGTAGTGGTGAAATCACTGATTGAGAGCTAAGAATTGCTTCATAGGCAGTCCGAAATACATCCATATAACATGGAAATGAGAATGGATTGCAAGAGACTACTTAAGGAATACGTGTTGGTAAACTGTTGTTGTAGACACTGCCTCACCGAACATGATACCCTGAACGTAGCAATCTCCAACGACTACGTGATGTTTCTGGGTACTTGGTTGCTCCATACCATGGCATTCAGTGTTTCGATTGGACAAAGGCCGTAAGATGAATGGAACGCTGCCCCCAGAGAAAATCCACACCTCGTCTCCTGATTCCATCCATTCCGGCCCCAGGCCGATGCATCCCTTCTCCGTCATGAACATTTTTCTTCCCGTAGCTGAGGTGTTCAGCTCTTGAGCCAGCGAAGTCTCTATGAGGTCGTTCTTTGGCTTTTTCTTTTTTGTCAATGACCGAACAAAGCGATTCAGTGTCTCTTCACTGAGACCGGAGCAATCGGGACGCAGTCTATGCACATCGCCGCTCAGAGTCTTCGCAAATGCATCGAGCCAGGTGACACCATCGCTGTAGAAATCTTGGCGTTCATTCAATTTAAGGAATTGGGCCCATTCGCGAAAGGTCGAGAACTGGCATCCGGAATACGTAGAAGCGGAGTGAGCCTTCTCTGTTACGCCACTGACGATACCTACTCTTGTCCCGAGGAGTGACAGAACACCATCAGTGCAGTCCATAACCTGAATTGATCCACCGTTGGATGCATTGTAATGCTCGCTCCGAGCACGTCGATTGAGTGCCGTTGTCTCTCTGTCGAATTCTTTGACCCATGAGGGATGCGAATCGGTAGGCTCGGATTCGCGCCACAAGACTGAGAGTGACCGATCCGGGTATGAGCGCAGCAGATGGAGACTGGTTTCCTTGTACAATTGTTCCTCGTCGATTGCATAATCTGCCTCGAGGCCAAATTTCGAAGGTGAAAGGCCAAGACACGCGAATATCTTATCTCGAGGATGCTTTGATTTCCGATTGTGGAACCTGTAGAGACAATCCATGAGATTGATATTCACATCGGGCTTTCGTGTCCACCTTCGAGTCAACTCCAGGGCGTGGACACATTTTTGGAAGTCAAACAAAGCGTTCACCGTCGCCTCATCGCACGATAGCTTGTCCAGCCTTTGAATCAGACCGGCAAAGAACTCGGAACAGCAGTTCTGCGAATGATAAAAGAGCCGCCCCGCTGATTTAGCCATGTTCTCCAAGGAGTAGGTGGATTTGCCCCAACACAGGGTCGAGACGGGTGGTAAAGCCGCTTCTTGAACAGTCCACATGCGTGTCCACCAGCTTCGACTCATCAATGCCCCGAGTGCGATGAGTGGCTCCATTATTTCGAATTCCAGCTTTTCTCGTGACTGAGTTGGATGGCGCAAAGCGACAATTTCGTGGAGGTGCATGTCGTTCTCGAGCGATTGCATCAGCTCTTTGGCTTTCGAGATGCTCGGTCGTCTGCCGTGCCATCTGCAGTCAAGATGTTTGCATTTGGTCAGGCCCTGAGAGCCAAACGAAAAACTCCGGCGACGATTGCTGTCCTTGCGTACCAGTTTGTGCTTTCCAACAGAGGGCTGAGTCTCATGATGCTGGTCGGAATTGTAGGAGCAGGCACCATCAGATTCAGTGCAATGGTTGCAGTCGTTTTGATTTTTGGTAGGGCACCAGGCATCGCCTGGTTCGGACTCTTCCCCGATCCACAAAAGGCCCTTGAAGCATTTCCTGAAGATTTCGCCCATAATGCTTACTTGCCACTCTTTCTCACTGTCGTTTTGTTGGTCGATGCTCAGCGCATCGACCCACAAAGTTCGGCTGTTGTGTTCATCTCGAATGTTTTGGAGGGCAGATAGTAAACTAGTCGAGACGGGAAAGCGGTACCCGTTAAGTTCAATCGTAGTCTCTCCCCCTGATTCGCCCCACGCGTACGACAGTGCCTCATATTTTGGATTCTCATCCAGAGACCGTACATTAGCGGTGCAAACAATAGAATCTCCAGAGGACTTGGGATGTAGCTCAATCAGGCGAACCTCATTGCCTTGCCGATTTAACGGCTTGTATTCGAATGTAGAAGGCATAATAAATTAGTAAAAGTTGAGAAGTACCAGAACGTGTTCAGGTGGGTGAAGTGATTGATAGAGAGGCTATCGCCTGTTTAACATGCCTTCAAGTAGCCCGCGAGGCTGAGTTTCCTTGCATTACCAGACTGTATTCGAGATTCGTGGCATCCCGGGCAACGAATATCCACTTATCCTAAAATCCTGCGCCTTGTTCACCGGCATATCATGATGCCCTTTCCCGTCATGCGATATCATTCCAGCATAGTAAATGGCTCTCGTTGGATGCGTTGCCCATCTGCTCGAAAAACCATTTTTTGAAACACCAACGGAAATGTGCATTCGGATGAATTGCAGTCGCGAGAGCGCTCGAAAATCATGGTCCGGAGGCAAGTTATTGATGCACCTCGCCGTTAACAACCATTCTGGTCAAACAGCACGAGAAACGTAGCCTTGGTTGGGTGCACAAAAATCCAGCCCTAGCAGGGTGATGCACGAACACTACGCGAACGCTTATTGGAACCCGAAACAGCGGTCAGCCTAAATGTTTCCCGCATATCTAGGCGAGACTGGGTCATCATTGCCCCTCTAATTTTTATCTCCCTCTCTGCTGGCACCATCGGTCGCAAAGTTTCCCACGTCTTGCCTGCCAACGCATCGTTTTTCCCGCATATGAAATCGTACAACAACAGTCCGATTAGGCTTACATGTGAGCCTAGGCTTTTCCCACTTCTCCCCAAACGTCACGCGTTAGTTGTTTCAAACCCTCGGATGGGTCGCTGACGCCGTGGGTAATACTCGAATATCGAATGAACCGTCCGGGCGCAACTATTCCGCACCTACCTAAACCCTGCGCCTACAGAAATTCTTGGTCTGCAATCCTTCCGCCTACGCACGGGACTATCTCCTCATCAGTATACTCTCATGTTGAGATACCACGCGATATTTAAGTCCATGGAGTCCCATGGAATTTAACGCCAAGAATACGTCTCACTATTCAGTCGCCCTTTCCTCCTCGAATAAAAGCAGTCACGTCAAAGTACATGTATACTTTGCACCCAAAGTATGAACAAGCTATTTCCATTCCATAACGCTGTTTCTAACGGCTTTTCCGGTGCAGCACACTCCTCTTGGAACTCAGAATGCTGCTTGACAGCGTGGCACGCCTTCTCTCACCGTCATGCCACTGCGATACCGGCTCAGTGAAACCGAGTAGACGAGAGACAGTCTTCGGAGAGTTTTTCAACAGCCTTGATGGGACGAAGGCAGAATATCTCGCCCATGAGAGGGAGAGCGAAGGGAAGGTGTCGTTTCGAACATCATTACATGAAGAAAGGAACATGGACTCGCCAACCTTGGATGATACTGCAGCAATAGAGCGGTGGCCATAGTTCTGGGCGGTTCTTTTGCTCTCCTTTTGTGCTATTTCCCATACGTATTACTTTATTTGTACTTCCTTGTTGTTGCAAGGCGCCTCATCTGGCAAAAAAAGGGAACATGCTGTCTTTCCGTGTAAGGGAAACAAGTATTAAGATACCACTGATTTAACATTTCTTGTTTTCTCATTCATATGCAACGTAGCCTCACACAATCCGTACAAGCACGTGCCATTTTCCCTTGAGTTATCAACTCCTATACCACATCTGATGACCGTTCAGGCTTGGGTAGATCCACAGGTTTTGTCTGGGCAGAATATTCATGGGATAATCGTTTCTTTTCCACATCAAGTTAGCCGATGACACAATTTTATCACGTTGGTTCCGACAGCTAGCGCATTTTTCTTTTTTTTTTTTTATCTCGCAGTGCTCTTAGATGATGTTACAGTAGCCACAATGTCTATTGGGCCGGACCAAGCCGTGGGAAATGGGAATATGCAGGTGCTTCGATCTGAAATTATGCCGGCCAGGCTATCTGTGGGATAAGGGCAGGAAAACGCCCTGTTTCTGAAACGCATCTGCGGGAAATGGTGGCGTGTGGTGCAAATGTGCGTTTATCCTGCATCAATCCTAGTCAGCCCCGTCCAACAAATGAGGGAGGGCATGCAAGATGAGATTCCCGCACGCGCGGCTGAGAATAAGTTTTCTTCACTCATATCGAATTGCCGTGTTTCATGGGGCGGGATAATTTTCTGTCGGGTACGTCGGCAGCCCCATGATGTTTGTGTGCCATTTCAGAAGGCGGCGGGCTGGGGGGATGAGGGAGCTGCAAGGCATCCGCTTAGTTGCATTAACCGACGCCGATATTCGAGAACGGATCTGCTCAGCCGCACCAGCCTTTGCAGTGCGAAGACACAGCCACTGTTGCCTACGCGAGAAATTGAAGTACATGCATGCTGGAGCCTCAGATTAACGACTCAGCGTGGTAGCCTTAAGTAGGCTTTGCTGCACATATATGTCGAGAGTCGTGCTGCCATCCTTAAAGAATAGGATATGCCATACTGCTTCGAATTGTTAAAGCCACTTTCTCCGAATTACGTTTCGAAGTCACTCGCCTCTCAATTGGCTACCCAGTAACGCATGCGCGTCTCCCACATACTCAACATCAGGAATGGTTCGATCGACAGGAACACCGATCCGCTCCAAGTGCCAATTGGCGAGCCAGCCTCTGATGTGGCATCACCAGAAACATACCATGAAGTTCACGTGTGGTCATCCTGTGCCGCGAATGTTGGTGAGCATGTGGGAGAAGGGGTGATGCGGGAGAAATCCTGACTGTCTCGCTTGATTGGGCACTAAACCGACTTTCCCGCAGGAAACCACCACCACCACATCAGACGTGGGATAAATTCCATGTTAGAGATGCGGGATAGATCTTTCCCGCATCCAAAGTGACGTGTAATGGAGCACCTGGTCTAAGAAAAGTTATGAGGGCTCTGAACTGCTCAGTAGAATGCCTCTCTTTAATCGACACCTACCCAACTATAAAATCCTGACTACCATGCATTCAAATGGGGACGCTGCTAATGGCAGAGACATACACAATGCAGACGGACATTCTCATGCAGGAGATTGGTGTCGAGAATGTGGGTATCTGATTTACCTTTTGCCAAAGGCGTCTGCGAGCATCGCTCTAACGTGTGCATGTAGGGGTTGAACAAGGAAGACTTTGAACAGTTGGAAGACTCTTACCGCCATCTTTCCAAAGAAGAGTTCGAACAAATATGCGACTCTTGCTGCGATTGTTCAGAACCTATGTCCGATGGCTCGCTTTTCAGTCCCTTCCAGCCATGGCCCACGGAGATCGACAGCTCGCCCTCAAGACAATCCTCGACAGACTCTTATACTCAGTTCTCGACACCACCGGAGGATTCCAGCCAGTCCCTAAGCCCTGACGATATGGTGCAGCAAATATTTGGTCAGTCCAGCCAAAACGAACCTCATGGTGAAGATTGTGCAAGCACAGCAGCAACAGAGTGCGGATCGTTGGGCAGTTCTCCCATCCCCAAGCCACCCAAACCATCTTACACATGCAAATACGGCATAGTCTTTACCAACCTCCACAATCGCGCTCGACACGAGGATCGGTTCGGGTGCGGACCAGGAACAGGCAAGAGGTTTTCATGTCAAAAGTGCAAGGAAAGATTCCGTCGCGAGAACACTCTCAGGAGCCATGAGGGGACGGGAGAGTGTAAGAGTGCTACCCGGTCTCAGAGAATTTGTCCGGGGGCGTCCAAGCGATTGTAGATTTCAGTCGGCCGGCGATTTTGGGTGCTTGAAGCAAGTCTTCGTGGGCCAAAGGAAAAGGTTGGAGCCGGCATCCAATGCCTTTTTTCTTGTGACTTGCTGTAGCGAATTCATTATGTATTTGTTTATTGACGAACGTGTTGCTTGTGCGATATGCGCATCTTGCTAGTTGAACCGGAGCGTGTACATGCAAACTTTACATTATCCCCCAATTTCAAGCAAAGCACGGCTATCGTATTGAGGCACATATACGTACTGGTGAATCAAATAGATTGAGTTTCGATGGTAGTTTGCTTTTCCGTGGAATTTCGTGGCCGGAAGCATACCTGTCAGCCAGACATTGCAGTGGCGGTGCGGCCCGGGAGCTGCGTGAACCGCAATTGCAGGACCCGCAAAGAGGGGCATGTTCAGCTCCATGCAAGAGTGTGTAATCGCAGCAGGTCGCCCAATTCATGCGAGGAATCGCTGACTGCCGACCAGCCAAAGGTGGGGAAGTCCTCGCCCTCAACACGTCGCGGGGGGGAAGAAAATACTGCACGGGTACGACAGTGGCATATGTGCCTCTGTTCGAGCGGGCAAACTATCTCACAGCTTTTGTATGGCCAATTGTCCGAGGGAGCGGCTGAGGAACGGCGCTTCGCCAAACCGCGCTGGCTGTCGGCGCTGCAGAACCACAGCTGCATGCAGCCTCCCCTGATCCTTGCGCCCCTTTCGCCTGCACGAAAGGCAGCATGATCGCCTCTTTTTGCCTTATCAATACGAACACGGTTGCCTTCTTGCTAGTTGGACAAGGCGATAATGGCGGGGCAGGTATTCCTCGTCCCACTGGTCGTTACCAGATCTGCTGGGACAGTCCGACTGCTCCATGCCAGAGCTCATTTCATGACATCTCGGACAAATTCGATGTTAACGAAGACCAGATAGCCTTTCGTGACGATTTATTGTGCTGAGTTCTTCAACTGCACTCGAGTAGCAGGCTTTCAGTAATCCATGCGGGGCAGCGAAATACGATAGGGTTAAGAACTGCGGCACGGAGGACCTTCTACGTGCACGTGAAGCGCCTAAGTACCTTCGAAGATGTGATCTAAGTAGCTCCTACAACGAGGCTCTCCTGAAAACACTCTCTCGAAAACCACGCGGTGCCTCCTCTCCAGGGTACGCTTCGTGTCAGTCTTCAGCTGTGAGGAGGGTATCGGCAAACAGCCACTCCTGCAAGCACTCGCAGGTGCATGATGCGGATTACTGATGCATCACGCGCGTAATCCGCTGCCAGCCTTGTGGCATTTATGTAGAGCGTCTTCCACTGTGCTTTTGGTGTGCTTTTGTCCTTTCCTCTCTTTTTCTTCTTCCATGCTGGGGTGCGCAAACCTGGCGGAAGTACACACTGCCAAGCAGAGTGTCGAGTTGGCACGCCGACGTTTGTCTAACATGCCGCAGACACATTTGTAATGGCCTGAGCTAGTTGGTGCTTGCTCACATACTCGCAGACAGCGTCTGACCCTTCCGACCCTGCTCCCATCAGCCAGTCCCATCGCCCCTTGACCCGACCGTCCGCGTCACCCCAACACCACACTATGAGACGGAAGGATTGATGAAGGGGCATGCATATAGTTGTCGGCCTCGTAGGCTCGAGGCGTGCGAAGAGCCACTCGTCCTCGGGCCCGAGCCAGCGTGTCGACAATTTTGGGCAAGCGTCCATGCAGCCACGCCCGGCCAGGCGAGTGAACTGCTTGTCGATCCTATTAGTGAGGCACGCCCAGCCTGAGCCTGAGGTATTCTTCACACCTTCTTGTAGCCATGGCTTGGCCGCCCACCCATCTCACCCAAGCCGGCACTTCCCCCTTTGTTTCGCCATCAGGGAAACGGCGCCAGCATCACCTCGATGTTCTTACATCATCTTTCCCGTTGATGAAATGACACTCTTGCCGGCGAGAGTATATAGTTCCTGCCTCCCCCGTTGTTCGTCAACAGGAAAAGCGCCCCTCTTTCTTCATTTCATTCCAACTCCTGACACTTCGTAGCGCTGGCCGCACAAGTGTAGTTCTTTCTTTGACATCTTGAGTACTCTCGGTCCCTCTCTACCATCGCTTGAATGTAGTATGAAGCGTTAGTGCTGGCCACTGCTTCTCACGATCTCTTCCGACGACCGTTGAACGGCGCCTTTCCTTCTTTCAAGACCTTAATACTTCTGTGAGTGAATCATGGTAACCGGCTGTGTGCTTAGCCATGGCTTACCCCTTGACAGTGCATCACGCCATGCAGATGGACCCCGGATACACTTCGTCTTTCAGAATGGAGAACCCCTTCTGGCTCTCGCATCAACAGGTGTACGGTTCCACCGCAGAAATGCAGGCTTGGAACACTCCAGGGACCAACTTCCAGGACACGGCCATGTCCACCGGCGCTCCGGTGACCCGGGCCTACGTGTTCGATCATCCGATCGCTCCGTCGTCGAACTCGATGTCTTCGGAGTACACGTTTCTCAGCGCAGAGTCGTCCATTGCCGGCGACCCCTATCTGGCCAGCCGCGTTCCCGGCTCTTCATACTCTGCGGATACGCATACACCCTTCTACTCATACACGTCTCCTTTCGAGCCACATTACGCATCGGTGATGAGGACCTCGCCGGAGCCGTTCGAATCGGACATACGTTTCGGTTTCGGCGGTGGCCTGGTGCAGGAGGATGACCTGTCTTTCTCCTCGCCCGCCACCTCGAGTAACGGAGACCAGGCAGCCGCAGCGGGACTTCGGCCGGCCTCTGCATCGGGAAGAGTCAGAAAGACAAAGCCTCGTCAAACACGGGCGGAGAAGCCAAACGCCGCGTCACGTCGAGCCAGCTCGGGGTCCGCGGGCGAAGCCAACATCATCTGCTCGTCCTGTCAGCACAAGTATTCGTGCGAGTCGTCCCTCCTACGGCATCGGAATGAGAGCTGCCGTGGAAGTGGTGGCGGGGCGAAGCGGCTGTTCTACTGCGACCCGTTTTCTCATCCCGGCTGCAAGAAAGGCTTCAAGCGTCGAGACAACCTCAAGCAGCATTACAGGAAGCTGGGCCGCCCAGAGGAGTGGATTGATGAGAAAATAAGGGAGCGGTATGGGAAAGGCATGCACAGTCGTCCCATTTAGCTTTTTCAGCCTTTCGTTGTGCGGCCCGTGCCGTTTGGCTGTGGTTGGGCCTGGGATGTGAAACGTTGTGGAGGTGGGTCCGTCTGCAGGGAACGCTGGTTCGGCTCCCAAGCACGTTTGAAGGGGGGGCTGGGGTGTTGACTCGATGGCTCTCCTTCTCATTGCCTTGTTCGCTCAGTCTGTTCCCGCCCTTGTTCTGTTGTCCATTCTGGTCTTAGCTTTCGCGTCCTTTCTACCCGCTTGAGTTGTCGTGTAGAGGCCATAACTTTAGCCTTACCTTGACTTGTACTCGCTTGTTACCTTAATTTTTGCTTCCAATACTTCCGTTCGGCTCTTTCGTTCTTTGCACTGTTTCTCTGATCGTGGGAGTATCTCGACGAGGTGGCTAGATGACATTGTGTTGTTCGGGGGGAAACCTGACCCTTTTCATTCATCCGCCTCCAGGGGTATGCAACATGCAGGCAACCGCTTCCGTCGCATTTTAATACATGCATGCATTGGGCATGTTCAATAGCGCGTGCGATACGTTGCAGCAAGCGGTGCGAGTGGTTGGCTACTCCATGGCCGCCTCCAATGCGACCTTCGTATCCTCATGTGCTTGGTCTACTCTGGTGTGGACACACTTCATTGGTGTGGAACCCAGAATGCTAAGCGGCAAGGGTGGCGGCGGCAAGGGTGGCGAGCCACTCGAATACACATCAACCTCGCGTTCCCCGACAGATGAGGCTGAGCAACCCTCCATTAGCCAAAGAAGCCAGAGCGAATAAATTGGAGGGATCCATCAAATGAAAAGAGTTACGATGTCCTGTCAGAACTTGTTGTTATTTAGTAGTATTGTCGAGCGTATTTGCCGTGTTTCATTGCTTTTTCTTCAACACCAAGGAAAACCTCTTGTTCATCTCACCGCAATAACGTCACCACTAATTATACTTTATAAATCATGCCAAGCAATTGGTGTATATATCAACGTAGTTTTACTGCTGTATTATTAAGAATCAGCAGTGTAAAATTCAATTCATTTGCACTGTTCAACATGTCCAAACAATTTCTCGCAATTTATGTTACTGTTTCACAGTACCCGACGCGAGCGTCGCAGTGCGAAAAGATTTCAGCGCGAGTGGGTCACGACTTGCAGCTGAACTGTGAGTGACAGAATCGTCCAAAGACTGTCTCTGCCCCACACATTAAACCAGAAAACCACACAGAGCTTCTAGTGGGGCGGACACTCGCGAAAATATTAAGCTGTCTGAGACGTGGTTTGCGACAGCTATAAGTGTTCCACCTGAACAACACTTCAAAATGTTGGGGTCAGACCCCGAAACTCGTTGCTAAGTGATCCAATAAGCTATCTCTCTTCCTCCCTTCTTCTCTTCTCTAGGCTTTGATGTCTCTTGATAGCCTTCCCGTACCTGTTCTTCCGAGGTGAAGGTTAATTTCCCTATAAAGTCACGACTACTCCCAAAAGGCTCCGGTCTATCGTTCTTTTGCCATATATACACAAAGGAGTTCGCGAACAAGGGCAGTTTTAATCGGCACTAGGATAATCACAGATGTGGACCAAGCGCAGGGAGAGTGGTCATGCCAGTCTTGTTGGGTGCTCTTCAGATGCACAGACAAGTACCATCTGGGGAGGGAACCTTGCAGATCGAAAGTTCCACCCGATGATCCCGCCATAGTGATCGTCCTAAAGAACCTGGGTAGGTTTAAGGTACCGCGGCGTTGGACACAGGTCAGTCACTGAACGACTGCGGATACTCAGGAAGAGTCGCAGAAAGAGTCGCTGACAGATAAATGTTGGGGCTGTTTCTCAATTATTGCCAGGCTTGTCTTTGCTCAGCGTTGATAAATGGATGATTTCTATTTATGATCCTACTCGCCGCTGTTGAATAGAGCTACATGTTGTTCGCGCAATGTGAGTATGTGGCTAATGTGGGGTGCGTGCAACTGGAACCGCCCCAGGGCATTCTCCACTAGTTTTTAAGGTACAGATCTCTGACCTCTTACCCGGATTACAGTGCAGCATCGACTTTAACCAATCCACATTTGCGTCTAATCTTATACCTCTGATATGAACGCTGATGAAACGGGCCTGGCTGGGTTTAAGATAGACCGTTGTCTTGTAGGAGCTCGCGTCATGCGACATGCCGACCAGTCAGGCAATGCTGCGACGCGCCGGCCTGGAGGTTGCGTGAAATGCAAAATTTCTTCCCATTATAGACTTTTCGTGGCGGCCACTGCTCAGCTGAATGCAGGCTGATGCCGCAGCAGGCTACCTGATGCGGCATCTTACTCATTGCCAACCGGGCCAAGAGTGGGGAGTCGGGCCCCTACTCTCGAGGAGCGCAAAGCGACTGCACCGATGCAACAGCGCACACAACTCAGTTCAGACGGGCATTTACCTGCACAAATTTCGTCTACACATAGTAGCAACATGCAATGAAGATGAAAGGAGTGGGGAATCGACGCCTTCCTTAGATCCGAAGTGAGGAGAGAGTGAGAGAGAGTCAGCCGCACCTGCATGAGCATCCTGGTCTTGCAGCCGTCGTTCCCGAAGAAAATGCTGCATCATCGCCTTTTTTTTGTCTTCTTGGTAAGCAAGTGGTTCACTTACTCGAAGCTGTGCATATTGATCATGGCGGGGTAAACGTTTATCGTCTCGCTAGTTGTTTTCAAATTTCTCCGGGCAAGCTGGCCACTAAATGCTGTCAAGGCAGTCTTGGAACAATCGAGGCCAGCCCATGAGGATATAGATCTTCTCGGATAATTTTGAAGATACAGATCATTTTCATCAGTGGATGCCTGCGTGTCCATGCGGGGCAGCACGATGTACAGGCAGAGCGCTCTTCACGTGCTCGTGTCTTACATAGAAAACTGATTAATCCCTTCCCGTCTCGGTACACCATCTCTGAGTTGCATGTCAGCTCTCGGCCATGGAACGGGTGCCGGTAGAAAGCCCTACGAGGCATCGTGGCGTGCATGAGGCTTGCTTGGTGAATCACGCGCCGTGATCTTCTGCGAGCTTTGTATTCTTCATGTAAAGCCCTCTCCGCTGCCTTTGTAATGGCCGTCCTGCCGGTCTCCTTCACATTTCGTCCCTGCGTGTTGAACAGCACGTGTCATTTGGATTTTCTGCGCCGAGAAAACGTACCCGTTTGTATGTACACTTCCAGCTTCCTGAGGTACAGCAGGCGTAATGGAAATGATTCGCTCCAACAGCTGATAGCTCACTGCAGACACGTATGTTGCCACCTCTTCCAACAACGTCTTCATCTACCAGTCGTCTTCCTTCTGGCAGCTTTCGAAGCCAGCCATCCGCGTCACCTCCGAATCATACTTCCAGACAAAAGACTCTGGTGGGAAGGTGAAGGAAAATGCCCTTGAGGGTTGCTGTCGTCGTGGTCGTTGTCGTCGTTGCAAATCCAGGTCTGAAGGAACCAGTCGTGATCAAACAGCAGGCACTATGCCGACGTGTCCGTGTGAGTGTTGGTGCAGGCATGCCCGGGCAGCAAAGAAAAGGCCTATCATCACTTCAGTGATATGAGTCAAGTTAGAAGATAGGAAACTTTCCTTGGTCCAGCCATCATGTCCATCCGCCTCCGGCTTCTGCCACTGTCTGTCGTCATTTGGGAACAGTGCAGCCGACAACTCAATCACTCTCCCTGTTCAAATGGCATCCTCAACGACAAGACCATATATATCTTTCCTCTGAGGACAGCTCAAGCATGTTTATCTCTCATCGATCCTGACTCTTCTTCCTCGACAGCCCAGGCTGCTTCGAGAGCTTGGTGATCCGAACAGCATAGTCATCCGGCGTTTTCTCCATCGCTCTGATACCAGTTGGAAGTCCGCTGGCGGAAATCTGGTCCCTGCCATCTCCTTCGAAGTCCCGTTGAATGTTGAACGCCACCATTCGAGCGGAGACGTCTTGTTTTCGTAAGTAGATCCCGGTAGCCTATTACCTTACTGATCATCGCTCACCCCTATTGGCAGTGCGTGGTAACGGAAGGGTATTTTGATCGTAGACGCGGCCCAAAAACATGTCGACTTCCAACATGGATCATCTCTTTTCGATGCCAAGTGGATGGCCGTACTGTTGTTCTACCTCAGAAATTAATTTCCGGGTTGATCAATACATCCATACCGGGTGAGTTCCTGAGTTCATCGATACCCCACAACCCAAGATTAGACCTTCGGTAGATCTGACATCCTCGTCGTCCAGCCTGGCCTCTTCTGACCCCGTACCCCAGAGTTCGGATCTATCGGCGTTGTCTAGTCTTGGTCGAGCCTCTCTAGGCACCCCCGGCCTGGTCGAAGAGGCCGATGTTGCTCTGGTACATCCAAGGTCGTTCCCGATCGATCAATCCCCTGGGTGTTCATCCACCTCGGACTCGCATATCCTCATGCGCGAATGGACTTCTTTCAGCGGACCATACTACACGTCGAAAGTCGTTAGCTCACCAAATACATTCGAATCGGAGGGCTTTTTTGGTGGCGATGGCGACCCCTGCTGCGAAGGACTCGTACCAACAGACCTGTCTCGGTACTCTCCCATCAACTCGAGCTCCTGCAAACAGCCTGCTAGAGAGAAGCTCTCTCAGTTCATGGCCCCAGGAGTCAGTGGGAGGAAGCCCAGTCCAGCTACTGGAGCGCCAGATACCCCAACAAGCCGAGCCTCGACATCGAGGAACGAAAGTCCTTTCGTGTGCCTGTCTTGCCACTGCAAGTTTGCACGCAAGTCGTCGCTTTATCGACATCAGAAAGAGATTTGCGGGAATGAAAGTGAGAAATGGCGGTTCCAGTGCAACCAACGTCTCCACTATGGCTGCACAGAGAGATTCAAGCGCCGATGCAGTCTCACGGGTCATTACATGAAGCTGGGGTTCACTAGGGAGCAGGCAGTTGTGAAGGTGAGAGAGCAGTATCCCAAGGGCACGCACCGTCGTCGGATTTAGCTTTTAAGCCTCTGTTTTGCTGGGCGCAAGCCGTTCGGCTCCACTCAGACCTGACCAGGCGCATGACGCCACGGATTGGGTATCAACTACAGCGAATGCTGTTCAGCTTCCAAGGCGCTGGGTTGAGAACACAAGTCGATTGGAGTTGCTTACCTTATTCGCCCAGTGTATCCCTGTTTCGATCTGTTTCAAATCCTTCGGCACGTTGTATGTTGCATCGTTATTTCCCCCAATACTTGCCGCCAGCTCTTTCTTTGTACTGTTTCTCCGATTGTGGTTGTGTCTTGGTACGGTCGCTGGTTAAGTCCCTGATTTGATATATATTATTTTCTTTCTTTCACGGGGGTCTGGCACTTTATCCATCAATGGACAACTTGGTCAGGCAATGCAACATGCCGACACCCACATTCTGCAACATTCAATGCACGCATGCAGCGAACCATGCAATATAGTGCACGCGATATGTTGTATTCAGCTGTCAGACAGACCGAATCCTTCAAACGAACCTCCAATGGCACTTTGTACTTTATGTGCTTGTTTAACTGTGGTGTTTTCATACACCCCCCATTGGCGAATGGACAGCTGAGCAAGGGTGGTGGCGGCGGCAACGTGGCGAGTCATTGAGCTACACATCAGCAGGTCGGCGTTCCCCGACAGCTGAGACTAAGAAATCCGCCATTAATCGAAGCAATCAGAGCGAACAGGATGATGGGTTTCACCATGTCAGAAGAGATTTGACGCCCAAAATCCTGCAAATCTTTGTTTGACCTCTTGGTGCTGCTTCCTTTGCCGTTAACCAGCGGAGTACTGACTAACATTGCTACTAAGACATCGGAGTTCACAACTCAAGAGTCGGTGTTAAGCGATCTAATCATTTCTCATTCTTTTCCTTATTTTTTTTTGTTTCAATGCCTCTTTGACGGCCTTCGAAGCTCTGCTGCTCCGCGACCTAGGTATAATGATAGATGGTGAGCCCGCCGGAATTTCGCGATGAATGAATAGACCCCCTGTCTTGTCTATTTGTCCAGAAGATAAACGGTGCATACTCCAGCCAACCACGGGACAGTCTTGGCAGCGACGGAGCGGAGTGGATTTCCGCTGCGAGGGCGGAAGCTAAAGCGCATGACGTGATCCCGCGGCCATACCCGCCTCAACCCTGTCGACGATCACACAATCTAGAAAGGCGGAGGGGACGGGCGGGACGGCTGACACATATTTACCCGGACCGCATCATAGAATGGCCGCATCAGGAAAAGGCAAGGTTGGGCACAAGTCAGGGTGGCGGAATTCTTGTCGTCGAGGAATATGCCCATCGGCTTTGTGTATGCGATCATGAAGAGACAAGCTTCTGTGAATATTGTGAAGAGAGACTCAAGATGACGTAGATGCCGCGGTTTGTCTCACCATGCTTTCAGTCAAAGATGTTCTGACAGGCCTCGCGCTTCAGACATGCGGTTTCGTTTGAATGATGCATTTTGCAAACTCCGATGGCCGTGTCATCCGTAATGTCTACGGATCTCAAACGGATGTCGTGCTAAAGGATCACCTGGTCAGGCAGAGTGCACGGCTGGGGCATAGTGCTCACGCTTGTGGTGTCTTGGTGACGTATTTCAATGCACTCTGCTCCAAAACCACAATGGATGGACAAATATTTCCCGAAAAGGACGCTCCAATCTATCACGAAACGGCCAAACACTATCCGCCTTAAGCCCCTGCGAATCTTGTCAAATTGAACATGGCAGAACGGTCCAGGTCAGAGTCAGGTAGTCCATCAAACAGTCAGACGCCCCTACATTCAGAACCGTGTGAAGTATCGTGGAAGGAGCGGATCGGCCATTTCACGTGGGTGAGGCCGAGATTGTCATCACCTATCTTTGCTTCGCTGATGAAGTAGGCATGGTTCGAATGCACAATGGCGACGGGCGCTATGGCCGTACTCTTGGCCCAACAACCCTTCAAATTTGACGGCCTCTTCACCATCGGAAAGATCTTTTTCATCTTGGACCTTGTGCTGTTCGTCTCATTCAGTGTGTGCATAACGACGCGTTTCGTGATGAAGCCGGGGTCTCTGGGACTTTCTCTGCACCATCCGCGGGAATCATTCTTCTTCGGGACATTTTGGTACGCCCTCTCCATCAAGTCCAGAGCGGTCCGTGGCATGCTTACCTTAAGAACCCCATAGGGTCTCCATCGCATTCATCATCTACAACATCCAGCTCTACGGCACACCGTACTGCGGCTTCTGGCTGGTCAAGACGCTCGAGGTCCTCTTCTGGGGATACGCCGGGTGCGCGCTGCTGGTGGTGATATTCCAATACCACGTCATCTTCGACACGCGGAGCCTGCCGGTGGCCGACGCGATGCCGGCGTGGCTGCTACCCGCGTATCCGTTTTTAGTGCTTGGCCCGTTGGGGGCGGGGCTGGAGTACTCGCAGCCGCCGGACAGCGGGCTGCCCATCATGATCGGCGGGCTCATGTTCGAAGGGTTCGGGTGGAGCATCGCCTTCATGATGTACACGCTGTACTTCACGCGGCTCATCAACAGCGACATCCCGACGGAGAAGGAGCGGCCGGGCATGTACGTGGCCGTGGGGCCGGCGGCGTACACGTCGAATACGTTCGTGGCTGTCGGCTCGATAGCGCCGAAGATCCTGCCTCCGGACTTCCTGGGCGTCCAGGGTACGTCGGCGGCTCAGGTGTGGAGGGCTGTGGGCCTGCCGGCCGGCGTGTTCCTGTGGCTGCTCGGGTTCTGGTTCTTCGCGCTGGCTAGCATCTCGAACGTCTTGGGGTGGAAGAAGATGAGATTCACCCTGAGTTACTGGAGCTTCATCTTCCCGCAGGCAGGGTTGACGATTGCGGCTGTCCAGATTGGAAACGCGCTAAACAGTGACGGAATCAAGGGTGTTACGAGTGCAATGACAATCCTGCTGGTGGTTGCATGGTTGCTCGTGGCAGCAGCGACGATGGGTGCTGTTCGGAAGAAAGAAGTGCTGTGGCCAGGGGTTGACGAGGACGAGGAGGACGTCGAGGGAAGAACGCGGTCGGCAGACGAAGAACTGGGAAAGAGGCGCAGGGACTGAAATGTGATTGCTCACATCCGCAAACTTTATCGAATGAACGCCCGCACACCACACCCTGTCCCCAGTTTTTCCTTTCTTTTCTTCTTCCTGCTGCGACGTGCGAAGTTACGGCTCTGCTGCCGGTTTCGATAGTGTGCAGTGTTTTCTGCGTTTAATGCCAAGTCCATGGCACCCATGACGGTTTCGGCCTAAGAATTCAGAGAGCCAGAACATCGGGGAATGACTGGTAAGTACGGAAGACATTGCTTTGTTTTGTTTGGATGCTGAATTTCTATCGTAAAGGGATGCCACGATATCCAGCTCTCGTGCCGATGGTGAGAAGAATGACGTCTAATCTACACTCGTCAGCGGAATTCAATAATGGACGATTGTATGCGTCACTGCCCTCTTTGGTCGCGATTGTCCATGTGAGTCAGGCGATGCGGAAGAGAGGGTACCGGGAAGCGCATGGATCTGTCGGCGATCGACCGGCGAAGCCGCGTGGAGCAGCCTGTTTGCTCTCCAAAAAAAGGTGGGTCGCAAAGGGTGCGATTACCAAACTCGACCCCAAACCGTCGGTGACCCCAAGGGCCCAACTCCGACCCCGAGTACTCAAAGCCGATCCCGAGGACAGTTTTACGATGCGTTAAAAACGGTGGATTTTGGTGGAGAGGACGGGTTTGGGTCCTCGGGGTCGGGTTCAGGTTCTCGGGCCCGAGTTTGGGGTTCTCGTATATGAATGGGGCCAGGTTTGGTAACTACCCCAAATGTTTACCCTTTTTTTTTAAAAAAAAGGCGGGTCGCTGCATGCAAAGGGTGTGGGTGCTGGGTGCGGAGTTAAGATAGCAAAAGTCGTGGCCGCACTCACTCTCGTTCCTGGAGGCAAACTTTGCTCAACGGCTCCTCCAATCCCCACGACAGACCTTGAAACTTCACTCCACGCGCAGCGAACTCGCTCGGCAACTTCGGCCAATTGCCTGCATCAGTTATTGCTAATGCGCTGTAACCAATGGCAGCTCTAGTGATGGATCGAAGTGGGCCTCTGGCGGGGATGCCGGTTGCCGTCTAGATGCTTATTGCGGCAACTTTTTCGGTCCCTCAACGTCACCGCTTAGAAATGTTCAGCAGTCAGACTGGCCCATGCCACCGCCGGGGTGGAGTTGATAAATATTCTGTTTCTCATCGTGGCCCCCTCCCTCTGCAGCCCTTCCGCCGTCGATTTTTCGCGCCCCCAAAAACTTGCAACATGCAGTCGATTCTTCAGTACCGACGCTTCGGCCTGGCCGCGCAAGCCCAAATCCAGCGTGATTTGGAGAAGGCGAATACCATCACCCTCCGCCCTCAACCTGAGCAGTCCCGTGCTCCGTCGGTGCAGTCGGAGAAGGAACGAGGAGATCTGGCTGGAAAGGAGGAAGAGGAGAAGGAGGAAAAAGAGGACACTTTCACACCTGGTCGTTCTACCGACTCTGTTTCCATCTCGTCCAGTAACTCATCCACGTCTCAGGAGATTGAGCCCGTCGCCGTCGACCGCGTCCACACCGCTGCCACTGTCCGAACCCAGTACACCGCCAGAGCTGCCCTCGGCCACTCCCTGACTGGCATCGAAGCTCGCGACCGCCGAACCCATGAAGGCAAAGGAGAGCAGGTTTTCGTCGTTGGTTGGGAGGGTGATTCCGACCCCCTCAACCCTCGAAACTGGAGCACTCCGAAGCGGGTTGGCGTTACTCTTCAAATTGCAGCTGTTGCCTTCGCTGTTTGCGCCGCTTCATCTATCGACGCCGCCGTTTTGCCTCAGGGCGCAGCCGAGTTCGGAGTCAGCGAAGTTGCGGAAACTCTGGCGACTGGTAGGAACTACCACGAGCCTGCGGGTAGGTTGCTGACTTTCTTACAGGAATGTTCCTCATTGGCTTCGGTTGCGGTTCTCTCGTAGCAGGCCCTTTCTCAGAGACTTTCGGACGGAACATCGTCTACATGGGATCCCTCGCCGTCTACAGCATCTGGATCATGGCAGCCGGCCTCGCCCCCAATTTCGGTGCTCAGATTGTCTTCCGGTTCCTGGCGGGCTGCTCCGCTTCCACCCCATTGACTTGCGCTGGTGGGTCCGTGTCGGACATGTACAACGGCATCGAGAAGACGTGGGGTTTCCCCCTCTTTGCAATTGCTGCATTCGGCGGACCGGTCCTGGGCCCCGTCATTGGAGCTTACATTGGACCGTCGCCCTTGATCAGCTGGCGGTGGTCTGAGTGGATCATGCTGATCACTTCGGGACTCGTGCTTACCATGCTCTTCTTCTGCATGCCTGAGACCTTTGCTCCAGTTCTATTGCAGTGGAAGGCTCAACACCTCCGGAAGATTACGGGAGACCACCGCTTCCAAGCCGAGCACGAAATCGTGGAAGCAACCCTGTTTACCCGCTTGAAAATTGCGATGACCAGGCCATTCCTGATGGTCACGGAGCCCATTATCATACTGATGACGCTCTACCTGTCCGTAATCTACATCGTCCTTTTCACATTCCTGGACGGCTACGCCTATATCTTCCAGAAGACCTACGGCATCTCGCAGGGACTGACCGACATCATCTTCGTCGCAATGTTCATCGGCATCGTCATGGTTGTCCTCCTCGTCCCCGTCGTCTATCGCATCACCGTCAAAGACCTCAAGCGCGCCAACGCCAAAGGTGCCGCCATGTTCAACCCGGAAACGCGTCTGTGGTACGCCATGCTCGGCGCCGCCCCCGCCATCCCCATCGCCCTCTTCTGGCAAGGCTGGACCGCGAGGGCCTCGATCAGCATCTGGTCTCCCATCATCTCCACCGCCCTCTTCGGCTACGGCATCATCGGCATCTTCCTCTCCGCATACATGTACATCATTGACTCCTACGAAATGTACGCCGCCTCCGCGCTCACCTTCGTGACGCTCGTGCGCTACTTCGCCGCCGGGGGAATGACCGTCGTCGGCATTCCCTTCTACGAGAACATGGGGGTGCCCTATACTCTGACCATCCTTGCCTGCATTGCAGCGCTGATGACGCCCATTCCGTACGCCCTGTACAAGTGGGGTCACCTTGTCCGGCAGCACAGCAAATACGCTGTCACACGAGAGGTGTAAAAGGTTGTGGTACCTGAGCATATGTGAGCCAGGCCGAAACTATTTGACCCAGCGCCCCAATTACGAGAAAGACATGTCTGAGCGGCCCGCAGCATTTGTCTGAGACAAATCCTATGCAATCGTTTTTCCGCGGTCACCTAGAACCCTTTTTGTACGAAGGCTTTCTCGCTTCAAACACCCAATCTCCACCCCGCTCCTAGTCAGTCATTTGTAGGGTCGGATTACAGGATTTATCCAGTTTCCAATACCCTTGATTACCGCCAAATTTACGGGAGTCCATTTAATGGCAATCCACGACGCCTTAACGATGGTTTTCACAACGCACCAAAGCACTCTCTTTTTCTTGACAATCTTTAGAAGAACGAGATGACGGGAAATTTCTTAATAACCGTGTCGGACTTAGATTTACTTCTTCTTGAAGACTATCTTGATAGATTGAACCCAATGATCACGTTTCACGACATTCGTTACATTTGCTTCTTGCGTAACCACCGCCTCGCAAAATGTTACTGTGAGAAACCCAGAGTGTTCATGGACTTGGTTTTACGTGGGATTTAAAGGCACAGAGATGTGGAAGAGAGAAATCGGAAAGCAAAAAGCCATCCCTAAAAGCGACACGTCCTTTTGCCTTAGAGCAGCTGTTCCGGTTCACTAAAATGGTGTCTCCTCCGTTTCGGGCGTAAGCTTTTCGACCGAGAGAAGGCGCCTACGCGGCCACAAGCACCTGCGGGAAACTGAGAGAACTTTCTTTCTCATGAAACGACGCTCACGCCACCCGGCAGGTCAAATTGAGGAACCTTATACTGTTTCGGAGGAAAAAAGCATCAATCTCATCGCCTCGGGTCTTTTATCAGTAAACAACAATCGTCAGCTGGCGGACAGCTGTGCGGAGTGGAGAGGGGCGGCAGGGGTATTATCGTAATCCTCTGCGCTCCGATTGGCTCCGCGGGGAGCGGCGGCGGCGCCACCCTGCATGGGGAGCTTTGGCCAAGGTCCGATGAGCCTCGGCCTCCGGTCGGCTCTGCATCGCGCAAAATGCAATCCATCCCCCGCGACTGGCTGGGCTGGGCTGGGGCTGGACTGGGGGGCGCGTTTTCTGGACTACCCCGGACTCGAACCACATGTAGGTCCCTTCGGCGGCTCATGCTAGATGCAGCCATGTAGACCTTTTTTAATATGACCTCCGCTGTTCCCCCCCACAGTCCTCCCCTCTTCTTCTCTTTTCTTCGTAGCTGCCCTCGTGCCGTTCCATTCTTACCCGTGTCCTTATTATCACTCCCGGTCGATCAACCTACCTGTCTCGGAGCTCGCTGACTCTAGCTGTGCATTGTGTGTTTAATCCACCTCCTGCTCTTCTGCTCTCCTACCGAATCACCAACTGACGACCTGTTGTTACTAAAGCCACCTGTCTCGTGTCTTGACTACTTCCTTACCCAATTCGCCGCAAAGATGCCACACCAAGAGATCACCCGCGACGAGGTCGCCAAGCACAACACCGAAGACTCGCTCTGGTGCATCATCGACCACAAAGTCTACGACCTGACCGACTTCGTCGACGCGCACCCGGGCGGCTCGGTGGTGCTGGCGCAGGTGGCCGGCACCGACGCGACGGCCGCCTTCTACAACCTGCACCGGCACGAGGTGCTGCAAAAGTACGATTCCCAGCTCTGCGTCGGCGTGCTGGCGGGCGAGAAGCCCGAGGTCGTGGACCCGCAGCCCGGCGACCTGAGCCAGGTGCCCTACGCCGAGCCGCTGTGGCTGCGGCCGCAGTTCCACAGCCCCTACTACGCCGAGAGCCACCGCCGGCTGCAGCGCGCCGTGCGCCTCTTCACCGACACGCACGTCACGCCCGAGGCCCAGGAGAAGGAGCGCGACGGCAGCTACATCAGCCAGGCGCTGATCGACAAGATGGCCGAGGCCAACCTGCTCGCCATGAAGCTGGGGCCCGGCCCGCACCTGCACGGGCGCCAGCTGCTCGGCGGCGCCGTCGATGGCAAGGAGTTCGACTACTTCCACGACCTGGTCGTCGCGCAGGAGTCGGTGAGGCCCAAGGCGCGCGGTTTCCAGGACGGCAACATGGCTGGCATGATGATCTCGTTGACGGCCGTGCGGCAGTGGCTGGGCGATAAGGCGCTGCAGGCTAAAGTGACCGATGAGTGCTTGAGCGGGAAGAAGAAGATCTGCCTGGCCATTACCGAGGCCTTTGCCGGTACGTGGGGATGGGGGGCCTGCCCGCTGCAGCTGACTTTATTCGTTTGAGACTGATGCATGTTCCAGGAAGCGACGTCGCTGGAATACGCACGACCGCCACAAAGACTCCGGACGGCAAGCACTACATTATTAATGGCACTAAGAAGTGGATCACGAACGGAATGTTCTCTGACTACTTTGTCGTGGGCTGCAAGACGGACAAGGGATTCTCGGTCATTCTTGTCGAAAGAGGCGAAGGGGTCGAGACCAAGCCGATCAAGACGTCGTACTCCACGGCCGCCGCTACTGCATTCATCCAGTTCGAGAACGTCAAGGTCCCGGTCAACCACCTGTTGGGTAAGGAGCACAAGGGATTCACTGTGATTATGAGCAACTTCAACCACGAGAGATGGGCTATGTGCTGCGGTGTCATCGGCTGGCAGCGCATCATCGTCGAGGAATGCCTCAAGTGGGCGAACCAGCGCATTGTTTTTGGCAAGAACCTGCTCGCACAGCCGGTCATCAGGCAGAAGTGCGTATCCCTTGCTCTTGACGCCGTGGAGTTTGGACTGACGGAGGAATGGCAGGCTGGCCAAGATGATCTCGCACGTCGAGGCCAACCAGGCGTGGCTGGAGCAGATCACGCACCAGATGTGCAAGATGACCTACGAGCAGCAGGCCCGGCACCTGAGCGGGCCCATCGGGCTGCTGAAGTCGTTCGCAACGCGCTCGGCGCACGAAGTGAGTACCCATTTCCCCCCCAACCCCCCTCAGCTGCTGATGGCCGCTCCAGGTTGCGGACGAGGCGGTCAACATCTTTGGCGGGCGTGGCATCACCCAGTCGGGCATGGGAAGGGTGGTGGAGCACTTCCACCGGTGCTACAAGTTCGACGCGATCCTGGGTGGCACAGAGGAGATTCTGGCCGATCTCGGGGTGAGACAGGCGATGAAGGAGATGCCAAAGGCCATGTTGTAGACGGTAGAATGCTTGCGGTAGCAATGGAGCACAGGCGGTTGCTGGTCGTGTCGCGCAGCGATTGGATTGATTTGCAGCGCATCAGGTGCGCGGGGCTGGCGGGAATGTTGCCGTCCAGCATGGGATGAAGGGCGAGTTAAAAGCTAATCAGGCGGCCGTCTCGCCAGGACGACAGGTCATCCGAGGAGCAGCGCCCCTGCATCGCCATATATTGGGGTGCTGGTGGCACACGAGGCGGTGACAACAAGAATGGGGGTGCTCGGGTTGCTGCATGCATGATGTCGTGCATTAGGGCGCATGGGCGGCCCCGGTTGGCTTTGGTAGAGGTGCGACCATGGCAAACAAGGGGAGCTGCTGAGGTCGCAGGCTGTCGCCCTTTGACGAGCCGAAGCCGGAACGTGAGCGCGTGCTCTGGGGGGCCGGGGCCGGGGCTGTTGGTGCTGGGCTGCAAGAGCCGCAGGACGCGAGGCGCTTGCTCGGCGGCGCTGAGCTAGGCGCACGATCGGCTCGTCTTATCTGCGCTGGACGAATGCTGATGGACCGCGTGCACATGACCGTTGGCGCGGCCGATACGTGGCAGCCGTGGGTGCATGGACGACGCACCCAGGACGACGCAGGGCCAGTGCCGCAATGGGAAGCGAGCCGGCGCGGCGACTCGAGGCGTTCGGCCGGCACGTAGTCCGAGTAGCGGAGCCACAGGCGGTGCTTGCCAGGGCCTGAGCCGGGGCGCTGCAGCGGGAGCTGGCCAGATGATGCACAGCACAGCAGGGCCCTTCCAGGTCGTGCTTCTTAACGCCTCGCCGCCCACACCCTCTTCTCGTCATCAGCCCCCCGGAGCCGCCTCTTCGCCCTCCTTTCACCGTCCCTTGATTATTCACCACCCGCGCCCCAGCTACTTATAACCCCCAGCCGCCCCCATCGCCTCGCCATCTACACCTATCTCCTCACCCACCTCGACCTCGCCGCGCACCCCAACCAACACCACGTCCTCACCCGCCTGCCACACTCCACAATGCGCTCCAACAGCATCTCGTCCATCTCCTCGTCCTCGTCCGCCTGGGACTGTGAGGACTCGGTGCAGATCTTCGTCAAGAACATTGCCGGCGAGAGTGCGTCACCCAGCCCCCCCTGTGCCGCCTCGCCATGCTAACGCCGCCGCAGCCTTCCCCCTCACCATCCCGGCCGACACGTCGATAGATACACTCAAGAGCCTGCTCGCCCTCCGCACAAACCTGCCGTCGTCAGACCTGCGGCTGGTGCACGCCGGCAAGCACCTCACCGCGGCCGACTCGACCCTCGCAGACTACAACATCACCCGTGACTCGACGCTGCACCTGGCGCTCCCCGTGCGAGGCGGCATGCCGCCCAAGAAGATCCGCTGCAGCTACAAGGACTGCAAGGACGCGGCGCAGCGCATCGTCGGTGACTGCGGCTTCTGCTCGGGCCACTTCTGCGGACGTCATCGCCTGTTGGAGGACCACAAGTGCTCGGGCCTCGAGGACTGCAAGAAGGAGAGCCACGAGCGCAACGCCGAGAAGCTCAACTCGGAGCGCACCGTCGCGATACGCGGCATCTGAACTTCGCATTTTCTTCGCTTCTACTCTTTCCGGACATACTTACGACATGCGATAAGCGATAAGGGTTTATATTTCACAAGGAGTTGGTGGGAGTCATATCGATCTACGGGAATTGCTTTTTGGCTTGCTTGTCGCTGCTCTTGAGCGGTCCGTTTTGGAGGCCTGGCGTTACTTCGACCACCGGTGGCTTTGGATTGCTTTCTTTGCTGGTCGCAGCGCATCACGTTATCGCGCTTACCTCCGGGCTGTAGATACGCAGCTATGGCGGCTACCGACTGTCTACGCATATTTGGCAGTATACTGTTAGTCAATTAGCTAATCCGCGCCTTCGGACGCGTATCCTGCATCGTCACTTGTCTCCATCACATTCCTGGTGCTTATGCGACTGCCTGATGACGACGCAAGGCAGACCCGGGCCGTTATTCTCGTGACACCTCGAACCGCAAATCCCGCTGTTTCGCCGCCTCGTCGATCCCGTAGCTCGGCAGATTCGTCGGTGGCGTGCACATCCCTCAGCCCGTTGTTGTACGAAGTGTACAGACAGACTGACCTGGCCAGCGATCCCAGTTCTGCCCAGCCTCCCCCAATTCCTCCTGCAATGCAAGAACGGTTGAGGACAGGGCCAACGGGACCCGCCGGCGGCTACCTGGACGCAAGACCAAGGCGCGCCTCCACAAAAAACGGCGTCTCCACCCGGATGGACACTAACATTCAACAACCCTGTCGCTGCTGGGCTCCGCGAACGGGGGAATAAGCAAGCCCAAGACGCGGACGTGCGCGCCACCATCACGCGACTCTTGCTTCCTTTGCAGTCATCGCCAATGCCAGCTAGCACTTTAGCCTGCATTTCCTGCAACGGTCAAAATGGTCAGTACTGCCGTGCACGCCCATCGACGAGAAAATTGCAGGGAAGAGACCGATCAATCTCAAACCTTTCACGCGCTCTTCGGTTTTTCATCTCTCAGTCGCGAGATCGCAGGTCCTGACCTGGCCTGACCAGCACCACGACAACACCACCGCCGCCGCCGCCCGCCACATCGCATCACGTCGTCTAAATTAACGACAGCACGACATGGGCCTGACCGCCTTTCAGCCACAGTCTCCGTTCCTCGGGCATCCATTTCGCACGCTTCGCTATTCCCGGACGCCTACTTCGGCCTTTCCCCTGCCTACCTCCATTGCGAGCCGTGGCCGCAATAATGCTGGCAAAGCACCGCTAATGCGGTTGCGCCAAAACAAGGACGGGAGACCGCACGCATGATAATGCACGCTATGTTTGTGCTGCACCCCCGGGCCGCCATAGGAGAGAAAGAGAAGAGAAACCGGACCCGTTAAACGACCCATGGCTGGGGTTTAACGCCAGCAAGCGAGCAAAGCCTCTCCGTGGCGCCGGTTCTCCCGCTTTCCCAGTTACTGCCACCGCCACGCTGCGTGCGCCAATAACGGGGTCCTGTCAAATGACGCGTACTCCGCAAACTCGATGTGCTTCGCTTGCGTCTGGATACTTTCTTGTGTTCCCTTCCCCGCATCTCTGCCAGCGGGTAGAACCGACGGGCCACTGATGGGGTAGCGGAATGGTTCGACGGCTCCTCTTTCGTGCCGCGTATCTCCTAGGTGAGTCAATTGGTAGCTGTTCTTGTGTTAATCAATCAGTTAGCGCGCGGACTTGTCCCAAAGGACTTGCATCTACAGGTAGGATTCGGTACTTTTGTCAACGTGCAGCACCGCAATTGAAGAAACTGTCCCCTGTCAGCAAACCGTAGAATGCAGTCGACTGGTTCCCTTTTTTTCCGATGCGAGCAGACATTCGCCGCAAGGTGCAGAAAGCAAAAAAGAGCAGGGCCAGCTACTCCATTGGAACGAGGACGGCAAGAAAGCTCGGCGTATACGTGGTTCGCCTCGCGTCATCCTTTGTCATCATCACGGATCCGCCGGTGGAGGACGGCGCAATTCTTGCTGCACGCCTATCGAAGATCGCCATCAAGATTCCCGAGCCATTTTTGCTTCGTTCGGCGCTTGCAGCCATGAGCAGCTGGAGACGGCCGGTGGGGGTGATTGCCGATGATGATGTCCAGCGGGAAGCCAGCCGTGACAGACGCAGTATGACGAAAGAATGATCGGCGCGAATGGGGGTGCTGCCCCGAACACGACGAATGGGTGGAGAGACCCTGCGTCAGCACAAAAGAAGGGACTCGCTGGTTCTTGCACCGTGTCCGCCGAAGAGGCGCCTGTTCGGCTTATCTTTTTTGGCGATTCATGCAGGATTGCGGAAGCGAATGGGGGCGAGCCGACCCAAACGCCGATGGGGGGACGAAGAAAAGCAAAACCAATCTTCACGCCAATACTTCTTCGCGTGCTTTGCCGCGGCCTCCGACGCCGACTGAGTGGTAGAGCAGTGGCGAGTCGGCGTCAGCTCTGGCTTGTACGGCTCGAAGATCAGCTCAAGCAACGGAAGCCTCTCCGCTGCGCAACGGCTGCGGGCCGGTCTCGGGGTCTCGGGGCGAAGGAAAGAGCCTGGCGCGAAGAGAAAAGGGAAAAATTGAAGGCGAAATCTGGTTCGTCAGCAAAAGAACATGGGACATCTGCAGTCCGGCAGAACGCCAATGAACCTTAGTTTCGAAAATTTCCCATGTGCTCGGATCGTTCCAGGCGTCGCCACCCTGCGCCCATCAGATCAGGCACCTGTCCAATCAACGACGACTCTTTTCCTGGTTCGAGTCATCGCTGGTTCTGCTCGAATGCGCCCCATCTCTACGTCACGGCGGCTGCGCCGGTGGAGCCACAACCCTGACAGCATTCAAACGGGGTGGGGAAAGGGAAGGGAAAGAGGCCCAGAATTTGTCAATCTTCCACGGCGCCTTCGAGAAGGTCAGCTTCCGCACGTGCCGCCATGGAGTCCCTGACGAAGGCGGCCGATGGGGGGCCCGCTCCGCGACCGCTTGTTTCCGCCTGGGTCCGCAGCTCCGGTCGCTTTTCCGGCTTTCGTGCGCCTCGATGTCCGGTTCCTCTTGCGTCATCGCCTGGTCGTTTCCCGCCATCCTTTTGGTGGTTCAACCATCATGACGCCTTCTCATGATTTCGAGTGACAGTGGCAAAAAAGCCATTCGTGTTCTAGAAGATGCATCGAAGGCACGTGATTGTGCCGCCAGAAAAATGGTTTTGCCGCGGCGCAGCCAGAGAGAGAGACGGGGCCCAGTCGCGCCAGCTGCGACGAGCTGAGCTTCTCGTTGTTGGCGTGAGCCAATGTCAGCCTGCCGTTCGGTCCCTGACGGAAGCGCCGTGCGAAGCAACTACGCGTACCGACCTATCATCGCCAACTAAACCGCAATTTGTTGAGACGGGCGCGCCGGAAACCCTAAACCGCTATTCTTAGCAAGCGATGCCTGAGATGCTCTACATCCTTTGTCTGGTGCTTATCTTGGCATGTACTGCACTGCAACTGCAATGCACATTGCATCGGGGAAAGAAATTAAAGGAGTGACTGGGGGTAAGCTGGGTGACGACAGCAGAAGCGCCCTCGTTCTTGGATGGGTGCACCGACGTAGCCGCTCCGCAACAAAGGCAGATGTGACGGGCATCTTGTTTTCAGACGCTCGATCTGCTGGTTCGCTAGTCCAATATCTTTGTTTGCTTGATCAGACATTGGACGAATCTTGGGTCGTTGACGGCAGTCTGCTGTTGTAGTGAGCGAACTGGGTTGGAAGCCTTCCCGCGTCGATGGCCCCGGACCGGAGAAGTGGGGGTCGATTGGTCAGGTCTTGCTCGCTGGAAAAGAAGGATTTGGCGCAGAAAAATCGACTCCTTCACCTGCAAACGATGTGACGGTTGAGCTGATGATAGCTACCGCGCATCGTATTTGGAGGCGGGATGCTGTTGATCTTCCGCTCATTCCTATCCGCAGCTCACCAGTGCAGTCGTTGCGGGTCAGCGCTGCCCGTGTTCCAGTGCCGACTCTTGGAGAAGTTACAGTGCCCCGCAGCCCACTTTTCATACTCCCGGCTTTCTCTATCGACAGCTTTCACATGGGCCACCAGGTTCGACAATTCGTTCGAGAGTGTCGTCGGAACTACGTCCCGGTCTTGCGGCTAGCGCGAAAAAAAAAAAGAAAAAGAGCTGGGAGCGTGGTCGATTGCGTGTAACGCTGCAGCCTCACCGGTTCAACTTTCTGCGATTAGCTTCCTTTCACAACAAAGCATGTCACTTACACGGAATTCCAGATTCGCCCCAGACACTCGGCTGAAGCGGCCTGTGAAAGAGTCAATGCTGGGCATCTCCACCTCCTCACATGAAGGAAGCCAAGTTTGTGATGAGGAAACGAAGGGAAACGTTCCACTATCATAGTCTCGCCAGGAAGCTCGAGCGATGGCCGAGAAGACGACTTTTGCGACTCTGAGTCAGCCCGAAACCCTTGGCAAGAACAGACCACGTTGGCGGGTCGGCAATGGCAAGAAGGTTTTCCGCCCAAGACCTTCGTGTTCTTGAAGGTGCTTGTGCGGACCACCATTCTGCGATCCTGGCTCAGACAGACTCAGTATAAAGATCCACATTTGAAGGGCTTTGGGCACGAAATTGATATGAACATGGGTCGTGGTGGTTATACGCACGGCATGATGTTCGGCCCTGAGTGGACGACTTACTGCGGAGGACGAAGAGGATCGAAACCTACCTGCAAGGCGCCGGCCGCAACCCACAAGAGAGGAAGCCCGCATGCTGACCAATCTGCTGGGGAACCGGGTAGACACGGTACAAACCTCAGGTTGTCGCCATTACTACATGCATTGCGCGTCACCTTGGCCAGCAATGAGAGGGTACGGTAGCACCGACGGCTGCAAACCACGCGTTCAACAAAAGCTGTACATTCAACTGCCATGTGCAGCACTTCGGTCTATCCCCAGCCCCCTTGCTTGGGACCGCCCTTTGAAGATCGATCTCGAAGTGATGCGGGCCCACAACAGACGTTCCAGTCTTGGATGCAAGCACAATGACACAATCTGTATCACTTCCGGCGAAGCGCTAACGAGGAGGGACTTCATGACACGGATGGGTATCCCAGTGTTCCTCGTTCGGCAGCTCGGTGGTGAAGAAAGCTTGCGGGCAACGGATAAAGAGCAGGCTGCCAAGTTAAGGCGGGAAGGCTGACATCGTGAGGAATCATGCAGATCACTCGATCTTACCAGAGATAACCGAGTCGGCGGCCGCTGGGCATGACGGCTTTGGTGTGTCGGCTTTTCCTCAAACGATCGTCACCATCTGCCGGAGCCAATGAAGAAAAGGCCGATTCGCGGGCTCCAGCAGGTCCATGCCCCGTGAGGGAGGTCATTCGGACGGATGAGGGCCTTCGCGGACACCCGCGTGCATCGCGGGGGACAGAAAACGCTCCGCCAAGCGCGACGGACGTGTGGGAGGTGGGTACGGGGTCAGTATCAGCCAAGAGGCGGCTATGATGAGTGGTGCAAGCGGAGTGGGACATGACGGTTGGAGGGCCCAAAATGTTTTGGAAAAGGAGGACAGCGGCGGCGCGGCTTGGCGGGCGCGACGGACAGGCTTGGCCCCCAGCGTAACCTAGGCGGCGGTGGATGCATTCGGCCGTCGAGGCGTGGCGATCAGCCAGATTCGACCCTTGCTCACCGATGATCGCTCCGGTCAGGAAATACGTAGCAGCCGAATGGGGCAGTGCAAGATCGCCGCGCGCTTGGGGGTACGAGGAGGCTCGAGACGAGAAGCAAACATGCCTCCGCACACCTACTAGATTCCAAAGCGGTCGGCAAATTCAGCCATAACCGGACCGGATCTTTCTCCAGGGTTTCGCCGATGGACAGTCCCGACACGTCCAGAGAAGACGCTGGAAGGCGCAAGTCTAGACAGTCTGCTCTCCGATGGGGACAGTGTCTCTGGGAGACAGCGCTTATGCGGGCTGGCGTGGTGTCGCGGGGCTGGCGGTGCGGCAGGACGCCGGGCCCCCCCACCGTGGGGAATTTTGTTTTGGTCCAACGTCCTCAGGTTGGTGAGCCAAGGCCGCGTGTCACGTTGATGCCCTTATCAGCACGCACATTCCTTACGGCGCACGCAGCCGGCTGGGCCTGGAAGGCAGCAAAGCGCTGTCACACGTCGTCGTCATCTCCGGGCCTGGGGGGCGTGACGACACGGCATCTGCGCAACGCTTGGCGGGGCCCCGACCTTCTGCCACGACGGAGCCCACGGACGGCGGCCGTGGCCTCTCCACTCGCCGCAGAGTGGGGAGCGCTAGCGAGCGGACTTGGAGACAGTAGCTGGAGTGGTGGAGCGTGGGGCGGGCATGGGCTAGAAGCTGCGATGCCTGGGCCTGGGGGCGAGAGGGTGTGGTTTTGGGCGCACAAACAAGCCGGCGATGCCCGCCGATCATCCGTGGATCCAGCTGGGCTGGCGGCGCCGCTAAGAGATGCGTCCGCTTGGCTGCCAAGCCTGCTCCGACGACTCCCGCTCCTCCAGCCCTCTGCCCTCTACTCGCTGGCGCTGCCACACCCGCGCAGGATGGCGCCTCGCCGCCTCGCCGCGCTGTTGCCCTGCCGCCGCACGCCAGCCACGCGCCCGTTTGCAGCGCACCAGGCACTCCGTCTCTCTCGCAATCTGCGCCGCGCCCCGTCGGGTACCGTGATGGCCCAGCGGCGGAAAGTTAATGGGCTTCTTCCTTTTTCCTGCCGCACGCACAGTTCGCCGGATGCATTCTTACCAGGGGTCGCACAAGCATTACTCAGTCCGCAGCGCTCAGCCACGAAATTTGGCATCCGCGTAGCGGTCCGCTCTCCTTTCCGGCCTTGGCAGTGCGCCTTCCTGCCCAAGGAACGCGGGCCCTGCGTAACTCAACACCTTGCCCTGCTACTTTCAGTCTAGATAGCACACCGTAACGGCCATGTCCCCTGCCTTGGCCACCCTGTCGCATGCATGCAGATCGCTGCCGCCCGCCGCGCTGATGATGACCGCAGACTGCTTGCTCCGCCCGCCGCCCTGGATCGCCGCCCGCGCTTCCTGCGCCCGCCCGCTATGATGTGCTCCAGTGCTAGTCTTCTGTGCCCGATCGGAACGTGGTTGATGCCGAGCCTAGTTTCTGATAACGCGTAACACTAGTACATCGTTCATGGTGCACCATGCGTCCTGGTGTGGACCCGGGCTTCACGAGGACGCTCGAGCCCGTCAGCGTTGCCAATAGATAATAGAGGGCCGCCCTGCTGCTTCTTTCTCTTCTTCAGATAGGCCCACGCGCGGGATGTGTTGTCCACTCTTCCCTTTTTCAAGACACTGTTACCCTAAACTCTAGCGACCCACCCCTCCACCGCCCCTTCCCTGATACCTTATCGTCAACACTGCTATTTATCAGCGAGCCGCTAAGAGTCTGCGCCTACCGCGCGGGAAACCGACTCAAATAGCTGCTTCGCCGCTGGTCTCTTCACCTCGGTGGACTTCTCAACGCTTTTTTCCCTCCTCGCCCATCACAATCACAATATGAGCGCGACCGCCTCCCAAGGTACTGGCCTCATGCGTCCCGCAGAGAGCTCACGGGCTGCCGGACAGTCCTCAAGCACCGCTCCATCACTTTTCGATAGTGATCCTGAGAAAGGCGGCTCTGAGCAGCTTGAAAACGCCAGCCCAAGACCGCCTTCAAACCAAGCAGAGGTCCACGAGCCGAATTGGCCGACCGAATGGCGGGCATGGACGACACTGTGCGCCTGCTTCTTCCTCATGTTCAACAGCTGGGGCCTGGTCAACGCTTTCGGCACCTTTGCGTCATACTACAAGGACGTACTCCTCCCGGACGCGGACGTATTGTACTTCAACCTTTTCGGCGCAACGGAATGTTTCATGGTGCTCAGTCTGTCGGGTGTCGTTGGCCGTCTTCTGGATGCCGGATACTATAGGCAGTTGCTTGGCGTCGGCTCCTTCCTGGTCACCCTCGGCTTCATGATGCTCAGTATCTCCAACGGCAAAGGAGAGTGGAAGGATGGCTCCATCTGGAAGATTGAGCTGACGCACGGCATCGTCGCCGGGCTGGGCATGGCTTGCTTTTTCGTCAGCAGCTCTCAAAGTAAGTACTACCTCAAATCAAAGTAACACGAGAAACAGCGGTCAGACTTGGTGGTTGGGCCGTCATCTTGTTGAATTTGAGAGGCGGATAACACCAAGGCGGACCAAGCTATTGCAGATGGAGGCCTGATCGACGATGCTGACTCGACATGTTTCTTAGTTGCCGCCACTTGGTTCCAGCGCAGGAAGAGCCTCGCTATTGGCATCGTCGCCTCAGGCGCGAGTATCTGTAAGTACCTGGCTACATACTGTCCTAGGAATCAACACCATTCCTGCAACTCTGCAATGGCGCCTTGGCAGAACGCACTGACAATTCCGCACAGCCGGCCTCGTCTATCCGATCATGCTCCGCTTCCTCACTACGTCGATCGGTTTCAACAATGCAGTACGCGCTGTCGCAGGCCTGATCGGCGTTACCGCGTTGTTCTCCTTCTTCTTCGCGACGCCCAACCCAAAGCACATCTATCGCAAGCCCGAATCATGGAAGGACCACAAGGTCTGGGTCGACTTCGAGGCTTTCAAGTACAAGCCTTTTAACTGGTTCACCGCCGCCATCGCCTTCCTTTTCTTGGGGTTCTATCCCGTCTTCTTCAACCTTGAGGAGGTAAGCATCCACGGCACCCTAACGGGGCAGGCCCGGCTCATTACATACGATGCTGACACTCCGTCTTTTTAGTGGGCTGCGACCAGCGGCTTTGGATACAAAGAAGGCATCGGTGCATCAGCTGGACCTGGCATGCATAAGCCTCTTACGGCTGGCTTGGCAACCTACTATATGCTCGCTATCATGAACGCGATGAGCACATTCGGTCGCATTGGCGCTGCTTGGCTCAGTGATCAGTAAGTTATTATTGCATGAGGTGCCATTCTCGAAGGATGTGAGCTGACTTCTTTCGCAGCTATTCCGCAGTTCAAGTCCATGCCGTTGTCACTGGAGTTTGCTCCCTGTTGGTGCTCCTCCTATGGACTCTGGCTCCCAACTTTGATGTGGCTATGGTTTTCATTTGCTTCTTCGGAATTTTCAGTGGCTCCGTCATTGGCCTTCCGCCAGCCAGCATGGCCTACATCCTTGGCAAGGAACCGCACAGGCAAGCTAAGCTGGGCCAGTGGACGGGAATGATGTACACCTGTGCCGGGATACCCTCTCTCATCGGTCCCATCATTGCTGGCCACCTCATCACCGAGTACAACACTTATCTTACCGTCCAGCTTTGGAGTGGCGCCTGCCTTGTGCTCAGCACTGGATGCATGGGTGTCGCAGCCATGTACAAGCGGAGAGAGCAGCACAACACCACAACAGACGGCAACATGACAACGGACCAAAACGAAGCCACGGATCAGGAGGAAGGCTATGCCTCAAGCCATACGGTTTCGAGCGGCGTGTCGTCGGTGGAGCGGCAAGGTGGCGACGAGTCGCAGAACGAGAAGAGTGACGACGAGGCCAAGAAAGCCAAGGCTGGCCAGCGGCATTGAGATGCGGATGGATTGGCCAGTCGTGCACCCCGTTTCACACACGCACGCAATAAGGATCTCTTACAGATAAGAGGCGGCGCAATATCGGTTTCATCGGTCTATTGGCGTTTCTGGTTTCCGACGATCTGTTTCTTCGTTCCCGTTTTTCCCGCGCGATATATCCATCTTCACCGGCCTCTATCCCCTCCGCAATGTCGACGGCATGGGTCACGACAACCCTGATTTTCTGCACTTTGTTAATTGCTTTTTCGCCCCTGACGATGACGATATTTCTTCCTCAAACCACAACGGGCTACTCTTTGGGATGCCAATCTTTTTTTCTCGGCGCACAAGTTGCTTTGGTTCGGACACAAGAGCGCCCCTTCTGGGCGGGTATTTGGCGTTCCTGGCGAGGCTTTTTCGCGGCGTTGGGCGCCACGCGGCTGGGCGTTGGTTTCAATGCCCTCCGGAAAAATGGTCAAAGGGGTTCCACCGGAAAATAGACTTGATTGGTGGATGGCACGCATTAGGCAGTGACGACTTGGTTCGATTTACTGCGACGCTTTTGATGACGTTCACGGCCTTTTTAGAAAATGGTGACTGGAACTTTTTCAAAGTGGAATACTTGAGGGGAAATCAGTTCACCGACATCACTGAATAGATCATATGAATAAACTGGCACTCTTATTGATGTGTTTCCAAACAAGTGTATATAAAAGGCGATGGTGTTGATCGGGTCCAGTGAGTACCTAATCAAGGTGGCAAGCAACTCGACATGTGATTTCGGAGTAACCGTGGGACCACATTTCAGAGGCTGGAAGGATAGGCTGAGTACTGTGCTTCCCGGGGCTTACTTCACACAACATGCAAACACGATGTCGCAAGACACAGGATTGCAGCAGTCCTGCGACACGAGGTTGGAACTGCAGCCGTAAAAATACGGCTGCAGTAAGACACTGCAACGTTCAGAATGCGAAGGGGTACAGTTTTTTCGGACGAAAATAAGGTCTGAGGCTCTTCCGCAGGGTCTTTGAGCAGGTAATCCGCCCCGCGCCTTCCGGCCGACGGAATCCCTTTTTTTCGGTTCCCCGCCTGCCTGGTTGGAAATCTAATCTTACGGCCTGCCCCACCACCACGACCCCGCGCTAGCTAGCTACCCCTCCCCCGCACTTCCCTCAACACTTTTCAACCCACCGGCGGCAGCAGCTCCCCCACACACTCTCCAAACCCTAGCACCGTCCTACCTTCGGCATCGACGCACTTCGCATCCAGCACAATCGCGTCGCCGTCCTCCAGGTACGTCAGCTGCACCTCCTCCTTGCCGCCGGCAGCCGCGGGGAAGCGATACGGCTTGGTGCCGTTCAGCGTGGCCTCGAACAGGCAAGCCAACTCGACCTTCTCGCCCGTCTGCGGGTCCTTGGCGTCGCCGGACACGGTGCCGGTGCCGATGACGTCGCCGGTGCGCATGCCGCACGCCGACGACGCCTGCTGCGCCAGCTGCTGGAAGGGGGTCCACAGCAGGTACTTGAGGTTGCTGGTGCAGAGGGCGTGGCGGGCGCCAGCACGCTGCAGGTGCGCCGACAGCTTGATGTCGAAGGTCGCTGATTGCTGGTGGCTCTCGTCGTGGCGCAGGTAATCCAGCGGCGAGGCGAGCGTCTGCGCGTGTTTTGGAGTTGTGGCGAAGGGCGCGAGCGCGTCGAGCGTGACGACCCACGGCGACACGGTCGTGCCGAAGGCTTTGGAGTTGAAGGGGCCTAGCGGAGGCAGCTCGAAGAACTGGATGTCGCGCGCCGACCAGTCGTTCAGCAGGACGAGGCCGAAGATGTGGTCGGCGGCGGCGGAGGCGGAGGCGAGGGTTGAGCCGTAGGGGAGGGGCTTCGAGATTATGACGCCCATTTCGAGCTCGTAGTCGACGGCGCGGGAGGGCGCGTGGATGGCTTTCTTGTTGGGATCCGTGGGCGAGGGTGACCAGTAGGTGCCTCGGGGTCGGTGGATCTTGTGCGGCGACGGGATGATGCTGGAGGCTCGGCCGTTGTAGGCTGAGGGCGCGTTGAAGAAGTTGTCGGGGATCTTGCCCGCGGCCATGGGGGCACACTGGAGGAAGAGAGATGGTAGGTCAGAGGGTTGTACGGGTTCATTGTGAGTGTTGAAGAGAGCAGGGGCGGCTTACGTTGTTGCAGTGTTCCCAGGAGCAGAAGAAATCGGTGTATCCTTTGCACTCCATGGGGAGGTGCATCTTTACGTCCTTAAGAAGGACGAAGTACTTCTCGTCGACTGATCCGCTCTTGACCGCGTCGATGATCTGCTGCCGAGCAGCTGTTCGCACGGTTTGAGGGAGAGCGGCGAAGATGCTGAGATCATGCTTCGAACAATTAACGCCAGAATCACTGTATGGGCAGAGGGAGACTCACATGGCCGAATGCCTCGCTGACCTGTCTGTCCTTGAAAATTCCTTTCTCGCTCAATTTACGAAGGTCAAGCACGTAGTCGCCGATGGCAGTTGCGCAAGATGTCCGCAGAACGGCAGCCGTCGAGAACACGCCGAAGGGGATGTTCGCGAGTGTGAACGGCGAGCCCTCGGCGATGTCGGGTGTAAATCCCATGCTGGATATTCGAACAGCCTGTTCGCTGTAGTGGTTGATTAGTGTCAATGGGAGGATATGAAGTCGGTAAAGTAGCAGCAGTGATGCGGCAGCTTATCCGGCCAAGGGTAAATTTAAAAGCAGGTCAGCGGCGGCGGGGGAGCCTTTTAGGACCCCACGGGCCGTTCCACGCACATGCTGCAGGATCTCTCCACATCCCGTAAGCTTTCGTTTCCGGCAGCCCTTGAGCACTGCTTGTGAAGGGAGTGATTGGCGGTTACAGCCGGGACCGCGAATCGGTTCCGGGCGGGTGAAATCCCCGCCCTGCATGCAGCCCGACCTTACCCCATTTCCTCTCCTCTCCGGTCGTCTATTTTTGAGGAGAGCCGAACCCGCCTTCTCCGGCCATCCCTCTATTTCACTTCTTTTAATCTTTGCACTCTGTTCATTCCCCCCTCGTAAGCCCCGCCTTTCTTGGACTCAGAAACAAATAGTAAATTTGGCCCCGCAACAGCCGCCCCCACCAACTCTAATCTGACATTACTGTGAGACACTTGCAAACACCAGAAGATGGCGTTGTTCCCCGCTCCCCGCCGCCTCGTCACCGGCCACGACGAGAAGGGCAAGGCCGTCTACCTCAAGGACCACACCATCGAGCCGGAGGCGACCAACATGGACGCCTCCTTCGCCGTGCTCTGGGAGACGCACGAGTTCCCCGCCAACAACAACGGCTTCAAAGATCCCATCGAGACGAAGACGGAGAGTCTGTCCAACAAGGACGGCGTTGTGTTGCGTGTCGTCGATATCCCTGCGAATACTGTTACGGTGATTGCCCAGCCATTCTTTTAATCAGTCGTTTTTTATCCTGACGACAAGTGATGCTAATTCGGAGTTTACTTATCTTCAAAGCCTTTTCACCGGACAGTCTCTTTGGACTTCGGGATCGTGTTGGAGGGCGAAGTTGAATGGTAACGTTGAACTGCTTGCGTACCTTTTTCTTACCTACGGATTCTGACCGGAGTGGTTGGTAAAGCTACCTCGATGACGGCGTGACTAAGCGCATGAAGCGCGGCGATGTTTGTGTCCAGCGCGGTACGATACATGGGTGGAAGAACCCCACGGACCAGCCGGCGAGGATCTACTTCGTTCTCATCGGTACGACTCATGGTTTCAACTACCCCGCAACGTTCATCGAATCATGAAATGTTGATCTCATGGCCTTGCTAACACTTCATCCTACAGCTGCGGAACCGGTGGAGATAGACGGCAAGCCGTTCGAGAAGACGGGGTTCTCGGACAAGGAGGTCACGACGGGCGGAAAGTGAAACAGAAGTTCCCAAGCATTTATGCACCTTTTAGATTGGTCTGTGATGTTTGTTGGTCTCTCAGACAGCTTTTCCGGGCACAGTACATGGTTAATTGCACAGGCTATGAATATTAGTTCACCTCAGCAACTGAATTATTTGAATTTGGGCGGTATGTGACTACTGAACATGGCGCTTGGAGAACAGTTGGGATGACGAAGTAAACGGTGACTGCCTTCTTTTGAAATTCGATATTTCAAATATCAATTTGAAATGGTTTGGAAACCAGACATTTCTTTGACCTTTTTTTTTTCACCATTGCCGAGACTCCAACTGCAGGTAGTTCATTTTGTATGAACAGTAATGAACCACCATCAGATTTCACCATCAGGATTGCTCCTGCGGAATCTCAACTCAGAAAGCTCCTGCCACCCCGAGGTTTCCCGGGCCGTCACATCGAATGGTGATTCGTACCAAAGGACATTCGGTACTTCCCACAATGGGAGCACATCTCGATCGTCATGGGCTGCGGATTTACACCAGGCTGCATTAGCACTCAATTCGTCAAAGCCACAACCCATTTAACGACTTAGAAAAGCATCTATGGGATGAAAGCCATGACCGTGAAATCACTATACCTCGGCTATCACCGAAGACTCTCTGCAAATGCCGGAGCCACCTCCATGAAAGCCTGAAAAGGAGATGGCGTTTCGCATAGGCGATAGACGGAATGATCACCATAAGTATGACAGCGAGAACGCCAGTGACCGCTTCGGTTGACCACCGAGTAGAGCCCGTAGCATTGACTGCATTGCCTTCCTGAGGTAAGGCTGATGGTTCTGTTTCTGCTGTTGACTTAGTAAGTGTTTACCTCAGGGATGGAGCTACGTACTGTTTTCAAACATTATTAATTCGTGAGCGGATCACGTGTTTCCAGGGAAGGAGTTTTGTGAGAGTGGCACCAGGGTCGAGACTGAGCGCTGCTGCTACCTTCGAGTTGGTTATATAGATCCCCCTCGCGTTACCCCTGCTATCTCGACCAGATTGGTACCCGACCAAGCTGAAGACCAACCAATACGCCAGTGTGCGGATCACGTGTTCCCAGGGAAATAGTTTTGTGTGAGTGGCGCCAGAATCGAGGAGTGCTGATGCCTTCAAGTTGGTTAAATATCCATATGAGATGGCTGAGTTGCCGCATAAGTCCCGCGCCAGCTCTGTTACCCAACACCAATTTTGTCGCACGGACCATAGGTGAGGCTGATAACTAGTCACAGTACATATATATGCGCCTATTGGTCGATTGCGAATAGGATAGCAGTGAGTTCCTATGTAGTTATCGCATAGTCGGACAAGTATAGGTGTCGAGAGGTAAATTTCACCTCTCTACACTCATGGTAGGGGTTTGGCGCCATAGTCCAGGAATTAGCAAGTCATTGGTCGAGATGGCCCAATCAGAAGGTTTGCAGCTGTCAGCAGCGTTCGCTTCCGATTAGTTCGATGCGATCTCCAAACGTCATACGTCCTGTCAATCTGATCTCTTGGGTCTGCTCAAAACACTGGATTTCCTCTCTTAGTGCTCTTTTGCGACTCTAATTACTTGATCCCCCACCTAAATACATGACTTGAGTGTCTGTTGTAGAATTGTTCTTAGCCAACTCCTCGTCGCGGAAATGGCGGTTGATAACTTCAGACGAACCAAGATCCGCAGTTTTGGTACACAAATCTACTCGCTATCACCCAGCAGAATCCCCTTACCCGTGGGGTGCGAGCTGCACGATGGTGTATCTATCCAACCGGCCATCCGGAAATGGCTTTCCAGGTACGGCCCATAGGGCGCAGCGCGAAGAAGCACGGCTTCTTGAGACAGCCATCCGGAAACACCGGTACTCCCGTTTCTGATTTGACGGAAACCGCGATGAAGAATGGAATCATATACAGACTAAATTGGTACGCTACAAGACGACCGGGAAATGAAAAATTGAAAGGCGCAGCAGAATGTTCGATAACTATCCTTTTTGTCCCACTAATTGATGGAAAGAGGTCTTTGCACACTTGCATGCTGTATGGGCCTGGGAAACATTGGACGCCGGGCGCCTTACGGCTTTGGCCGGTATCACAGGACCGCGCAATTGGGTCTGCCACTAAGGCCAACGTGGGTCAATGAGCTTGTGCGCTACTGGTGGGACAAGACGATTCGGGTATCCCGATAAGAACGTTAGAGCCATCATACATGAAGGCTCTACATCCAGTCGCTAGCCTTGCTAGTCATTTAAGTGCAACCGAAGCCTCTTATTGGTGATCTCAAATAAATCGCTAAGCACGATCACTCACCACCTTGAAAATCGGGCATCGCATTGTGCGGAGGGGCACGTCAAGGGCGTTGAGGCTGCATGCAGCTAGAAACTTAGGAATTGCCCGCTGAGTGAATAACGTTTGCCTGAACAAGCCAGGCTGGCACTAATCGGCCAGCCTTAGAGCGGTGCGTCGAGACGTCAGCGGCCAAGTAAGCAGCACAGCCTTGTTAACGCCCATTTTTACATAGAAGATGTCCTCGTATGACGTAGCAAAGCACGGAAAATGGCGGCTGATAACACAAACTCGCACATCTGGGCCTGATACTGTACCTGTATCCTCAGCACTGGAGGCCAATGTCTACTTGCAATTAATGAGCTTGCATTGTGCGAAATAATCCTAGGATACTGGTCAAGATGATTCGAAGACTCTGGCCAAGACTATTATAAATCTAAACAAAGCAATTGTATTGGCGTCGTAGAAAGATGGGCAAGAAGTCAGCGAGAAGGAGCCACATGAGGACTTTTGTAGGATTGGGCATGTAAACCGCAGCGACACGTTAAGGGCCGTCTGCCGCGAAAGGCGCGGCTATAGGACCCAGGTGTACTATATAATTCATTCCCGCAACTTCTCTGTTATCCGCCGGTGTTAACACTGGCATAGCCCAGTGGTAACACCGGCGGATCGCAGCCCCATCGAAGGGTTGTGTGTTCGAGCCGTTTCCTTCGCTGTCCGTCGCTATTCAATTTGTATCGTTAGTCAATACAATCATCGCAAAAAATCCTCCGAAGAGGCCCTACGGTCGGGCTGAGGAGGGTTTCTGCGGGCTCTCCACTAGGAGAGCCCGTAGTTTTGCTCACTGCCTCCTTACTCTCTATTTTTCTCTCTCTTTCCTTTTGATCTCTGCATCTTCGAACTCTTTCTTGACATTAATTTGCAATACTGATTGTGGGTTGTGGCGAGGGAGCCAGTGATGGTAGCGAGAGAAGATTTTTTCTTTGGTTGATGTCGTGATGTCGCAACAGTACCCACCCCCTACCTACTGACCCTCTACCCCTTGTCTACGCGCCAGGCAGAGCCAGCCGGGCGCTAACTGTCTACTTAGGACTTGCGGTGAGGCGGCAAGGCTGCCAAGGGAAGCTGTATGGTTGGGTTTGCGGAGTGGTGATGTTGTATGTAGAAAATGTGTTGTATTGAGTGGGCGTGATGCTGCTGGCAGTCGGATCCCTGCAACTGTAGCTGTGTCTCAGGCTCACCTGCTTACCTTTCCCCCGAAAGCAGAAGCGTGTTGCTTTTGCGGCCATGGGCGACGGCTCGACGCTGTCTCCGCTGCAGGTTGCACCACCTCCGGATCTTTGTCAAAGAGTAAGTGACGTCTGCTCAATCACTGCCTCTGCGTTGCTGTTATGGCTCCGATAACTCTACATACATGCCAGTCTTTCACACACTTCAAACCCATCAAGCAAGTCCAGTAGTTCTAGTTGAATCTACAACACGTGGATGCGAGCAAAAAACTAAACATTTACATGTCTTCATCGGAGATTGCCCCCCTTCAGCCTTGCTGGTAGTAGTAGGTATCAGTCAGATCGTCCCAGATCAACTCGAAACGCCAAAAAAGGTCCAGCCAATCCCCATATCTCATGGGCCCGCCCATAAAAAACATCACATCGACCCACCCATACCATACATACAACACATACAAGACCAAAAAAAAAAAACACAAGCAAGAATCAAACAACACTTCTTCACCCCTTCCTCCCCGCCGCACCCTCCAACACAACCGGCACCACAACCTCTCCCTTCCAACTGCCCCTCTCATCCTCACTCTCCTTCACCCCCAGCCCCATAATCCCTCCCGTCGTCCCCGCCCTCTTCCTCGCAGTCGACGACGTATTGAACCGACTCACGACGCCTTGAGCGCCCAACCCCGCACCGCTCGCACTCCCGCTCTTCTTCCTGCCGCTGCTGCTGCTGCCCCCCTTGCTGCTGCCACCACCACTCCCCGAACTACTCGTCGTCGCCCTCCGCAACAGCGCCGACCCAACGATACCCTCGACACCAACGCCGCCGACGATGATGTTACCATTGATGACGCTGCGCATGCGCAGGAGGCCCAGCTTTTCTTCCTGCGACTTGCGCTCGGCGCGCCAGCCGCTGGGCGGGCGCTGCGGGAGGGCCGTGATGGCGTTGGGGTCGTCGTCGTCGGCGGCGGCGTTGTTGTTGTCTTTGGTTTCACTCGCTGCTGCTGCGTCTTGCTGCTTTTTCCGGCGGCGGGCGTCCTTGCTGGTCGACCCGGAGGTTTTGGGGCGAGGCGGTTCCTCGGGCCTGGCGCCGGCGCCGGCGGTGTTTTCGGGGAGGGAGCGCTGGGTGCCGGTGCGGCGGGGCGCGGGCACAGCTTCGGTTTGGTTGTTGTTGTTGTTGTTTTCGGACGAGTAGTAGCGCTGCGCGGCGGGGCGGCGGAGCATGGCGGGCGAGCCCGAGGGGTTGGGCCGGATGGAGGAGACGGAGGGCGTGCGCTCGGTGATGGTCGGGGTGAGCTTGTACGTCGTGGGCGTCCGCGGTGTTCTCGGTCTCGAGGACAATAATGATGGTGGCGGGTCCTGGGAGTATGATGATGAAGGCGGGGGTGGGGGGTTGCCGGCGGATGGGTCGGAGGCGTTCTCTGGGATCTGTTCCGGGAGAGATGGGTAGGGTGGGAGTTTCTTGTTTGTGTTGGAGCGGGAGCGGGTGGGTGCTGTGGGGTGCGACTGCGGGAGGAGGGTCGATGCTTCTGAGATGTTGCCGCTGACTGTCGTATTTGCTTGAGAGAGCGGGACTGAGGTTGTAGGTGATGGTAAGTCACCCGAGATACCCAGACCGTCCATGTCTGGCTTGTCGTTTGTTGGTGAGTATTCTGTCGTGGGTGTGATGGGACGTTGCATAAACAGATGCCTCTGCAGATGGTTTGTCGCAGTGTTTTCGTTGCATATGCTGTTCCGCATCTTGTCGAGCTTCGTGTTTGCGCGCTTGATGTCTTTCCTGTATCCTCTGTTGTCCCTCTTGCAGCGGATGAGTTCCTTGACGTGATGCTGAATTTCCCGCTCCAGTTGCTCGATACGCTCTTGAGGATCGGTCAATGGAGACTCTTCGCCCTCCTTGGCAATTAGATTCCGAACACGTTTTCGTGTCTCCGCCGCCACAAGCTCCAGATAGCCATCAGCACTGGAAGGCGTTCCGGGGATCATGCTCTTGGAGATGGCTTCTCGCGCCTGTCTCCTCACCTCGGAGTGCAACAGTTTCCTGAGGCGCTCATATTCGTCTTGAACAACGACCAAATCCTCTCCTTGAGCTTCGACGATTTCTTTTAGCTCCGTGTTCTCGTGGTCTAGTTGCTTGACCTTGTCCCTGACCGCCTTGCGCTTCAGAGCCTCCGATGCAAGAGCCTCCTCGTGCTGCGCGGCCACTCTGGTTTGTTGGGTATTCATTTCCTCAAGATCGAGCTTGAGTGCTTGGTTGACATGCTGCAGTTCGTACAGCTGTTCGTCCTTTTCCTTTAGTAGTTCCTTTAGATCGTCGATCGTTTTCCCAAGTTCGGCAACCGTGTCAGGCATGGGCGTTCGCAGCTGCATCGTTTCCAGCTGCGTCGCGAAAAGTTCAGCGCGCAGTTTTTCTTCAGCGAGACTTCTCTCTAGATTGCTGATACGGATCTGCTCAGGCTGAGCCCGTAGAGAATCCAGCTCTCCTTTGAGCTCTCTGTACTTTTCGTGCATAAGACGCCTCTCCAGCTCCAGCTTGTATTCTGACTCACGGAGGTCGACCAGCAACTCGTGGTTGTTCTGGACCCTCACCTCGAGATCAGCAGCACGGTCCTTGTAGGCGTCCTTCCGGGCCACCAGCATCTCCATCTGATCCTTCATGGCTGCAATGTGTTTGGTTGCCAGATCGAGCTTCCTGTTCAACTCATTGACCCTTTCCTGCGTTTCGGCCGCGGATATCGAGGCCTCGTTGACTTGCTCCATGGTGTTTGAGTCATCCGGGTTTGTTTGCGTCGCTTCAGTATCCGAGATTGATGGCGGTTTGCCTTCCTCAGTAGGTGGTGATGCCTCGGGACTGGTGCCTCGAAGGTCTCTTGTAGGGATGGTGAGGTGCGGACGTGGTGCTGATTGTTGTCAGTTTCATGTAAACAAAACACGGTGGATCCAAAACATACACTTGCTATCTCTCGATTCTTCAAGATAGTGCACATAAGCTTTCATCGCCTCCAGCTCCTTGCGATGAGCTTCGGCCAAAGTGGACGCATGGGCCTCATGGGAGATGCGCAGGTGCTGGAATTGAGATTTGAGGAGGGCAATCTGCCTGTTCTGGGCAGCAACAATAGCGTTGAGCTGTTCGGAATCTGAAACTTGTGTTTGCCGCATTGGCTGGTGTTATAGGTGTCAGCACAGGCATATGACAGGGAACAGGAGCGATCCGTTGCCGTGATTGGACGGGCCATATGCAGGGATGCGTGTGATATACCTTCGCGGAAACGTTGCTACTCTCAGAGCCAGCGAAATTGCATGTACCGGAGGACTCTGTGACTTCGGTAATAGGAGAGCGCAGCAAAGAGCTGTTGTCACTTCGCTTCTCTTGCGAGACGCTGGATCCAGACTCGACGCTTGTCTGGTGGAATAGACCTGACGCTCTGCTTGAGCCTGCAGCAGTAGTCGAGCCCCATCTTGACGTGGCAGTATTCAAACTTAAGCTTTTCTTGTGCTGCATTATCCGCGCAGCAGGGGCTGACATTTGGAGAGGCGAGGCCAACGTTTTCCTTTTGGTTGAGGGATCGTTTTCCTGACCAGCCTCCGCATTTTTGGTCAGGCCGGGAAAGCCTTGGTTCTCCAATAGAATTGAGCCGGGCAACTCGGCAATCGTCGGAGTGGGAGGCGCAGTACGCGAACGTGGTCTCGCTGGGTTGGGCTGCGGGAGAGAGAAAGCGTCGTCGAAGACAGGAGAGCGGAGCATGTCATTCGCGGCAGCGAGGATATTAGAAACGGGAGCGGTAGCGGTAGAGGAGGCATCAATGATGGCGCGCGAGGCGGTCGAGGGCAGTTGAAGAGGCTTTGGCCGTTGCCTTTTCTACAGACCCGTCAGTGGCTTTTAATTGGAAACATAGGCGTGAAGCAGCCCTCAGGAACCCACAGCGGGAGCCCCACGGCATGCACGGGGCTGTGCAGCCACCGAGTTCATGCCCATGCAGCTCTGACGCGGGCTAGGAAAACAGGCTGGCTGACCTTCCGTTTCTTGGAGGCAGCCAAGTCTGAGGGCGAGTCCCACCGGTCGACAGGGTATTGGTCGACAGATATCAAGCCGTCGACGCGATAAGCATGGTCGTTACGGCGGTCGCCTTTGGTCCAGGGAAAGAATTTGGAAGCCATGGCGAGAGCAAGACATGGAGAAGGGAACAGAAATCACGGCGGGACAGCCGTCGACATAACGAGGTCGGGGGCTGAAGGAATGAAGGAGCTCGGTGGGAATGCTCGTGGAAAATGGAGCCATTTGGAGCCAGTGCGCATGAAGCCAATGCGGGCGCCTAGGGAGATCGACCTGGGAATAGTGCTCCCGGGCACATCTGCGACGGCTGCAAGGGCGCATGGTGGCATGCTGAAACGACTCGACGCGGGTGAAACAGTCGAGCGAGCTCTTCTGGCGCGCCAATTGCACCAGCAGTGACGTGGGCTTGGCGCCCGCTCTCCAAGCTCTGCAGGAACGTGAAAAGCACTCCATCGCCTAACTCACCCCCCCAGCCAGCGCCAACCTCGATTCGACTGCATATCCACCCAGCCTCTTGGTGCAGCTGCGCTTCGCTGCGCTCCGTCGCCCGCCACAATGCCAGCCGACTCGGTGTCGCCGCCGCCGCGCGCCCGCCGCCACTCGCTGTCCGACGACGACGACAACAGCAGGCGCAACGACGGCGCCCGCGACAGGCACCGTCGGAAGCGCAGTCCTGACGACGAAAACGGCAAGCACCGTCGCTCGCGCCGCCCTCGCGACGACAACGATGACTCGGCCGCGCGGTCGGACGACGACGACGACAGCGGCGAACGCGCCGCGCGCCAGCGCCGCCGAGACCGAAGCCGGGAGGGACGACGTCGGAGCAAAAGCAGGAGCCGGAGCAAGCACAGGCACAGGAGCCGCAGCAAGGATGCTGCGCGGGACCGGTACGAGAGGAAGCGCCGCTACGACGATCGTTCGAGCAGTCATCACCACCACCGCTCGGAGCGACGCAAGGATCGCGACGGCTCGCCCCGCCACTCGCGCCGCAGCCGGCATGCACGCCACGACCACCGTTCGCGCTCGCGCTCGCCCAAGCGCCGCCGCCCGTCGACCAGCGCCTCGCCGCCCCGCAAGCGCTCCGCCAAGCCGCTTCCCTCGCAGGAAGCTGCGTATCGCGGCAGTGGCGACGGCTCTGGCGAGGCTGCCGGCGAGCCTGTCGTTGAGAAGCAGAAGCCCAATTTCAAGCAGACGGGCTTGCTCGCACGCGAGGCGAACACGGTGGCCGGCACGGACATCGTGCTGAAGTACAACGAGCCGCCGGATGCGCGGAAGCCTCCCGCGCGCGACGACTGGCGGCTGTTCGTCTTTAAGGGCCAGGACTGTCTGCAGACGGTCGAGCTGGGGAGCCGCAGTTGTTGGTTGGTGGGGCGCGAGGCTGCTGTGGCGGATCTGCTCGTCGAGCATCCGAGCACCAGCAAGCAACACGCCGTGCTGCAGTTCCGCCACACCACCCGGGTCAACGAGTACGGCGACAAGGATGCGAGGGTCCGACCCTACCTCATCGACTTGGAGAGCAGCAACGGTACGATACTGAACGGGAAGCAAATCGAGGCGACACGATTTGTAGAAGTCATGGACAAAGACGTCGTCAAGTTTGGGCTGAGCGAGCGCGAGTACGTCTTGATGCTTGCGAAGGCATGATGGGTAAGACAGCGACGAAACACCAAAAAGGTAAACAGGCGACAGGCGTTAGGATGAATAATCTTCAGCAGGGAGGCATGTCCATGTACGTAGGTTTTGGCCGAGCCTCACAACGACCCAAGCAATCAACACCACACTGCGCCACAGCTTCGGCCGCACTCAAGATTCGGCCCTTTGGGCTAGACGTTCGAAGGTCGACTTAGTCGGGCCTGATCCGGAAGAGGTGCATCTCTCGATCCCTCGGGCTGCAGCGGGTTTAGACTTTTTGGCCTCGAGACAATCTTGGTGAACCTTCTTGGGGGGTCTGGAAGGGGTCTGTCTCTGGGCGGCAATAGAAAACTGGGTCCGGGAACAAAAAGCAAGGAGACGGCAAGGGCCGCGGTGGGTGGGGAAGCTGTGGCGGCCACGGGTGACGGATCTACCTCCGGGCGATTTGATGTGGTGGGCAAATGGGATGGGATGGCAAAGGGTGGAGAACGGGGGCCAGGCGAGAATTCAGTTAGTCGGGCTTGCCCCGTTTTATTCCTTTTGGACCGTCCCGCGGCTCGGGGCAGGCGATAGACCGGCTCGCTCTCTTTCCTGTTTGGGGCCCTGTTCAGGCATCGGCCAGCAGCTAAGGCGCAAGGCAGAGCCATGGTGACGGGTACGAGTAGTCGGCCCGAGCCCTTGTAAGGTTGCTGCTGCAGGTGCGGTTATTGCGGCCGGCACCTGAGCCTCGGAGTGCCGTTTAGGCGGCAGCCTGTCTCTGAAGAGCCAACGGCCTCTTGTCGTTCGCGCGGCGAGACGAAGTGAAGCTCCAAGCAGCCGTGCACAACAGCTACCGACGTCCAAAGGGGGCCCCGCTTTCCTTCCTACGCTACGCTACGGACGGAGCCGTCCTTCCGGCGAGCTGAAGGCGTTGCGCGCTTGCGGTCTTGCCGAGCCGAACAGCTCCTTGCCATATCGGGTTAGCAGCATGGATGGTTGTTCGAGCCGTTCTTGCCGACGTTGATTCGACGACGATTTGGCACCTCCGTCATCTTTTTCTGACGTCCTCTCCCTCCCCGCACCAGCCTCTCCCACGTCGCCCCAAAGCTTAAAGAAATGTCAACAGGGCCAGCCAACAGGACAATTCAACGCTCTACCCCGTATTCGAATTCGCTGAAGCGATAGGAATAACGATCAACACCCGCCCGTCTTGGCACTGTCCATATGTAGCCTGCCGCCGCGCTATTTACGGCTTTTCTCCACAATCTAGCCAGACCGCTGGGACGACATCATACAGTACCTTTCTTTTCTTTTTCTCTCTTATTTACTCCTATCTGGTTTTTCCTCTTAGTCTTTTTTTTTATTTCCCTCGCGTGCGGCCTGCTCTCGGCGAGGCGCCTGGGCGCGCGCGCGCGCTACATAAAGTCACCAACCCCGAAACGGAATGCCGTTGCGAGAAAACGGTGCTACGCGTGAGAGGGAGCGTGCGCTTCCCGCCGACGCCCCGTCCCGTCGGGCGATTGCTTACGTACAACGCGCGCGCCTGGATGCTCGTGTGCATGTGGTTGCCTTAGCACTGCCAGTTATTCCGGTTGCCGATGAGCAGACGGGGGAAGGGGAAAGAGGGGCATCGTACGAGAGCAAGATGGACGTCGTCGGTGCTTGTCTCATGACGCGATGAGCGTAACGAGGACGGATGGCTACGCTTTTCGTCTGGATGCGAGGCGCCGGTGAGTGAGGGAAGAGTGACAGTCATTGCTCCTGCTGGACGTTGGCTGTAGCTCGTATTACGCTCTGGCACTTCCTGGTCCCCTCTGATTTCTCTTGTTTCACTTCCCCAGCATAGTGGGGCGCAGAACCTTTTGACTTTGCTAAAGCTGTCTCACCGGAGATCCCGCATTTTACTTCCATGCTGCAGTTGATTGGTTGCTTCCAAATCACCATGCAGGAAGAATGCAGTAACTTCTTTCATGAAGCAACCAAGTGCAGTTCACTTAGGCAATCCATTCTGCTAATTATTGTTTCAAGGCTCTTTTATTATTTCGTCATCGTAACTTCAGGCTTTCCATTACTCCTCAACGCTGCGCATCAGACACGCACATCTACTTGTATACTGTACGACCAATCAACCTTTCCAAGGTTGTCAAACAAGGGTGTATCATGGAGAAAAGAAAATGCCAAGCAAGAAAAAGAGTGCCGGACCAAAGGAAGGACGGCCGCCCTGGAAAAAGTCCTACCAACTAACCAAATCCCAATTTTTTTTTCTCGTTGTCTCTATTCGACAACAGCAACACTTCAGCCTCCTACAAGCAAAAAAGAAAAATTTAAATAGCCGCCGCCTCTACGCCGCATCACCCTTCTCATACGTCTCGCTCGCCTCACCGTCATTGCTGCCGGAGCGCAGGCCATGACCGTGGGAGGGGTCGTACTCGGGGGTGCCGGGGACCTCGCCGGCGAGCTGCTCGAGCGTCTTGCGCTTGGTCTCGGGGATGAGCAGCGAGGTGCCGATGCCGAGGAACATGAAGAGGGCGTAGATCTGCATGACGTGGTTGAGCCAGGGGCTGGCGTTGCCGGGCGTGGCGCCGCGCGTGCGCAGCGGGCCGATGAGCACCTGCGCGATGATGGCACCGACCTTGCCCGCGGCGGCGGACACGCCGTGAGACGAGGAGCGGTAGCGCGTCGGGAAGCACTCGCCCGGCACGATGAAGGTCGTGGCGTTGGGGCCTGTGGGTGGTGGAAAGTGTTAGTTTGGTTGGGAGAGAGGGGGAGAGAGAGAGAGAGAGAAGAGGGGGGAGGGAGGGGGAGCAGGGTTGGGAAGAGGGGAAGGGAAGACTGGCTTACCGAAGTTGAAGAAGAACTGAGACAGGACGTAGAGGGCGAGCAGCCCCTTGTGGCCGACCTGGTGGTAGGCGAAGCCGATGATGCAGAAGAGGATGGTGAGGATGGTGAAGCCCATGAGCTGGATGGGCTTGCGGCCGACGGTGTCGACGGTGGCGACGGTGACCCAGTAGCCCGGGATGGCGCCGGCGCAGATGAGGATGAGGTTGCCGACGGCCGAGTTGAAGAAGTACTCGTACATGTTCTTGGTGCCGGTGGTGCCGTAGCCGATCTGGGTCAGGATGATGGAGTTGTTGAGGCCCAGGCCGTAGAAGGCGACGTCGAGGAAGAACCACGAGCCCGCCGTGCCCAGCAGCACCTTGCCGTACTTCCACTGGCTGTAGTGGGCTACGAAGTCGCGCCACGACGCCTGCGGCACTTCGAGCTGCGGCGCCTGCTCGTTCATGGCCTGCACGCGCGTGATCTCGTCCGGGTGGCCCTGGTGCTCGCCCGCCTTGTACGCCTTGATGTCGGAGCCGGCCTTGACGATGTCGCGGGCCACGTCGAAGGTGTAGCGCGGCGTCTCGGGGATGGTCAGGCGGTAGTAGAGGGCGATGCAGCCGGGGACGGCGCCGAAGCCGATGATGACGCGCCACATCTTGTCGACGGCCAGCGAGCAGACGCCGCTGCAGGTGGCGGCCGAGGAGGCGGTTTGGAGCGAGTCCTTGAAGCCGGCCGTGACGATGAGGGCGATGATGGCGGCGCCGAACTGGCCGAAGCCCTGCATGGCGAAGACGGAACCCATCATGGCGCCTCTCCACTTGGTGGTAGCGAACCTGCAGCTGTGTTAGAGGGGAAGTGAGCGGATAGGGGTTTCCGTGGCTACGTACTCGGAGGTAATGATGGACGAAAGCGGGTAGTCACCACCGATACCGATACCCATAAGGACGCGCCAGAAAACCAGGAGGCCGACGATGGACATGGACTGAGAGGGAGCAGAAAGAGCCTGGGCGAGGGTGGCGAAGATGATCAAGATGAGCTCGAGACCGTACATCTTCTTACGACCGACCATGTCGGCCAGGATACCGAAGCCGACCTGGCCGATGACGGTACCGGCACTGGTGGAGACCTTGATGGCAGTGTCCGATTCCTGAGGGATCGAGCCCTTGTTGTGGTGCCAGTAGGCGACGCCCAGCATGGGAGTGGCCAGGTTGATGGCGAAGATATCATACGCATCGGTGAAGAAGCCGATGCCTGCGACGACGATGGCACGCACATGGTACCAGCCAAAGGGAGCCTTGTCGATCTCGGCCAGGGCAAGACGCCTGCGCTCGTTGGGGTCCGCAATGTGGGCTGTGCAAGAGTCAGTCTCCAGGCCTCAGGGTGGCCGGGTGCTGGGCGTACCGTAGTCATTGTGGAAGTTGTGGAACGCGGCGTTCCCGCCCGCGGTCTTGTGGACAGGAGCAGCGGCCATGGTTGGCAAAAGCTTGGTGTTGAATGGGCGGTAGAAGCGACACAGCGAAAGAAGAGCTGAGCATGACACGGCAGGGACGACTTAAGTACGAAGCATTGCGAGTACACCTTACGAGGCGTTTTCCGACACTTTTCTGAAAACGCCTCTGTGGCCGGGCCATGGTACGGCGAGGCATCGAGATAAAGCCAATGAGAGTCGTGCATATTTGCACGAGCAAGGGGAGATGACTAGCTGGGGCGTGTCTGGAGGTCAAAGTGGATGCGGCAACGGAGCAGCCGGGCCCTGCCAAGCGGCGCCAGACGAATCCAAGAGCAGCAGCCGCAGCGAAGAGAGAGCAAGAGGCCAGCCAAGAGCTGGGCACCTTGTCAGTTGGCGCAATTTGTGGCGTAGGTTGACGGAGGAGACCGTTGGTGTTGTGCCAGCCAATCAGACGGCCCACGTGCGAAGCTTCAGCCAATCACGGCTAGCGCTAGCAACCCCCATAGCTTATTCCTACCTCGCCCTCCCTTGCAAACCTTCCTGAAAACATCGGCCCTCTGACAGGCAGAAAGACACTTCGTACCCGGATACGCATGCTATCTCTGCAATTTCGGGCAAAGCGTCCGCTGCCGGTTCTCGGTCTTGGGCCCTGCAGCACACGCCATGGCCATCACCTACCCTTATGGGAATTGGAGGCTTCTTCACCCACTGCTCCGCTGAGATCGTCAAGACTTTTCCAAGGCCTTGGAGGGCGCGACAAGCAGTCTCAAGCATCAGCCCCAGCGTGCCAACGCTGAAGTGGCTGCCACCAAGCAATGGCGCGCGAGAGGGACAAGCACTTCTGGAATAGGAGCTCGGCGTGCTTCACGCGACAGAATCCTCCATCTCACCACAATCGACATCGTCCGCTCGTGTTAGTCAATGCCTGCGCCCGACGCGAAAGCGAGCGTGGGAGTTGTGCGACAACCACCACGTGTTGTGCCCGTGCCATCTCCAATGGATAGCTCGCGATTGCTATCCGCCACGCGTTGCTAACTGGCGCATCCGCTAGCCCCTTCTGCTTTTTCCTTCTAGAACATGTCAAAGATGGGCGTCGGCCGCTTTCTCTGCGGTCCCGATGACACCTCAACCCTGGCATCCCAGCGTGGCGGCTGCTAGATCTAGCTGACCGCAGTTCCGCCTCGCGCGCGCGCGCGCTGATCTCCTGTCCGTCAGAAATCTTTTCTGCAGACGGGGCCCGCTTCGTGGGTCGCCCGCCCGCTCCCCCATCCCACCCTTGCGTCAATGTGCCTCATGGCACCCCTGCCCTTTCCCGCTCGTTTGGAGCTTCTCTGATCTACCTTTAGCACACACACACACAGCGCCCTTGCACGTCGGCGAGCATGACCCTGGAATCTCGGAGCCTACTCCAGAACCGCACTGGCGGGGGGCATACGAATCAGCCTTGCTCCGGCACGTCGGGCGCCTTGTGTGTCGTGGGCCTGGTAAACCCCCCACGAGCGCAATTAACCGCGGCGCATTCGGATTCGGCATGCCCGCTTTCATCCTTACTGGTCGAGGAAACTGCCGGATCCGTGTGGCGTACGCTGCATGAAAGCCTTCGGTAGGGTCAGCCGTAAGTATTTTAGTGGGGGCGTCCGTCTCTTGAGCGACCGCGGAGTGTGCCTTGCCCTCGCCACTGCCAACGGATTCTCGTATGATTGTAGCAGCCCACATTTCTTCCGAGGTTATGGGTAGACGGCATTGATCGGGTAAAAATGTGCAAGAACGATGGAGGACGGGAGGCAAATTGGGTGAAATATACTGGTGAGACACGTTTGGACTGATCTTGTCATTCACTCACTTTAATCGATTTTCCATGATCGAGCCGACGAGATGGAATTTCCAATCTACTGTACAAACTAAAAAAAACTACATTCTATATGTATACAAAAACTTTCAGCAAATCAAACAGTAAAGCAATTAAGCATGTTGCGGGAGATTAGCGAAAGAAACCTCCCGTATTGCTAGGGTCAGGATCAACCCTGAAAACGACCTCGCCGTCCTTGACCCACCCACCAGGTTTCTGGCTCATATTACCAGGCTCGCACTGGTCGATGGCCTGCCGCATCCACGACCTGCAGCTCCCCTCGTCGATGGTGTACACGCTGCTGGAGGAGGACGGGTTGTCGATGCGCACGACCGGGCGCGCTTCCGAGAGCTCGTAGCCGGTCCCCGGCTGCAGCGAGACGCCCGCTGCCATCTTGCAGTACGCGTCGACTACCTCGAGCATCGTTGCGCGCGGCATGGAAGAGGAGGAGCCGTAGCACCAGTTGTCGATGAACATGTAATTAGCGGCCTTCGTCACCGAAGGTCGTGGGCCAACCGGTACGGGGGGTCTGGGGGGCGGGGGTGGGGGAGGAGGAGGAGGGGGTGGTGGCGGGGGCACATAGGGCGGCGGCCTGGGTGCTTCCGGGGTGGTGGAGGCTGGTACTGTTACTGTCACTACAGAGCGAATAGGGGTGGTTTTGGATCTGCTCTAGCGTGTTGCAGGCGGGACAAGAACAGGCTCATTCTTTGGC
>JAUJDW010000163.1:0-56585 GCA_030512325.1 Lasiodiplodia hormozganensis | reverse complement strand
CCCCTTCCCCCCGCTCTCCCCACCACCACCAACCCACCCCGGCACCTCCACCACCCCCGCCCTCTTCACCGCATGCCACGCCACAGCCAACGGCTCAACCAGCGCCGCATCCGCCAGCAAATCGCGCTTGCCCTCCCCCTTCCACTCCGGCAACACGTGCACGGCACTCGCTTTGACCGCGACGCGCGACGCAAAGCCGCCGCCTTTGACGGCGGTGCTGAAGCCGACGAAGGAGAGGCCGGCGGCGCAGCCTTGGCTTTGCGGTTCGCTATCTTCGTCGTCGTCGTCGTCGTCAGGGGCGGCGGAGGTGGTGGTGGCGGTGCATTGCGGGCAGGTGGAGCAGATGAGGCGGGGGTCGATGAGGACGGGGGTGCCGGGGGGGAGGGCGGCGGCGTTGTTGGGGGAGGAGGAGATGATGCGGCCGGCGATTTCGTGGCCCATTATTAGGGGCGTGTTGGCGGTTTGGGCGGGTGGGAATTTGAGCATGGTTTGGGGGCCTAGAGGGGGGCAAGGTAAGTAAGTGAAGGAAGCGGAGCGGATTTATAGTTTGGGAGTAGGAAAGGGATGGGAGGGGAGATGGAGAGGTTTGTTGTCGGGTGGCTTTCGCCTTAGCCACATTAAGTCCAAATGGGTGTATGCATCATTGAAAGAAGATATGGAAATAAACTTTTGAAACTTGAAAGATGTCGTGATGTAGAAAATGTACCTACCCAGATGCCATAGGTGCAAATCGCTGCCGCAGATGCCACACCACTCCACATCTACGATGACTTCGTCTTCGCCGTGGTGGGTAACCTCGCCCACCTCTTCAACACGAATATCATTCTGTCCGTACGACCTGAGAGCTCTCATGATTCAAAAAAGCGTCCAGAGAAGACAAGTGTACGCCAGTGTCTAGCAAGAGAATCATCGAGCGACTTGGTGTACTTATGCCTTGTGATCTGCACCCCGCATTTCCCGCGGATACGCCAGCTTCCGAGCTCCATCCTAGTACCCCGCGCCGGTACTTGTAGAAGAGGGGCAGGGGTAGGACACAACGTCATCTGTTTCTGACAGTGATGGCCGAGGTTGGTTCCATTAGTATTGCAATAGAGGGGTAGTTGGAGCGTCCGTCCGGACACGGATGCACGGTCTATGTAAACAAATGCATCCGGATGAGAGATTTAACTCCTTGATTTTGTTGCAATGTTTAGTGAACCGACCTGATAGGATGAGCTTCCTCGGTCTGGCCTAACCGAGGAGCCTATACTCACCGCATGGATATTTCTAGTCCCGGCGGCCCGACAAGTTTACGCTTATGTGTACGCAACTGTATAACGCGAGCTGCGGTACATACCTACTCTACATGGTTAGCGCCGCTTGTACATCGGAGTCGGGCAAGTCGTACTTCTAGCCGAGGCCAGTGTGAACTTCTTTTTTCTCTCATGCCATGGGTAGTTGAAGCTATCGTCCGGCCGTAAGTGTATAATTGTTAATTTTACATCTACGTCCGGACGATAGCTCTAAGTACCCATATATGTTCCTTTTCATCGGGGGAAAAAAAAGAAAGAAACAAACGTGGGTATTTGAAGCTATCGTCCGGACGATTATGTATAATTGTTAATACGGCATTTACATCCGGACGATAGCTTCAAGTACCCATATATGTCCTTTTCATCGGCAAAAAAAAAAAAAGCGAGAGAATGAATTAAAGAAAGGAACATATGTGGGCAGTTGAAGCTATCGTCCGGATGTAAATGTGCAATTAATAATTATACATTATCGTCCGGACGATAGCTTCACCTGCCCACGTATGTAACAAAAGGATCTGACCATTCTGAAAATTTAAAACATAGCACTATGCTCATAGATAATCGGATCTGTAGTTTGTACGCACTTTTACAACTCTCGACTTGTATCTACGTCCAGATATACGCTTCGGCTGTCTACATACGGAGACTGCAGTATCCTTGATGGGGCACAGAGGGCTCAGATCAGATCTCAAGCCGCTTACTGTATCACGACATCTACTCATTCCTCAACCACCGCGATCCCAAACTCACACTCCGCGATTCCGTTCAACACCTCCTCGACATCCTCTCCTCGCTCATTCAGGACCCACTGCAACGTCTGGCTCCAAGTCTCGCCGTTGTTCTCGAACCAATCTCCTATACCCCTCACAAACATCTCCACCTGGCCTTTGAGCGGCGCGTTGTCCTTCAGCCATAGAATCTGTTCCGGGTCGAGCTTCATCATGTCCTCGACCACATAGTAATGGGGTATGTCATCACCCCAACCCTCAGCGCCAGGCTCATGATACGCCGTCGCCGTGTACTTCGAGTAGTGCAGACGGTTGTCATGCGGGCCGACGTGCTGGTAGTAGTTTGACAAAGCATTGGGGCTGGAGTGGAAGGGGGAGCTGAAGGGATTTGTGACGGGCGGGGGGTAGTTGAGGTGGATGTTGAAGAGCAGCTGGTTCTGGTCCTTGTCGGGGAAGCGCTTCTTGAAGCGGCGGGCGATGGTGCCATTGCTGGGGCACACATTGCCATGGACGACGTCGCGCAGCACGGCGTGCACGTCGGCCATCTCGGCCAGCTCCCACGTGCTCCAGTTGTGCAGCAGCGCGGCGCGCTCCAGCAGCACCGGCCGGCTCATGCGCGTCTCGCGCGGGTGCGCGCGGCTGTAGAAGGCGCGCGCGTACAGCCACAGCCGGTACAGCGCCCGCCGCACCCGCCGCCGCTCCGCCTCGCTCAGCAGCCGCCGGTTCTCGAAGTTGTACTTCCACTTTTTGAACGGGTACAGGTCGGCCCAGCGCTCCGCCACGCGGCCGACGTGCACGATTTGCTTGATGAGGGCGATGGAGAGCGGCACGGTGCGGATGAGGTGCGCGGGCTGGCTGCTGTTGTGCGTGAGCAGCTGCGTGACGTCGAGTAGCGGCCCGTATTGCTCTTCTGCGGCGTGTTCGAGGATGGGGATCTTGCGCGAGGAGAGGTAGATGCCGCGGAAACGGTGGCAGGTGGCTGAAAGAGCGAGGACGTCGTTTACAGAAGTTAGATGGAAGTAGACTTGAGCGACCAGCTCCGTGGCCAGGAATTCGAGCAGCATGATGGACGATGAATTGAGGTATTCTTCTTTATGTTGGGCGCGGTCTGTATCTCTGTGGTTCGGTGCTGTGCAGTTTATCTAAAGGTGGCGGGAGACTCAGTCACTCGCAAATGACGGAGTCTCGGGAAGATCGAAGAGAACTAGATGGTGAAGACCCCTGCGTTGGGGCTATCGAATGAAGCATCGCCGGTCATGTAGGCCTGGACAACCGGCGCGCTGCCGGGCGTTGTCTGGGCTATCATGGTTTGCGAGCGGGAGTGGTGATTGTTGGAAGAGAGGGGGGGAAGGCGCGATGATAAAGCGCGGGCGCGACAGCTCGGCAATGACGACCTGATCGACGAGCCCCAATCATCATGCCACCATTGGCTGCAACCCCCCAGCTCCATCATCCCAGATGTCCGTTCTCGCTTTTCTGTCATGCAGCGTCCCTCCCGATACAGACCTGCAAGCGCTCGTGAACCCCCAGCATGACCACCACTTCTCCGTTCCTGCGTTTGCCCGCAGAGCTGCGCGTCCAGATCTACGGGTATCTGTTACCTTGCACTACCCGGGTCCCCTACAAGCACGACCACGGGCTCATATGGCTGCGCGGCTGCATCTCTCTCCTGGCCGTGAACCGCCAGATTTCCGAAGAGTGCCTTGACCTTCTATACGGCCAGAACATCTTCGTTATCGAGATCAGCTACAACCGGATCGACTTTCGCTTTAGGTGGCTGCTCGCCAACGGCCTAACTCCGAACGCTTCGTACTCTTTTCTCGATCATTTCTCCCAGCAAAACCTGCAGCGCATCCGGAAATACCTGATACACGTAGAGCTCGTCGACAGCTACACGGGGATGATCAAATACAATTGCGGTGGCAGTGGGCTGTATGCAGGACTCAGGGAACAGGTCCGCCGTTTGGTCGAGGCCCTGAGATGTGCGGGGGAACTGCGGGAACTCGAGTTATGCTTCGTCGATGGACAAAAGAACCCGGTTGCTTCCCAGGTCGTTCTGGAGCCGCTGCTCCTACTCAGGGGCGTGCAGAACGTAATCCTTGCAGGAGGCGTGACACCAGACTTTGCGAATCGCCTGCAGCGCAGGATGAAAGAAGGAGGTGAACGACCGGCAATGCACCGGCCGCGCATCCCATTTGTGCCTGAACGTCGTTCAGCGCCTCCGCTACTTGAGAAAATACTGCTAGCCAGCTGATCCCTTTTTTCCGTGGATATCCGTATCCCTTCTCGATGCTCCAAACGCCGAACAAAATGCGCAAATAAAGACGACTACTATGCGAAAAGAGTCTTGTCATCCAGAGGGTCCGCTTCCTTCTTCTTTCCGCCCGTGCTGAGTCCGAGATCTCCGCGCTTGGCCTTGTGGTCGAACTTGGTCTCCGCACGGTAGTTGTGCTTCGCCGCCCTGGCAACCCGCACCTCCCGTCTGACCTGGTTGGGCGAGACGAATTCCTTGTTTTCGTAGATGATGGGACCGCCGAAACTCGACTCCTGGATGATGATGGGCGTCATGACAAAACGGGGCCCGATCTCGACCAGCGACACATTCGTGTCACCCTTGCCCTTCTTGGGCGCCTCGTCGACCTCCATGTCCTCCTCCTCCTCTCCCGCCTTCTTCTTCCCGGCCTCTGTCTCGCTGATCTGGTAGCACCTGATCCAGATCTTGCCGTCGGCGATGGTGAAGGACATAACGTGATCGACGAAGGGCTTGGTCTTGCGGGCGCCCTTGGGAACGCTGAAGGTGTGGAGAAGGAGCTCCTTGATGACCTTGAAGTGCGCCTGCTTGTCGAAGTTGGCGTCGAAGGAAAGGATGGGGCGAGATCCCTTCAGGCAGTTGCCGGTGAAGTGCAGCTCCTCCATAGTGTGCACTGGAGCAGAAATCAGCATCTAGAGTAGAGTAGAGAGAGCAACTGGGCAGCATACAGTTCTGCAAGTGGAATTTGACTGTCGGGCCGTTCGGGGGCTTGCTCAGCCATGCGTACAGATCCTTGCCCTTGCGAGCCTCGAAGAAAAAGATGTTGTTGCAGTTGTACAGCTCGGCGATTTCGTTAAGCTGGTACAGCTTCGTCTTGGTGTCGAGCTTCGCATCTTTCCGACTGTGCGGGATGAGGGAGTGGAGGTCGTTCATGAGGTGGCGGTGACTGCTCAATCGTTAGACATTGTCGTGCGCAGAAGGCGGAGGCGCGTACCGGAAAGTAACACCGCGAGAACTCAGGATCAGGACCTTGTTCCTGATTTTCTGCTTGCCGCCAGCCTCCTCATCCTTCCCCGCGGCCTTTGCAATCGACTTGTACACGGCAGCCATGGTGTGTGGTGGTTTCGTCGCAACTGGGATGGTGTTGGAATGCGACGCGGACCAAAAAATCCATCATCGCCGGGTAAAGGTCGGCAGAACTATAGAATTCGACTTAGCCGCAGATCCGGGCGGCTTGCGCGCAACAATGCCGCCGCCTGCAGAGACAAGATCGCCTAGCTCCAGTGGACGACCTAGAACCTCAGCTCTGAGGGGGGCTCCGCGCAGGGCAAGCCGTGTTGTAAGACAGCGTGGCGTCGGCCAGGATTGCGGCGACGCATCGCAGCTGCGGCCATTGGCCCGCGGGGCCGCCCGGCTGCACCGCGTGTTGTGCCGTTCCTGAGGGTGGTGTTCTTAGCCGCACGCCGCACGGAGTTGACGTGCGAAGCACCACACCAGAGAGCGTGCAGCAGCCACAGGCCTCGGGGATGACCTGCGGCCAGAATACTGGCCGTCCGCCTACCCAACCCATCCCCCCATCCCTTCCTTGCTCGTCGTGCCATCTCCTCTGTCTGCGCCCGCAGCGTCAACCCGCTCTCCATCACCCCGGCCTGCGCACGCGCATCTCCAACGGATCGCTGCCCCAGCCCACGGGGTCTTTGTATGCGAGCGTCACCGTTGCTGCACTAGGCGTGCCTTAGCTGGCCCGCGAGCCCGCCAGGCCGCAGAGCTCTCCACGCCACGCCTGCGCAGCCGCCATCGCAGCTCGCCTGCGCACAACCACCACCATCCGTGCTGCATCGCCGTCGTCTGCGCCGCGAAGCGCTTCGCGTCTCCAGCTCGACGTCGCCCGCCAAGCCGTAAGAGCCGCCCCCGGCGCTTTTGGATGGCCCGCAGCCTCGACGCTGCAACAGACGCGTGACGAGAGCGAGCAACATGCTGCCCGTGACGATGCATAGGTTGGGTGATGGCGAGGAGCAGCAGAGACGAGACACGATGCCAGGGGACCACCAAGCAGCCCACGCCGCCCATTCACCAACCCACACGCCCTTCCCGCCCGAGCGAGCGCGCTCTTCCAACCCGTCGACGCCTGCGCCCTTGCCTGGCCCTCCGTCCTACAACCAACCGGCCTCACCACCCGCCCAAGGCGCCCTCCCTCCCATCGCGTCCGCGCTGTACCCGCGAGACCCGCCGCCCACGACCAAATACTACGATCCCACGTCAGACCACGCCTACCCGGCGGCCGCCAGGACCGACCCGCGATACAACGGCCACTATCCCGCCCAGGTATGCAATTGCAGCCGCCGCTGACGATGATGCGGGCGCCAAGCTCGAAGAAATGCACATGTCGCTGACCCTGCCAGTCTCGAGAGCCCTACAACTATCCCGACTCGCGCGGCCCATATCGCTCGCCCGTAGCCGCGACCTTTCCTCCGCCGCTGGCCCACCCGCCACCTCAAGCCTCGCACCCCGGGCATCAACTCGACCGCCCTCCTCACTCGCCCTCATCGCCGAAGCTCTACCACGACCACAATCGTAGCATAATGTCCGGCCCACCGGTCGCCACCCCCAGGCGACCCTCTGCAGAGGTAACAAAACCCGCCCGCAACGCTGCTAAGGCCTGACTGACTTTGCTAGACTCCTGCTCGTGCCGATCCCATGTCTTTATCGAGCATCATGTCCGGCTCCGATCCAGCACCCGCCCCGGCAACTCCATCCTACTCAGCCTCAACACCTCAAGCACCTAGGTCATATCCCGGTATCAAAGACGAGCACGCTGCTCCTTTGCCGCCCCCGACTGATGTGAGGCTGCATCCGCTCAACCGCAGCCCTGAGCGTCCATTCGTCAATGGCATGTCGGAGCCTCTACGCCCCATTGCGGGGAGCATTGAGGAGGTTGACCCGAAGGTGGTGGATGCCGAGTATGCGAAGATAGAAAACATGGATATCAGCGACGTCGAGCTGCCCGGCCAGGAGATGTTCTTGGAGGATTACAAGCAACGTCGCAAGAGAAAGCACCTCGAGATCGAGAGCAAAGAGGCTGCTACGCGCAAGGTCAGTCCGCAGTTGTCAGCACCTAATAGCCTACTAACCCTTTCCAGCGTCGACGAACAGCTCAAGTCAAGAGACTGCAAGACTCCTTCGCAACCCACGCCGCGAGTGCCAAGATCCACTACTTTGCGCAACATGAGGGAGAAGCCTGGCAAGAGGTCCAGGCTCGTGAGATCGCGGACGAGAAGGAGCGCAAGAAGGACATGCAGCGGAAGCGGAGGCGTGAAAAGACTCTCCAGAATGAGTTCCTGAAGCGTGACGAGGCGCTGGCCAAGGCTGAGAATGCCACGGACGAGGAAGAGGCAAGAAAGTGGTTCCACGAAGCGGAGAAGGCCGAGCTGAAGGCCAAGAACACCAACCGCTTGTTGCAGGGAGGCACGCCTAGTGCCGATATTCGCGAGGTAACTCCTCACGCACCTAACATGGAGGGTGGCACGATGACGACGTTCCAGATGTCCGAGGACACTTCCAAGGATGGCAGGAAGGCCAAGGGCAGAGCCGGTGCCCGGCCGAGGAAGAGCAAGGAGCAGAAGCAAGCAGAGAAGGATGCCGCCGCTGCTGCTCAATTGGCCCTGGACCGTGGTGATGAGCTCCCAGCAATCGCTCCCAAGGAGGAATTGCGGTTGGAGGCTTTGAAGAGGGAGCGCAGCTTCACAGAGGAATCCAGCCCGCCTGCAAGCATCCCTATGATCTTCGCTCCGTTCGAGTCCAAGGAATACCACAAGCTGTATGACGCAATCTGGAAGGACCTTGCGCGCAAGGATATTACAAAGGTTGTTCGTATCAAGGATAACTCCTTGGCGACGAAGCAGTCCAACCTGCGGAAGACTGCTCAGCTTGCCTCCAAGGAAGCTCGCAGATGGCAACTCAGGACGAACAAGAGTATGAAGGACGTTCAGGCCCGCGCAAAGAGGAGCATGAGGGAAATGTTGTCGTTCTGGAAGAGGAACGAAAGGGATGAACGTGACCAGAGGAAGATGGCTGAGAGACAGGAGCTCGAGAACGCCAAGAAGGCCGAAGCGGAACGCGAAGCCAACAGGCAGAAGAGGAAGTTGAACTTCTTGATCTCACAGACTGAACTGTATTCTCATTTCATTGGGAAGAAGGTCAAGACTGATGAGGTCGAGCGGTCTACTGACGATGTCGACGTCTCGAAGGAGACCGTTAAGCCTGGCGATCCAAACGCTCACACTGTCAAGCTGCCCGAAAGCAACGCTGATGTCGGCACCAAGGTCACCAACTTCGATCAACTGGATTTCGATGCAGAAGACGAGACCGCACTTCACGCGGCTGCTATGGCGAACGCTCAAAATGCCGTCAAGGAGGCGCAAGATCGCGCAAGAGCATTCAACCAAGGTACTGAGAGTGCACAGTCTCAGTTCGACGATAACGAAGAAATGAACTTCCAGAACCCGACAAGTTTGCAGAGCATGGACATTCCCCAGCCCAAGATGTTGTCTTGTCAGTTGAAGGAATACCAGCTCAAGGGTCTCAACTGGCTGGTCAACCTGTACGAGCAAGGTATCAACGGCATCTTGGCAGACGAGATGGGTCTCGGCAAGACAGTGCAGTCGATCTCGGTCATGGCGTATCTTGCCGAAGTTCACAACATCTGGGGCCCTTTCCTGGTCATTGCACCTGCATCCACTCTGCACAATTGGCAGCAGGAGATCACCAAATTCGTTCCGGATCTCAAAGTGTTGCCTTACTGGGGTAACGCCAAGGACCGAAAGGTCCTCCGTAAGTTCTGGGATCGGAAACATATCACTTACAGGAAAGAGTCGCCTTTCCATGTTCTGGTCACTTCCTACCAACTGGTCGTTCAGGATGCGCAATACTTCCAAAAGATCCGCTGGCAGTACATGATTCTCGACGAAGCTCAAGCCATCAAATCCTCGCAAAGTTCTAGATGGAAGAGTTTGCTTGGTTTCCACTGCCGTAACCGTCTGCTGCTGACGGGTACTCCTATTCAGAACAACATGCAGGAGTTGTGGGCCTTGTTGCATTTCATCATGCCCAGTCTGTTCGATTCCCACGACGAATTCAGTGACTGGTTCTCTAAGGATATCGAAAGTCACGCCCAGAGTAACACCAAGCTCAACGAGGATCAACTGAAGCGTCTCCACATGATCCTGAAGCCTTTCATGCTGCGTCGTATCAAGAAGCACGTCCAAAAGGAACTTGGAGACAAGATAGAGGAGGATGTCTTCTGCGATCTGACGTACCGACAGCGCGCCTACTACACGAACCTGCGCAACAAGATCAGCATCATGGACCTGATCGAAAGGGCGGCAGTGGGTGATGATCAGGATACTGCCACCCTGATGAATTTGGTGATGCAGTTCAGGAAGGTCTGCAACCACCCAGATCTCTTCGAGCGTGCCGAGACGCACTCACCTTTTGCATTCTCTACGTTTGCTGAAACAGCATCATTCATGCGTGAGGGTTACAATGTGGAAGTTGCGTACTCTAGCCGTAACCTCATCGAATATCAGGTCCCACGGATCATCGGCTGCGGAAGTGGACGCCTGGATGTTGCAGGCCCTGGTAATGCCCAAGCAGGTTGGAGAGGAAAGTACTTGGGACGTCTGATGAATGTCTGGACGCCGGAGAACTCTCTCGAGAGCTGTCGTACCAACGGGGCCTTTTCGTTCCTTAGATTTGTGGATACCTCACCTGAAGAGGCGGCTTCTGCAGCGTGGCAAGACGTCTTCCAGCGGGCTATCGACATCACGAAGAAGCAGCGTCACCTTGGACGGTTCAAGGTTGCTTACGACGATGAAGATGGCCCGAGTTACACACCCGCGCACGCCCTCTTCAACATTGTCGAACGGAACGACCGTATGCCTCTTGCAGAGATCACCAACGAGGGTGTCATGTCGAAATTGTTGAACGTCTCGAAGGATGCTTACGACGACACGGGGCTTAGTATCATCGAACTTGCATCCAAGCCCGGAGCGTCCGCGCCGCCTATCAATCTCTACTACTCCGGTCAGGATCTCATGCTTGAGCAGCAAAAGACCATGTTCAACCCTAGCATCAGGACAGCCTTGTCTGGCATCAGTGGAAGGGCTGAGGAGGCACTTCTGGAGTCGAAGACCGACCCTACCAACTTCCCCGTCACGGGCTTGCTCCCTCCCCCGGCCAACACCAGATCGAAATACACGCATATCACGGTCCCGTCGATGAGGCGTTTTGTCACGGACTCCGGCAAGCTTGCGATGCTCGACAAGCTCCTTAGGAAGCTGAAGGAAGAAGGCCACCGTGTACTGCTGTACTTCCAGATGACTCGCATGATTGACTTGATGGAGGAGTACCTGACCTACCGCAACTACAAGTACTGTCGCCTGGACGGTTCGACAAAGCTGGAAGATCGTCGTGATACGGTCGCCGACTTCCAGACCCGGCCTGAGATTTTCGTCTTCCTCCTCTCCACCCGTGCCGGTGGTCTCGGAATCAACTTGACGTCGGCTGACACGGTCATCTTCTACGACTCGGACTGGAACCCGACGATCGACTCGCAAGCCATGGACCGCGCTCACCGTCTCGGCCAGACGAAGCAAGTGACGGTGTACCGTCTGATCACGCGCGGCACCATCGAGGAACGCATCCGCAAGCGCGCGCTCCAGAAGGAAGAGGTGCAGCGCGTCGTCATCTCGGGCGGCGCCGGCGCCCAGGTCGACTTCAACACGCGCTCGCGCGAGAACCGCACCAAGGACATCGCCATGTGGCTCGCCGACGACGACCAGGCCGAGATGATCGAGCGCAAGGAGGCGGAGCTGGCGGCTGCCGAGGCCAACGCGCCGGCGGGCAGGAAGAGGAAGGCGCCGGTGAAGAAGAAGGCGGAGGTGAACTTGGATGACATGTACCATGAAGGTGAGTTTTCGCTTGGATTCGATTTCTTTACATGGGATTTGACGACTGACGATTCAATGCACACAGGCGAGGGCAACTTTGACGATGGAAGCGCGAAGCCCTCTGGTGCTGCCACGCCGGTCAGCGAGGTGCCTGTTAAGAGGAAGGGTAAGGGTGTGAGCAAGAAGGCGAAGACTCTGAAGCAGCGCCTAGCGATTGCGGATGGAAGCGGTGATGTGAATCCCTGATGACGATGATATAGTAGCTGCGTGGAAGGAGACTGGTAATTGCGGGGAAGGGGGTCGATCACTTTTGTAATTGCTTGTTGAGAGAAGAGGGATGGTAACGTGGGTGCATGGTGCTCTGCGGTTTATCATTGTTCTTGTTGTTCCTTTTTATCTTGGGTCCTTTCTATCATTTTTTATGGAACGAAGGGGTCAGCAAAAAGGGTCTTTTTTTTTTCCGATTGATTGATTGATGGGTGGATGAGATTATCATTTTGCGGGTCTTTGCACGTTGGGGATCAGCAGAATGATTTGCGGTGAAAGAAAGTTGTACTACGCGGAATGAGGAAGGGTTCGAAGATCTTTTTTCTAGTCTTTTTCCTGCTTCTTTTGTCTCGTGGAGAGAGTTTGCGTTTTTGCTTGTTTGGTTTTGCGCTGCTCTCGCCGCCGTCACCGCCGCCGCCGCCGCTCCTGCTGCTGCTGCTATCGTTTCTCCAAACAAAAAATTTTCCTTTTGTATCGTCGTCATAGTCATCATCATCATCATCAGAGTATTACGCTCTTCGCAGAGTACAAAGAGACTATTAGTTTTTTTCAATCATAACGTAGTAGAAAGGTCGGATGGGGATAGCCGCAGCACCAATATCGCTTCATCTTTCCTTCGTGGCTTTTTAGCTGCTGTTGTTTTCTTCTATGAGTTTCTGGCGATGCCTATTTTTTGAGGAGCGACGTGAAAGATGATGATGCATCTCACTAATTCATGGATGAGAAATTTTATAGTGGCATCTTAGCGGTGAGGAAAGGTTTTGGTAGCTTGAACGCACTCTAGTGCAAAGTCCCAGAATCGCAAGATTTTTGAGGCCTACATAGGGGTGTCGCAGCTGAAGGGTAGTGTGAAATTGCTTTTTTTACTCATAGCATAGGTAGTTGGTGCTATCTTCTGGATGTATAATTATACATTCTCATCAGCACGACAGCTTCTACTGTACATATATGTTAATAGCGTCCCGACATTTATCAAAACGAGCGTTTTCTTCCATCTCGTCGAAATGTAGGTGAGCTGAGTGAAGTCAAGGCAAGGAGCCAATGGGACAATGTCGATATCGACCAATGGATAAGCTTGATTAGAATCCTTATCAGCGCCCAGCCGCAGTTCTACCGGCCCCAAATGTTTCCCCCATTGCCAATCCCGAAGTCGCGACTCCGGCAAGTCTTCACTTCACGTCAAAAGCCTCCGCCACGACAACAATGTCGATCGCTCTCCGGGCGCGTTGGGCTTGCGCCCCTCGCTTGAGGGTCGCGACGCCGCTCATCCGGCGGAGCACGCTCTCCAGAACATTCGCCACCATCTCCAGCGAGACTGGGTACGTTTTTTTTAATTGTTCCCGCGCGGCATTCGCGACACCAATTCCTCGTTCCCTCACAATGTCCTACCTCATTTTTCGCACCCAATCGAAGCGCAGTGGATATTTCTACCGAATGGGCTAGCTAACCATACCACTCTCTCGTCACCACACACAGCAACCCAACCTACGACGTCATCGTCATCGGCGGCGGCCACGCAGGCACGGAAGCGGCGACGGCGGCGGCGCGGTCGGGCGCGCGCACGGCGCTGGTGACGCCGTCGGTCGACAACCTGGGCGTGTGCTCGTGCAACCCGTCGTTCGGCGGCATCGGCAAGGGCACGATGCTGCGCGAGATCGACGCGCTGGACGGCGTCGTCGGGCGCGTCGTCGACCGCGCCGGCGTGCAGTTCCGCGTGCTGAACAAGAAAAAAGGCCCCGCCGTCTGGGGCCCCCGCGCGCAGATCGATCGCAGCTTGTATCGCAGGTACATGAAGGAGGAGGTGCTTGGGTATGGGGAGAAGTTGGGGGTGGTGGAGGGGAGTGTTGCGGATATTGTGGTGGAGAGGGGGGTGGAGGGGGAGGAGGGGAGTGGCGGTGGTGGTGCGTACGGGAGGATGAAGGGGGTTAGGTTGGAGGATGGGAGGGTGTTTGATGCGGGGTGTGTGGTCATCACGACGGGGACGTTTTTGGGGGGCGAGATTCATATTGGTGGGTGGACACTGGCCCGGGGGGTGAAGAAGGGTTGAACTGACGGGTGACCAGGTCTCGAGGCGTATCCCTCCGGAAGAATGGGCGAGGCTGCGACTTTCGGTCTCAGCAAGTCGTTACGGGAAGCCGGCTTCAAGTTGGGACGGTTGAAGACGGGCACGCCGCCTCGGTTGGATCGCAAGACGATCAATTTCTCGGAACTGGAAGAGCAGCCGGGCGATGAGCCGCCGATGCCCTTCAGCTATCTGAACGACAGGGTGCAGGTCGAAGACCAGCTCTTTTGTCACAGCACGCATACGAACGACGCGGCCCACGCCATCATTCGCGCAAACTTGGACAAGAGCATTCACATTCGGGAGACGGTGAAGGGACCGCGATACTGCCCCTCGTTGGAGTCGAAAATCTTGCGGTTCGGGCACAAGGATAGACATATCATCTGGCTGGAACCGGAAGGCTTCGACACGGACGTGATATATCCCAACGGTATATCCATGACGGTGCCGGCGGACGCCCAAGCTGCTATGCTGCGGACAATCAAGGGCTTGGAAAACGTGACCATGCTGCAACCCGGCTACGGCGTTGAATACGACTACGTGGACCCGCGCAACCTCCGCTCAACCCTGGAGACCAAGAACATCAAAGGCCTCTTCCTGGCCGGCCAGATCAACGGCACCACGGGCTACGAAGAGGCCGCAGGCCAAGGCGTCATCGCGGGCATCAACGCCGGCCTCGCAGCGCAGGGCAAGGAGCCCTTCACGCTCACACGCGCCGATGGCTACATCGGCATCATGATCGACGACCTCATCACCAAGGGCGTCACCGAGCCGTACCGCATGTTCACATCGCGCAGCGAGTTTCGCATGAGCGCGCGCGCCGACAACGCCGACACGCGGCTCACGGCCAAGGGCCGCGCCGCGGGCGTCGTGTCGGACCGGCGCTGGCGCGCCTTCGAGCAAACGTCTGGCGCGATGGCCGAGCTGATCGGCCTGCTGCGGGCGCAGTCGGGCGGCTCGGCGTACTGGCTCGCGCGCGGCTTCCGCGTCAGGGAAGACACGTCGAAGCGCACGCCGTTCGACCTGCTCCGGCTGGCCGGCGTGACGACGGCGACGCTGGAGAGCGTGGTGCCGCAGATCGCGCAGTTCGACCCCAAGGTGCGCGAGCGCGTCGAGATTGAGGGCGTCTACGCGCCGTACGTCGAGCAGCAGATGGCTGAGATGCGCATCTTCCTCAAGGACGAGAATCTCCGCTTGCCGCCTGACCTGGACTACGAGAGCATTCATGGGCTGAGCTTCGAGGAGAAGGCGATGCTGAAGCTGGCGAGGCCGGAGAGCGTGGGCCAGGCGAGGAGGATTGAGGGCATGACGCCGAATGGAGCGCTGAGACTGCTGGCGGTTATCAAGGGAGAGGCGAGGGCGCGGGCGAAGGAGAAGGCCTTGAGGGAGGTGGAGGAGAAGAGGAGGGAGAGGGGTGAGAAGGTGGTTGATGAGGGTGTTGAGGGGCTGGAGGGGTTGGAGGCGATTGAGAGCATTGGGGGTGGGGAGAAGGTGGAGGCTGCGCAGTAAGGCGAGGTGGATTTGTATGACTGAAGGGTAGACACGCATTTGGGTGGTGTTATGGGGGTTTGAAGCATTTCATGGGTCTCGGCGTTTGTTGCCTGGGAGAGGTAAAAGGAAGGAAACTTGTCTGCTCAACTCCTGGAACTTTTCAAGAAGCAATTGTACGAGTAGTTTTTTAGTCATCTTGTGGTGATTTCTCTCCTTGTAGAGAGGTGGACGTCGACAGGTAGGCTCAACTTATTCCCGTTCACGAATCACCTGTTCTTTAGATTTCATGGACCGTGCGTGTCTCACATTCAATTGAATCTTCTAAACAAACCGTCGCTTGACCTGCCCCTACAATCTGGGGTAAAATGAGTATCCACTTTGCCCGCTTCGGTCCGAGATGTCCCGCGTTTTCCGACACCGGCCGCGGGCGGCTGATTCAATCCCACTTTTACACATTTCCTGCTAAATATCACTACCGCTATACCGTTGTAGCTCGCTTAAGTGGACCGTTTACTCAGCACTATAGGGCCAACAAGTTCAAGAGGGATTAAAGAGCAAGGATGTCGAGGACACCAATGATGAACGCCGTCGTCTTCAGAGGCGTGGAGGTGGGCGTCGTGGTGGAAAGGAGGCCGATCCCGAGGGCTGATAAGGGGAGCGTGGTCGTCAAGGTGCGGTATGCGGGACTGTGCGGAAGGTGAGTTGGATCTTTTTTTCCTTCTCCAAGATTTTCTTTTTCTCGTCTTATCTCGGTTCTTGGACTACATGTCGTGCTTGAGGATTGGTTGTGAGAAAGTGTTGCGATGTGGGATACTGCTTTTGTCTAGCTGCTTGGTTCCTTATGGGGGTATGGCCCATTCCCAATAGTCATTCAAGTCTATCTGAATGACTTGGGTGGCACACGTCCTCGAATTTCCCTTCCGCCTTCCACCTTGGTTTTCTTTTCTGTGCTCGCTGGGTTTCTTTTCTCAAGCGTGTTCTTGAAGCATATCTGCACCTTCGTGACAATCGTCTGATGAAATCCTGACAGTGATCTCCACTACTACCGCGGCCTCGAGCCTGCTGGCGACAACCCTGATTTTATCATTGGCCACGAGCTTACCGGTGTCATTTGTGAAATTGGTGAGGGCGTGCAGAACTTCCAGGTTGGAGACAGGATTGTCTGTCCCTTCACTATCAGCTGGTGAGTGATTCGCCTCGGTAACTATGCTGAAGCTCCATTCGGTGAGCTGCTCAGCTTGTCAAATGAGCGCTCGATAGTGTCTTTGCTACATGACAGTTATGAAGTCCGCCACGCATTTTCCCCTGAAGAACCGTCTGAATATCTCTTGCGCGGAACGCCTCAATATTGTGATCATCGCGCACCCCGGACTTCTACGATAGCCTTGCTGACAGGGTTTCGAACAGCGGCGAGTGCTTCTACTGCAAGCTTGAGCTCTCCTCTCGTTGCGTGAAGTCACAATGCTTCGGCACTCCAGGTCTGCCTGGAGCTCAGGCCGAGTTTGGTAAGGGCCTCTCCAAGCATCCTGTCCTCAGGAATAAGCCAGGACCTCTGTCAGTAAATCATTGCTGATATCGACACTGACCGGTCACATAATAGTTCGCATTCCTCTTGCCGATTCGACCATCTTTAAGGCACCCGAAGGCATCAAGGACCAGAACCTGATCCTTATGGCTGACATCTTCCCGGTAAGCCCCACCTTGCCCACCCTCTGGCCAGTCCTCTTCGAAAATAATCCATGCTAACTTCCTCACTCCAGACTGGGGTACGTCCACTTCTTCCTCACTGACCCTTCAATCCCCCCTCCACCCAGACTAACACGAAGTCCCCTTGACATTACAGTACTTCGCCGCCTTCAACGCGGCCTCGCGCATCCCGGAGCACCTGCCGCACGCAGCGACGGCCGTCGTCATCGGCTGCGGACCCGTGGGACTCTGCGCGCTGGTGTCGCTGCGGCACATGCTGGGCGCCTCGGCGCGCATCTTCGCCGTCGACAGCGTGTCGGCGCGCCTGGCGCGGGCGGCGACGCTCGTCAACGCCACGCCGCTCAACTTCCGCGAGACCAACGTCGCCCGGGCCATCAAGGACGCGACCGACGGCCGCGGCGCCGACGCCGCGCTCGAGCTGGTCGGCCTGGAGCCCGCGCTGCGCACCGCGTTCGAGGTCGTCAGGCCGTTTGGCGTCGTGAGCTCGGTTGGCGTGCATAATGGGAAGGGTGGGGTGGGGTTCACGGGCGCGGAGGGGTACGATAAAAATATTCAGCTGGTTATGGGGAGGTGCCCGGTGCGCTCGATCTTTCCGCAGGCGTTGGAGGTGTTGAAGGAGAATGAGAGGTTGGTTGAGTGCCTGACGGAGCGGATGGTGCCGTTGGTCTCGGCGCCTGGGGCGTACAAGAGGTTTGATAGGGCGGAGGTGCAGAAGTTTATATTCAAGGTGGGGCCTTAGGGTGATGTAGCAGTTACCGATTAGGTGGGAGAAGTATAAGCGCTGAAACTTTGTGGAGTGAGGGGCGGAGTGTTTTGGGGCGGAGTTGGTCCGATACTGTGATTTGGTCAATTAGATGTCATGAGAAGCTTGTATTGGTTGAGATTGTCTGGCCCGCCGTTGGTGATGTAATGCACATTGACATACTCCACTTGTTGCCTCAAACTCTTGCTTCAAACTCAACCTCTTGTTTCCGCCTCTCGGTCTCTTGCTTCCTATTTTCTTCCACCTCTCAAGCTCTGCAGCCTATCTCGTTATTCAGCTTGATGCCTCTGCGCTTTAGAGGAAGGGTCTGAGATGAAATAATCAGCCTGCGCCAAACCATTCATGTCGGCAGAAGAACCGCACGGTGATGCAGAAAATATTGGAAGAGACGGTGGGAGAAGAGCCTGGCCTCTTCTATGTTGACCAGCACCCTCATTTCCCCAGTTTTAGCTTCAAGTATCATCTTCAAGAAGATATCTTTCTGTCACTTGTCCTCTCATGCCTCCAGTTGTTTTTTGCAGCTTAGCATCGTGAAACGCAGCCAAGGTGGCCTAGGCCTGCAGAGCTGGAAAGTAACGCGTTCATATGCACAGTCAGCCTCATAATCGCGGTCCACGTCGGCGCCATGGTGAGCATTTGGGCCAATGAGTGTGTTTGGGATGCAACAGCGGAATCGAGGGCGGCCAAGGGCTGGGTGGATCAGCGTTTCGCCGATTGGCTGGCGGGAAGCTGGCCGTTCCCAGCCCTCTTCGCCACAGTGACGGCAGGTTGGAAAAAAGAGCCCAAGGCCCCCGCTGCTCGCCCTTTGACTTGCACCTCCACTCCTCTCACTGCACCTGCGTGTTCCCGGCCGCTGACCCTGTTTCACGGCCCTTTTCCTTCAGCTTCATCGCAAAAGTTGTCGCTTTCGCGTCTCGAGCCAGACGCCGCAGAGCGCAGCCCTACGACGGTCCTTTATCGCCCTCGATAGCGCCGCCCGCCCCGGTGCCCCGCTACTGACGTCCTCCCCCGACGACGAAAAATCTTACCGCTGATACCCAACCCCCGGCCATCAACACCTTCTTTTCCACCCCACACCGTCAAAATGGTCTCCGCTTCCAAGGCTGCCCGCGACGCCAAGCGCGCTGCTGATGGCAAGGCCCCCAAGAAGTCGCTCAAGGAGCGCAAGGCCGAGAGGGAAGCCGCCAAGGCCGGCGAGTCCGCCCCCGTTTCTGAGAACGTGTCGGGCGACGAGGTCGACGAGACCCAGAAGAAGATCGAGCAGCTCAGCCTGCAGAAGGACGCCGAGGGCATCTCCGACCGCGTCACCACCGGCGTGCTGGCCTCGCTGGAGTCGAGCCGCGACGTCAAGATCACCTCCGCCTCGCTGGTCTTCCACGGTAAGGTGCTGTTCAACGACACCACCATCGAGGTCAACTATGGCCGCCGCTACGGCCTGCTGGGTGAGAACGGCTGCGGAAAGTCCACCCTGCTGAAGTCCATCGCTGCCCGCGAGTTCCCCTTCCCCGAGCACATCGACATCTACCTGCTCAACGAGGGTGCTCCCAAGACCGACATTGGCGCCCTTGACTGGGTCGTCGGTGAGGCCCAGGCCGCCCTGGCTCGCATGGAGAAGCAGGCCGAGGAGATCCTTGAGCAGAAGGGCCCCGAGGACCCCGTGCTGGAGGAGCTGTACGAGGTGAGTATCTACAGCCCTGAGACTTGATGCCTTTACTAACAATTGGTAGCGTATGGATGAGATGGACCCCAGCACCTTCCAGACCCGCGCCTCCCTGATTCTGACCGGTCTCGGCTTCAACAAGAAGACCATCCAGAAGAAGACCAAGGATATGTCCGGTGGTTGGAGAATGCGTGTCGCCCTGGGCAAGGCTCTCTTCGTCAAGCCCTCGCTGCTCTTGCTCGACGACCCCACTGCTCACTTGGATCTCGAGGCCTGCGTGTGGCTGGAGGAGTACCTCAAGAAGTGGGACCGCACCCTTATGCTCGTCTCCCACTCCATGGATTTCTTGAACGGTGTCTGCACGACCATGATCGACATGCGCCTCAAGACCCTCCAGTACTACGGTGGTAACTACGACTCGTACATCAAGACCAGGACCGAGAACGAGACCAACCAGAAGAAGGCCTACGAGAAGCAGCAGGAGGAAATCAAGCACATCAAGAAGTTCATTGCTTCCGCCGGTACCTACGCCAACTTGGTCAGGCAGGCCAAGTCCAGGCAGAAGATTCTCGACAAGATGGAGGCCGATGGTTTCATCCAGCCCGTCGTCGAGGACCGTGTCTTCACTTTCCGCTTCGCCGATGTTGAGAAGCTTCCTCCCCCCGTCCTGTCGCTCGACGACGTCACCTTCTCCTACTCGGGCAACCCCGAGGACAACCTCTACGAGAACCTTGACTTCGGTGTCGACATGGACTCCCGTACCGCCCTGGTCGGCCCTAACGGTGTTGGCAAGTCTACTCTGCTCCGTATCTTCACTGGCGCGCTTTCCCCCACCACCGGTTCTGTCTCGCGTCACACCCACTTGAAGCTCGGCATGTACAGCCAGCACTCCGCTGAGCAGCTCGATCTGACCAAGTCCGCTCTCGACTTCGTCCGTGACAAGTTCAGCAGCATCTCCCAGGACTACCAGTACTGGAGACAGCAGCTGGGTCGCTACGGTCTTACTGGTGAGGCCCAGACTGCCCTCATGGGTACTCTTTCCGAGGGTCAGAAGAGCAGAATCGTCTTCGCTCTGCTTGCCATCGAGGGTCCCAACATGCTTCTGCTCGACGAGCCTACCAACGGTCTCGATATCCCTACCATCGACAGTTTGGCAGATGCTATCAACGCTTTCAGCGGTGGTGTCGTCGTCGTTTCCCACGACTTCAGGTAAGCACAAAACAACTTCCACACGTACCAACAAGTCACTAATATATTATACAGGCTGCTCGACAAGATTGCTAAGGACATCATGGTCTGCGAGAACAAGACCGTCCACAGGTGGGACGGTTCCATCGGCGAGTACAAGAAGCATCTCCGGAACAAGATGATTTCGGCCGGTGCCGTCTAAGCGTACTATTCCTTTGCTGCCTTCTAATAACCCAGGGGAAGAAAGATGATGAAGTAGAGGTTACGGAAGGTCTCCGTCGGGCTTTTTTCGATGACGATAATGCAAAAAAAGCCCACTTTGCGGCTACGAAAGCATGAAGAGGGTCGGCAAGCAACGAGGCATTGCTGGCGTTGTTTAAAGCGGGACGCGATTTCTGGGTAAAAAAAAAGACATGATGCCGCCCGGGCGCCGGCTTTCTTCTTTGAACAGCTTTTATATCCGCAGCAAAAAGGGGTAGGCCAAGGGTTGGCCTGCCACAGGGACTGAATTTGATTTCTTGCAGAAGGGGGAAACCTTACTTTTTGGGATAGACACAGGAGTTATCTAAAACATTAGATTGCATGATGCTTACATACTTTGCACATAAAGTCGATAATACGACTATGATGATTCGATATTTTGACACAGCTACGTCTGCTGTGATATAAACCTCTTCATATGCATTTTTACTCGACCTTCGACTGACTTCACACTTCGCAGCTTCCCTCTTCACCATCGTTAGGCCGCCGTCACGGACATGATGACGCGTGGTCACACAAGAAGATCTCCGATGCACTCCTTGCTCGATAGATGTTGAAACGGAAGAAAACTGAGCATCACACGTGGTACACATACGGCCACCCAGAAAAGGACCTTCTAAACGGACCTATCTCTCGACTTTCCAAAGTGCTGTCTTACTTACCCTCCCCTTCGTCGTTCCGTGCGCGAGTAGTAGGCCCGCTCTTGCTTCGCTGTCCAAAAAACGCCGATGTAAGAAACAAGAAAGGGGGGGAGAGAGAGAGGCTCAGAGATGACGGGTCGAAAAAAAGACACGCGGACAATCTAGTTCTACTACATCACGCGCCGCTTACGTACGTCAGAGGCCGAAGGTGTATGCGTGTGTGTGGCTTTGCAAGAGAGAGAGACTATTGAACTTCCTTCTCGCTACTGTGTAGCAAAAAAATCCCGAAGGACTGGATGACTGACCTGATCCTTCCGCCGCCTTCCCTTCCTTCCTTCCTGCTCGCTTCGAGCGGGAGGACGACGACAGTGTGGCGATGTCATTTTGTCGGTCTGCGGACGGGCAGGAAAGGTCGTACGGCTTCACTGGCGCTAGTAGGGATGAGGGGAGTTGTTGGTGGTGGACTACGAGGCAAGGGCAATGAAGAAGGAAAGCCACAGGGTCTGGTCTGGATCTTTTGGCGTTTCGGCTTTCTAACGGCCAGACCCTGAGAGCGGTCCCAAGAACGGCTACGTCGAGTAGTGAGAACCCTATACCGCCTCATGGAAACCGGGAAACAAGCAAACGGGTGAGGCAAGGCGTTTGCGAGGCGTTTACTTCCAAGGCAGTTCAGTGCATCGATCGAGATTGCTGGGGGTAGGGAAGCACTGTGTAGTTCGTCATCTCCGGTGTTGTCTCCTCCTGTGCGTCTGATTGGTGTTCCTTGCTCATGTGGTCTGTCTTCTTTCCTGTTCGGGCAAATCCTGGCGGGGGGGCTTCACCGCTGGTTTTTTTGGTGTGTGTCTTACTTGTTCCTGAATGACCCGGCAGAGCGGGCGGTAAGGCAAGGCGGCGTCGTCGACGGCGGCGGCGGCGGCGATGGGGACCAGACTTACGGGACCCTGTGGGCGTTTGGGTTTTTTTTGTGAGGTGGTTGGGTTGCGAGCAGTGAGGCGGACGGCCTAGGTACCCGATGGAACACTTTTTTTTTTACCCTTGACATGTTTGGCCGGCCGGCTCCGGAGAAACACCATCCATACGTAGTTAGGAAGAGAGACTTTTACTGGGGGAAAGGCAAAGAACCCAAAGAGAAGGAAATCTTGGAACGCTATGCGGTAAGGTTGTTGTCAGTGCGCAGGTACCGGTAGTACCTACTGCTCTGCCGTGTGCTTTGGCCCGGCCCTTTTTTGGTGGAGCTGAAGTGGCACATGGTGTGGCGGAGCTGAAGTGGCGCCGAGGAGCTGATAGTGTCTAGATCTGAATGGTCTCTTTTTTTTCTTCACTATCTGGCGGCGCTAGCAATTGACGAAGTAGGCTTAATCACTTTGGTTCATGCGGCTGCTGCGGCTTGCGATGGGCCGTAGATGTTTGATTAACTTTTTCGTCCCTGCATCGGAGACGTGGCCATGCATTAGTTGGCCGGCGAATAGAAGGGTCCCAGAGCACCGCGCGGGTGATTTCGGATTTGCAGATATGCCCGACCATGTGTGGCTCTCATGGCGTGAAGAGAAAGAGGCCGAATGCCAGCGCATGAATGGCCGAAGGGTGCGCGTCGAGTCGCGTCGAGTAGTCTCGCGATCGAGATCAGAGGCAGAGATCTGACCAAGATCGTTCGAGATCTGGGGCTCGGGAATCGGGGCTCTTCTTATAGGGATCTCGGTGTAGGAAAAGGAGGTGTTCTAGAAGAAAGGCGCATTGACTGTATAGAGGGACGGGGAGTTCGTATGCACCGTTTAGCCGCGCGGATTAGAGTTGCGCACTGGAGATGATGTCAAACGCGGATCAGGCATGCCGTGAGGTTTTGCCGTCGGGGTGCGGAAGTGCCGTCGCGCGACGCGTGAGTGATTCGCGCTCCTTGCATTGACCGCTGCAGTGGCCCGCCGGCGCTTCTGCATGTCGCTCTTCTGTGCATGGACTCTGTGGCGCCAGTCGGGGCCGTGCAGCTGCGTCAACGGCGTCCAACGTCGCTTGAGAAAGGCATTGTGCGCCTGTGTCTATTGGCGTGCGAGCCTCGAGGTGTGTAGACAGTTGTGCAGAACGTGGCTATAGAGACAATTTTGGAATACAACCTCAACAAGGCAATCAGTACAACATTGGTCCGCTACTTGGAATTGCAACGTGAAAGCGATTGGATCATTAGTGTGCATGAATACGTGGGCAAAGGTCTTCAACAAAAGTCCCTGGAAAGAAGTATCCACTCCTTTATCCCAAGCCAATCGGCCTCGTAGACACACTGTCTCAATGAGGAGGTCATGTTGGGAGAAAGTTCCGATGGGCCGGTTTAGCTCCAGTATCAAACGGTGGGGCGAGTTTCTGTCACTTTCTGGTTGACAAGTTGCGGGTATCCGACTTTCCGTGGTACCTGGTGACCGTCCGAAGTGCGCGGCCACATGGCATACCAAACGTGATGTCCAGCGGAGAGTGGGCCGTGCTGGAGATCCGGCCGACGCGGAGAAGAGTAGTAGGTCCTTGCTCCACTACGTAAATCGCACTGCCACCGAACGCCGGAGCGCGCTAGGTGCTGTGCCGCACAGTACCAACTGAGGATCCAGCGGCGCGGATGAGGCTTGACCGGCGCGGCTTCCCAACCGGACAAGAGGGGAGGATCAAGGAAAAAAAGCGGAACCGCCGCGTGAAGCGGGACCCATGTTTGCGAGCACGCTCTCGCAACCGTCTCAAAGGCTGGACTGGATCCCCTTGGCACACCTCACGCGGCACATGGAAGACCTGACTCGCACCGGCATCCGCAGCTTCCTCGAGCAGTCCTCATGACTGAGCACGGTTACCCGTTCGGGCATGCTCAGCCCCCAGCTGTTCGGAGGCAGCCGGCAGGGATCGCAAGGCTGACGGTCAGCAACGCGCTCGCCGAACGCTTTTTCCCCTTTCGTTCCTTTTTCATCTATCGTGACAATGCCGCTTTCTATCTTTGGCGCTGCCAACAGCGCGCATGGATGCTTCGAGGCGCTCTGGTGGGGATCGTCGAGTCGGGCGGATCTGCGGCGGCTCCACGGATGCGCGAGAGTTTGATAGCTGCCCGCCGCGCGGACGCGACGCGCCGGCACATCTGTACGGTGCGCTGCAACGGGGGTGCTCGTACGGATCGCGATGCGGGGGAGAGCCACGGCGGTTTCATCATCCATGCATTAACCGCCCGCCACGCGCAACCTTCGCGCAGCTTTCGCGCCAACGCGCCGGGGGCCAATAATCGTCGATGCGGTTAGTTGGCGCCGGGTGTGCTATTACGAGGGTGCCTTAAGTCGGCCTATGGCCTGACGGGCATGCCGCCCTTGCAGCGCGTCATAGGCTAGCCAATGGCGTGTTAGCGTCTCATCTATGGCGAACAGCTGGCAGCTGGCATGCGGGCGAGAGCAAGTGGGGACACGGTTGGGCTGGGGCCATCCAAGGTTATCAGAGCGCTGCGACAGCCGCCCTAAGAGTCGACGCCCGCGCTGCATCACCCGCTGCAGTAATCCAGAGTTCCTTCCCCCTCTACCGTGCGCGCTGTCTCCGATCGCACTCCAATTTCCTCGTTTTGCGCCGTTGCCGTCGCCCTCGCGCCCTCTGCATCCCTTGCACCGCCGCCGAGCTTAAGCCGTGCTTCTTGACTGTGAGTTCATCGCCCGCCCGAGCGTCTTGGCGCCGTCCCCCCAAGCGAGATCTCCAGCGGCCGCGCAGCTCGTGAGACCAGGCTCCCTTTCTTCTCTGAAGAATTCACCGTGCTCACCACAGCCGCACGACGCCCAGATCGCCGCCGAGGACGCCTTTCAACCGCCGCGCGCTGCGCAACAGATATCTCCACCTCCACCACCGCCGTCCCGCCGCAATCCGTGCCGCAATTAAACCCTCGACCCCAGCGCACTCAGCCTCGACAACCCCACCACCGCCCTCAAGTCAACGAGTTTTCTCGCGTTTCCACGCGTCATCTGCTCTGCTGAGCTGGCCACGACCGAATTTTCACCCGCCCGCTCGCCCACCATGGCTGCGACGCGTCGCCAGCAGCCGCCGTTGCAGATTTTCCAGGACCCCGTCACCTCGTTCGACCATCATGAAGTCGCCGAAGCCGAAGCCGCCCTCCTCTCCGCCCTAGGTCCCGTTACCGACGTCTCGTCAAGCCACCACACCCTCCTCAACCCTTCGCACGGCGAGGGTAGCGCACATTCGCCGCGCAAATCCCCGGCGCAGTCCAGCTCACCGGCCCCGCACGCTCTGGCTGAGAGCAACATTAACTCCATCTCCATCCCTCCTCCTCGCCACAATGACTTCACCACCGACTCGCCTCTCAAGAGGAAGGCATCCCAACCACTTCTCCGCGCCTCCAAGTCGCAGAACGCCCTCTTCACCACCTTCCACTCGGCCGGCGCTACCGACAAGGAGAACGACTACGGCGCCATCTACGGGACCGGCTTCCCCCAATACTCGGACCCTGTCTACCAGAAGAACCAGGCAAAGCGCCAGCTCATGGACGCCGCACCTCTGCGCGACCGCAACGCAAAAAAGTCGTCGAAGCCCCAGGACGACGACCAGAAGCCTCTCCCAGCACCCAGCGAGATGCCGCCCATCGACGACGACGGCACCAAGCCGGCGTACAGCTACGCCACCCTCATTGGCATGGCAATCTTGCGCGCGCCGCAGAGGCGTCTCACTCTGGCGCAGATCTACAAGTGGATATCTGAGACATTCAGTTATTACCGCGCCGGCGAGACTGGCTGGCAAAACAGCATCCGGCACAACCTCAGCCTCAACAAAGCCTTCATCAAGCAGGAGCGCCCCAAGGACGACCCTGGCAAGGGCAACTACTGGGCCATCGAGCCCGGCCTCGAGCGCCAGTTCATGAAGGAGAAACCCCGTCGCATGACGAACCCGGGCGACCCTAGCTTCCTGCAGTCTTATCACAGCGATATTCTGAGACCGTCAACAGCACCGTCGTCGCGGCAACCAGCAGTGTCAGCGTTCCCGCTCCAGTCGACTCCTATTGGCGAGAGCATCGACTCGAGCAAATTCCCCGATGAGACTGAGCTGTCATCTGATGCAACTATCCCTGCCTCGGACCCGGGGATTCACGACGGACAGGACGCTGGCAATGAAAACGATATGCCGCCGCCTTCGTCGCACGCCCTGCGTTCTTCACCGCCGCCCCCGGCTGAGATCCACTCTTCGCCCCCGCCACCGGTGTCTCGGTCGCAGCACGAGGGGACCCCTCCGCGCGCACCACGCTTGTCGTCCACGAGCCGTTCCGGCGGTCGGAAGCGCAAGTTCTCCACTCTTGGCGACAGCGGGTACTACTCGTCCATCGAGTCGTCGGCCGTGAAGGGTCACCACGCCCTGGGCACCATTCCCACATCGGAAGCGGATCTTGACCGGCCAGCGCACAAGCGCGGTCGCGCCGAGGAAGAAATCGCGCGGATACGTGGGTCATCGTACGACAGTCCCACGAAGAACCGTCCTCTCCTGAAGCCGTCTGGCAACGAGTACCCGTCGTCGTCACCCTTCCGTCCCTTCGACAAGACGAGCGTCGAGCTGACGGCGCCGCTCACTCCTGCCATTGTCTTCAAGAAGCCTGCTAAGCCTCCCGCATCCATCTCGCCCAACACAAACCTTCGTGCCCACCGCAACCGTGTCCGCGAGCTCATTGGGTCTCCGGACAAGACGCTTGGTTTGCTTGCTGATGTGAACCCCTGGAGCCCCGCTTTCCAACTGCCTGATGAGGAGAACTTCAACCTCCTGGAGGACCACTTCAATGAGAACTTTGACGTGTTCAATGACAGCCCCCTGCAGCAACCTCGTTCGTCGCGCGGTTCGCCTGAGAAGCGATCCATCAAGCGACCTTCCAGTGCCCGTGCTATGACCTCTTCAAGCATCCTCGCTGACATTACGGGCTCGCGCGCCAACATCGCGACGCCCGAGTCATCGAAGCAATGGCTCAAGCCGCCGTCACACAAGAAGAGTCTGTCTGACTTCTTCGCTGGAAGGACGTCAGCAGCTCCCAGCCCTCTCAAGACTCCTGGCGCATCAAAGGCCGACGACCTTTTTGGCATCGACCTTTACTCTGATGACGGCGAGGAGCCTGGCTTGGGCTTTGACATCCTCCAAGGCTTTCAGAAGATCGGCTCTCGCCAGCCGCTGCTCGAGAGCCCGACCAAAAGGTCTAAGCCTGGCTTCGGCCGAAGCCACACCACCCTGCTCTGAGCGACTGCAATGTCAGCTCGCCTCTTCACACTGCAAATGACATTGCCGTTGAAAATACACGCCACTTTCGCGTATATTCCGGTAGGCTTTCGCAACATCGGATGAGAGCGGAACGAGGGTCATGATATGAACAAGCCTCTCGCTCCGATTCACGACCGTTACGACCACGAAATGATACCCCCCACACTACTCACACCACGACTAACTCCAGCACTACTCTGGAGGTCGAGGCAAATACCGGAGCAATTTGGCTTAGGCGCAACTTTTGGTCTGATCGGTTCGACCACACTTCTCACCCTCCCATTCAGTTGGACATCGAAAGTACTCTTCTTCGCCTCAGCGCAGTTGGGTAATTTCTTGAGTCCCGCTCACCTTCTTCTTGCCCCTTCTTGCCACTTTGGTCTTTGGTGACCAAGGGCTTGAAGTCTATTTCTTATTAGGCTGTGTTTCCTAGTTCTTGTTTATTAGGTAGCCTTTTCTTTTCTCGGCTTTTATGGTAGTTCATGTCGATTTTGATGATTTTCACTGTCGGTCATTACTGGGAGCGTTTGCTTTTGGGGGGGAAACTGGGAACTGGAATTGGGATTTTTGTTTCAGGGTATAGACACAGGCGCATGGTCTCGGGGCTGACACACAAAAAAGGGGAGCAAACTTGGGGGGACTCTTTGTTTTTTTCGATCTTGGGCTCGGCGTACAAATCCGTCTTCCACTGGGGCGAGATTGTTTCGGGGAGTCTGGTTTTTTCTTTTTTTCCATTCCTCCCTTTCTTGTCTTACTTGCTCCCTCTTTTTACTATCCGGCTCATGCATGCGTCTGGTCTGTACTATTTTTTATGAGCGATTGATGTTTTCGATGTCTGATTCCTTGTTCTACTTTTTTTCTCCAGCCGCGAATATGAAATAATTGGTTGCTGTGCTGCTCGGTCGTTTCCCGTCCTTTTGTTTTTGAAGTCCTTCTCGTGCGCCGCGACGGTAGCCCTTGATCTCGCTACATGGATACCCTGTGCGTATGGCATGGCTTACTTGTTCGATCGCTTGGGTTCTATTCAAGTGCTGTTGTCCAAGTCTATGATGAAGAGTAGGGCCACGATAGGCTCTGGGCTGTCGTTCCGCTAACTTCTGCTTCTACTTCTCTTATTACTGAGGTTGTGACGCCTTATTCTTTCATTTGCAATATTTGGTTTGTTCTACCTTGACTATATTGCCTTTTGTTGGATTATCTCTGTATTGCTTCTTGCTGCTAGTTGAGCGGGTACCGCGGGTGTTTACTTTGATTGAAGCGGGTTGTGCTATGGAAATTATGGGTCAATGAGGTATGGATTATCGATCGTTTGATGAATGGATGCTACTTCTCAACCCATTTTCATGCTACACTCTGTCTTTGTACATGTGGAGAGCGGGTACTAGAAAACTACGTCGCGTCTCTTCAATACCCCTTAGCACAAGGGCCTGTTCCTTAAACACCAACCGCTGAATGGAATTCAAAGTCAGGGTTATGTGAACAGCGAAGGTAACACGTATACAAGGACTAGCTGGCCGCGCAACATGAAATTGTTCCTCCGATTTATCCTACGATCAATTCAGGAGAATTGGCTCAGTGCTGACCGCAAGAGTCCCGCAAGGCTTGCCAATTTGCCTAGAATAACAGGTTTCAAGCAACCGCTCTACCAGCAGCAGCTTTTTGCCGTTTGGTTGGTTATGAACACAATCCTCGGAAAGCTTGGGAAAGGTGCGATCATTGGCGACGAGATGGGCGTTGACAAGACGGCGGAGGCCTTAGGACTATGGGTGTTGTGGAATCAGCTACGCCTGGATTATGAGGAAGTTTCTGCTAGTCGACAAGCTCAGGATGGTCGCTACCTCCCCAAAGGATCAACTGACAGTAAGTGCCCGAGCGAAGATACCGGACCTAATGTTCCTGTGTCGGCGGAAGCTGTGCAGAAGATTGGAAAGAACTTTTCTTTCGCAGACGCGGAACCTACCCTTTCTTTTTCTTTGTCCAACCGTCCAACATTGGGCAGTGGCTCAAGCAAACTGAGAAGTTCGTTGACACTGACAAGAAAAAAGGAGGTCTGCGACTGTTAATGGCGCACCCTACCAATGACCACGGAATAGATTTCGGAGACATCTATAAAGTCAAGAACCACCTTCCAGACAACTCAGTTGGTGATCTCTGTCGTTACGGCAGCATAACCGCAGATCACTGTTACAAGCTCTACATCTCCCAACTACTCAATACAGCTGGCAAAAAGGTTCAATTTGGTCATCATAGATGAGTTTCACGTTCATCCGAATGCCGACGCTGGCTCAGGCGATTATTTGAGGTATATGGCGCGAACAGGAATGATTCTTGCCTCGGGAACCCCGTACGGATCCACGAACAAAGCTGTAATGAATTGGTTTTCACGGCTTCTTTTCGCTGATCAGGCGCGGTCGCCAAAGGCTAGCGTGAAGAATAGTAGTTAAGGCCCCAGGCGTAACCATGCCCCATCTCTTTCTTAGAAAAATAATAACATATGTGGGTAATTGAAGCTATCGTCCGGACGAGAATGTCGAATTAAAAATTCTACAAGCACGCCCGGATAATAAGGAGGCTCAAAATTGGCGAGTGGTTTAAGGGAGGATTTCACAGGCCAATCCTCCCAAAGAGATTGTTGTTGAGGCTTCACTCAGCCCAGAAGCTCACTCATAAGTAACAGGAAGGCTGGCCAGTGACGAAGAGGGCGTCAACATTAGCACCGACATGCTATTAGAGTCAACCCGACTGACCAGGTAGCTCAACATCTTCCCCGGGTTGGTCAAGTTTCTAAACGCAAGAGTACCCCCAAAAAAGGCGGTCCTCATTCTTTCGTTCAGCAACTACTTCTCACTACTAAAAATAAAAGCCGTGCTTTATAGAAAAGCAAAAGAATTTTAAAAATGGTGCTAAGTAACTGCTCCCCACTGCTGAATTTGTGTTCTGGTTGCGCGGAAGCCGCAACTGTCGACCATCGTGCCTACCCTCCCGAATATGCGCTAGCCCGCGACCCTTATTAACCCTGCAGGACTGCTGAGCTTTACAACTCCGTCTTGCTCTCTCACCCGCGCGTACAATCGATCCACGTCTCTCAGCAAAGCAGCCGAACGTTTTTTTGTTTTTGTCGTTTCGAGACCTCTTTTTTCTTCATTGCTTCGTGTTTGCGAGAATGGATCCCGAGGAGCAGACAGCGGTGGCGGGGCAGAACAGCGTCGCCACGGAGGTCAGCAGCGTAAGTGTTTATCTTTATTCAGTCCATTTCGCCTCACAGAAACCTTCTCCACCAAGACATCTCCAAGACACGCACTGCAATCACTTTTCATTTTCCTAACCCATGCTCTTTCGAAGGTATTGGGCGGGATTCAACCACATCTCGGATAATTTTCGAATAGAAATGTCCTAGAACTCCGCTAATGTAGTGAAGTTACAGAAGAAGCGCAAGCGTCCGCACTTCGAGAAGCATACACGCATACGCAATGCCGCCGCTATGAAGTTTTCGGTCCCAGTCCCAGAGGGTGAGGAAGACACCCGCACCATGCCAAAGCGCAAGAGGAAGTCTGGAAACCTCACCACGGCACAGCGTGAAGCCCGCAAGGCTGCCAAGAGAGCAGAGGAGGCCAGTGAGGTTGGTGAAGCTGGCGGTACTGGGGCCGATGAGCCTGGCATTGGCAGAGCTCCAGTCGAGGTCGAGGAAGACGATAGGTTGCCTTGGGAGCGTAAGGCTTTGCCTCCAATCTCTCCGACTCTATCATCCTCACCTATTCCAATTCCTTGGTCTTCGAGCCCACCAAGGGCTCTCGCGCCCTCGCCCATGCCCACGAAGTCCGAGCAGCCGGATGGCCCTACCAGGTCGGTGATTGCCGGCGAAAACAGCCTTGTCATTATCCAAGAGTCCTCCAACAAGAAAGAGCCCAATCAAACATAGCAGCGAAATCGATGGCATGAGGGGGTATTTATTGCAGAACGAAGTCTATGATCGTTAGATATGAATGGCGAATGCGGTTCCGGACGAAAGTGTCCACAGCTAAGTTCCATCATGATCGGAATCGCGGGTTTGTGCACACAGAGTGACGTATGTTTATGGTCATGTGTAGTGATTGATGTCGCATCGTGTAGTCTAAGACTACGTCCTAACTACGGGAAAGAAAACTATAGGCTCAGGGCCCTCTCTCACCGTGCCTCGGGCAAGGAGGATTTCACAAGAAAGAAAGCTATGGGCCGGAGTAATACCTGGCTGTGCAAAGACAAAAGCGGTCCTTGAATATCCCTCCCGGTGACCCTACTCGACATCCATTTCATCAGGGCCACCGTCGCCTACTTCCTCAGTGTAGGCCTTATCTTCTTCGGCGCGCTTGTCAAGCGGATCGTCCCGCAAATCCACCTCCGAGCTCTGAGATCGATAAGACGATAAGAGGTAATTCAGACTGACAGTGTTGCGGTACTTGGCCATCTTTTCGACGTCTTTCAGTTCGTAGTTGATCAACTTGCGGGGCAGGGGGCGTCCCTCGATGACCGCCTCTGCATAAGGCACCAATGGTTGGAAGACCTGCGGGAACTCCGGGAGTTTTTTTTTTTTTTTTTTCGAATCGTACTGACGGAGTTTGTTCTCGAGCAAGCCTGGGGAATCGCTCGCCTCATCGAGCGCTTCCGCATGGTGGACTAATTCTGCGGACGACGTTCGGCTGCCAACACTCAGCCGCTCTTCGAAGGGTTTCATTCTCGTTTTCGTTACTCTCAGATCGTTGCTGGACATTACGACTGCTCTTTGACTGGGGGTATTTGCTAATAGCCGGCCAACAGAGGCTTAGAGATGCGGCCACCATATTCTTTTCGCATGGGGGCGCAAGTCTGAGCAGCTTCATACAAAAAACGAACACCTGTGGAAATCTACCGAATACACTTAGTAAAGTCTCTATTAAAAGAAGATATTAAGATGAGCCGAATGCCTTAAGAATATCCTCAACATGTTTGCCAGTCCAGTGGATTTGTTTTTTTGCTCATGTCATAGGTAGTTGAAGCTATTATCTGGATGTAAATGTGGAATTAACAATCATACATTCACGTCCGCGTCCGGACGATAGCTTCAGCTACCCACATATATTCTTTTTCTGAGAAATGGTTAAGGCATAGCTACGCCTGGGGCCTTACTATTCTTCATGCTAGCCATCGGCTGCGATAACCCTTTGTAAAGTTAAACCCGGCTTGGTTAAACACAGTTCAGGTAAAAAAAAAAAAAACAGAGAACTTTGATGAGGTCGCAATGTAAAATTAGTAATCGTGATTTGATGCTTATGGAGCTCGTTTCTCCATCCAAACGACCGTAAGTGCTCCGAAGAGCCTGAAGCAAAGTGCGGATAATCAAAGGGAACTGAGTCGTGGGATCGTAATCGACGCTGTTGTGGGTCTGCATACCCTTCCAAAAGACCGTGGGAGGTTCTAAAACCGAAACAGAAAATGCTGAGAGGTAAAGAGAAGCTTGAGGTATCGTGATGTTGTAGGCTCTTAACCCGTCTACTCGTCGGCATCGGCCTCGGAATCGGATTCGATGATGTAGTGAGGCCTCTTCTTACCTGGTATGAGGTTCAAGTTGAAACTGGCTGGGCGCACGCTCGCGGATCGGATGGGCTCTTGGTACTTGGCTTGGACCGTTAGGGGGTGGTTGATCAGGCTTCGTAGCTGTCTCGCCGCTGTCTGGACGCGGGAGTGGTTGGCTAGGCGGCCCGTGTTCGGCTGCCTCCATGGTGTATGATCGAACGAGAGGGAATGAAGTGTGTGTGGAAGTGTGTGTGGAATTTGTGGCAATCTCTGTAAGGTTTAGAAGGTAAGAGCTTGCCGCAGAGGAAAGCGCGGGCGATGCTACTCCACCATGACCTAGTGGAGGCCAAACACCGCCTATATCTGTAACTATCGCAGCATAGGGCGGTGAACATAGTATTCGGAAGGAAAAGCCTGCATCGCAGCGGGATCACAGCGTAGGGTGGCGAGCTTAGTTTTGGGAAGAAGTTCATTTCTTTCACAATTCACCTGAAATGACTAAGAACGTTGTGCAGCCGTGAACGCAGTTAATCATATTCGAGAGAGAGAGAGCAGCATTATGAGAGCTTTGTGGAAGTAAGCTTACCGTCAGCCTATTTGCGATTCTTTTACGTTTGTCTTCTCTTGATCTAGTTTCTCCTTTTGACATTTTCTATCTGGATGCCCTGATGACTCTTCTACTGCTTGGAATTCCACGCAATGCAGTCCTCAAACTTCACCGCACTGCCACCAAAAATATCAAGTGCGCTTCCAATGGTCAAATCAACCTTACCATTGCTGAGCTCCTTGACCGTGTCCAAGTCCTCCAAGCTCCTGCCGCCGCCGGCATACGTCACTGGGATGCTGCACCACGCGGCCAGCTTCTTCACGAGCTCGTGGTCGATGCCCTGCTGGAGGCCCTCGTTATCGGCGGCGTGGATGAGGAACTCGGAGCAGTAAGGCTCAAGGAGAGATATCGACTCTGCCAGGCATCCATCAGCTTTCGACATGCTCAGTCGCAACCGTAGCACTTACCCTGGTTGAGCTCCATATCGGTGATGGTTTGCCACTTGTTCATGGCGACGAACCACGTCTCGCCTCGCCTCCTGCAGCTGAGGTCGATGACCAGCTTCTCCTTGTCGCCGCCCAGCGCCTTCAGCACGGCCTGCAGGCGCTCGAGCGAGAACTTGCCTGATGGGAAGAGGTACGACGTGATGATCACCTACTATTCTCCCGCGTCAGCCCAGCCCCAAATCAACCCCTTCTTGTTCTCCTTCATTCTGTCCCCAACATAACATCCCACCTGCACCCACCTTCTCCGCGCCCCTCTCCACCCACATCGCCGCGTTCGCATCGGTGATGCCGCCGCCAACCTGCAGGCCGTTCGGCCACGCCTTCACGGCCTCGGTCGCGGCCTCATCATTGCCCGGGCCGAGCATGATGACGTGCGCGCCGGTGAGGCCATTGTCCTTGTATAGCGTCGCGAAGTGGCCGGCCGGCAGCTCCGAGACGTGGTTGGTCTTGAGGTCCGAGTCGGTAGTCGTCAGCGTGCCGCCGACAATCTGCTTGACGGAGCCGGCGTGGAGGTCGATGCAAGGGCGGAAGCGCGTCATGATTTCTTCCTGAGATTTGGTCGTGGTGAGAATTGAAAGTCGTGGTGGGGCAGGTTAAGCCCCGCGCCGCGGAGGTGCTGCTGCGGGCAACTTTTCTGCCGTGCGCCACCGCCGTGCGCGCGATCACAGCTCACGGAAAAGTTACTCGCGAATACTTGCGCTGCCATTTTTCTCACCACGAACCAATACATACGGCGAACGATGGCTGTTGCGCTCGGAAAGCGAAAGCGCGTCGAGGCGAAGGCGGCTGCGCCTGTTAGCAAACGTCCTGCCAAGAAGGAGGAGCCTGAGGAATCGGATTCGGAGGACATGCGCGATGCGTTTCGGCGCGCTTTCGAGGCAAAGTTCAAGCCGCTGGCTGGCGTGACGAAGAAGGAGAAGGCGCCCGAACCTGAGGAAGGGGATGAAGAAGACGAGAGCGAGGAGGATGACGATTGGGAAGGGATATCGGAGGACGACGAGGAGCCTAGCAAGACCGTCGAAGTCGTCGAGGTTACCGGCCCCACGCGCTCAGAGCGGTTGAGCAAAGCGGAATTGAAAGCATTTATGGTACGTGCCTTCTCACAACCTTCTGCTTCCATATGATGGACTCCAGCTAAACGCGCTGTGCACCACCAGTCCTCAAAACCACCGACCCAGCCCTCCAAGAAACCCGCTACCTCCAACAAAAAAGACGACAGCGACGATGACGCCGACGCCATGAACCTCAAGAACGACCTCGCACTACAGCGCCTACTCAAAGAATCGCACCTCCTCGACGCCTCGTCGCCGGCCAACCTGCTCGCCGGCCCCACAGGCAAGAACCGCCACAAGGCCACCGACCTGCGCATCCAGGCCCTCGGCTCCAAAGCGTCCATCCTCGAGCAGAAGAACATGCCCATGTCGCACCGCAAGGGCATCAAGGCCAAGGCCGCCGCCAAGGAGGCCACCCGCCGCCGCGAGGCCCGCGAGAACGGCATCATCCTCGAGAAGGAGCGCAAGGACAAGGCCAAGGATGCCGGCAAGAAGAGGGAGCGCGGCGTCGGCGGGCCCGGTGTCGGCAGGTTTAGCGGCGGCACGCTGCGGTTGAGCAAGAGGGATGTCGCGAGCATTACAGGGGAAGGGAGAGGCGGGTTTGGGGGTGGGAAGAAGGGTGGCAAGAGGAGGTAAGGGCGGTTGGTGCCGCCGTTGTTTTTTTTTTTTTTTTTTTTTTTTTNGGGGGGGGGGGGGGGGGGGGGGGGGGGGGGGGGGGGGGGGGGGGGGGGGGGGGGGGGGGGGGGGGGGGGGGGGGGGGGGGGGGGGGGGGGGGGGGGGGGGGGGGGGGGGGGGGGGGGGGGGGGGGGGGGGGGGGGGGGGGGGGGGGGGGGGGGGGGGGGGGGCGCCGTTGTTTTTTTTTTTTTTTTTTTTTTTTGCGAAAGCATGGCGTTTGGAGTATGGTAGGCAAAAAGACGGAGAGTAATTGCTGCGTTAAAAGCATCTATTGCAGAGATGGAGGTGGAAAACCTTAAATAATAAGCACCCAAGATCTCTACCTTGCTATTCCAATTTATAGGAACGAATGACTTCGGAATAGCTGTGGAAGCGACTATGAGCGCCTTATTTTTCAGCCCCTCACGAATGTGAACAGGACCATTTTATGTCTATACATTTTTCATGTGCGCGAAAAGTGTCTTAGGAATGTCACATCGGCATAGTGTTTTCGCACCAATGTGGTAGGCTGCAAAGGGTTGCCCCTTGCATACTCTGTACATGACTCCACACTCCCTGCATGAGTTTAAGGTAACCATGCCTCTGCCTTTTTTTTTCTTCAATAAAACAAAATCTATGGCCAGTTGAAGCTATCGTCCGGACATGTATGTAGAATTTTTAATTCGACATTCTCATCCGAACGATAGCTTCAACTGCTTATGGTATGAGCGAAAAAAATAAGTTGACGCTGGCCTTTGGATGCAATACCTATCTGTAGTACACAATATTTGGGACGTTATCTCTAGAACAATGTCATTGTTATCTCTGATGTACGCGCCTATCCTACATAAAGTAATGCATCGTGCCTAAGATGGTATATCGTCCCATCCCATCTAGGCTTAAACCCCGGCATCAGTAGCAGCGCTGTGAAAGTCTATCAACCCCTGGATATTGGTATGGCCTCCCTGTCAGCATCGTGAATCGAATATCGCAATCCATTAAACCCAATACAAACGCCATAAGCTTCCCAAGACTTTATGTCTCCGTGGAGCAAAAGCAAGGTAAAGTCAGAAACACAAAGAACAAAAAACACGAGAGGGTATCGTATCGTATATCATACACGATACGTCCGCATCATTCCGATCTTACACCCATTGGAAAATGAAAAGTCTTCATCACATAAGCTCCTTTCATTGCGACGTGTGCGTAGGAGGGAGATCGGTCATGGCTGCATCCTGGACCCGGAAACTGGGTGGCTGGAGGCTGTGATCAGTCTGTGCAAGGTACTGAAGCTGCTGCACAGGATAGTGAATCGGAGCAGTCTCTGCGGACATCGTGCTCGGGATTCCCTGCCTGCCATTGACCTCTGGTTGCTCCGACTTCAGATTGATACTAGCAGGGGGTGAAGGCAGCTTTGCGATCGGCTCGGCAACCACCTTATCTCCAGATGTGGGCTTGGACACAGAATCTGCGGTCTGTGCAGCGGGCTGGGCCTTGGATTCCACGGACGGAGCGGGCGTATCCATAGAGGAAGCAGAAGTTTGAGCAGTTGGCTGGGTGCTGGCGTTGACGCCGCTGTCGATCTCCATCTTGTCCTCAACCTCTTCGGTGGTAGCCGGCGGGCTGCTCGGCTGCGGATGGGGGCTGCTCGCAGCGGCGAGGCGATCGGGGCGGATCCGCAGAGTGACCACGAGACTACCCTTGGGCTTGACGTAGTTGTCGCTATCCGACTCGTCATCGGCAAGGGATTCCTCATCGTCGTCGTTGAGTCCCAAGTCCTCATCGTCATCATCATCACCTCCGTCCCATTCGTCCACTTCTTCTTCATCGTCCATCTCATCGATGCTGTTGTAGCCGTCGATGTGCTTGTTGCTGCGCTGGGGGACCCCGTGCCTGCCGCGACCGGCGCGAGTGGCGCGGCCGCCCATGCCCTCGGAGGCGTCAGATCGCTCATAGTCCGCGGTACCAGGGGAGTCTAGTTCCGTGTTCTGGCCGCTAAGAAGAGTTTCGCCGTAGAGGCCGCCCATGCGAGAGCGAACTTGACGGCCACTGGAAGTCACAACCGGCTTGTTGTCCGACGGAGTGCCACGGCGCGTGGAGCGGCGCGTGGAGAGTGCATCGGAAGTCTCATCTTCCTCGTCGGAGAAAGTGTACTTCATGCGCTTGCCACGAGTGCGGCCCTCGTACAGCGAGAAGCCAGGCTCAGGACGAGCAAACTGTGCCTTGCGTTGCATGCGATACTCACGCCGCTTGCGCTTCTATAGAGGGGTTGTTAGTAACTGCTTGCGGGAATGGATTTGGTGGATTCGTGATGCCAAGGACAAAGCTTACATCCTCAGTAGCTTCGAAGCGAGGGATGGCGGCGTTGATCCTCTCGCCGAGCCTGCGCGACGCCTGGGTACCATCCTTTGCCAGCTTGAGGGCGACTTCCCGCAGCTCTTCAATAGAGCCTGCTACGCTACGGAACTGAACCTTCTTGTGATACGGATTGCTCTCGCGATATAGGCGGAATGGAGTGTCGTCCTTCCCCTCGATGAGCCAGTAGCGACGCTTATCGCCATCCACGCCCCAGGGCTGCACGGAAAGCGGCTGGTTCAGATCGTCGTCATGGCGGCTTTGCTTGTAGTTCTCTTTGATGATTGCCTTGATAACATCCGAACCGTGGAGGCACCAGTGGATGATGGCTTGCAGGACGGACAGCTGCAAAAAGGGTCAGCAACATGCTCAAAACAGCGAACGTAGAGCCACTCACCCGGTCCTGGGGGCTCATATCGTTGAAAGAACGGCTGCCAGACAGAGGGTTTATTCCGCCCCAGGAGTACGGCCACTCGGACTTGTAGGTCGACATTGTTTCCTCGAGAGCGCGGCCATAATGACCCTTCCTGCATGCTTATTAGCTTTGCTCAAGTATTCAAGCTTGGATTATTCTGGACGCGGGATGCGGTAGGTGCGCGACAAGGTGTGGGCGGCGGAGGACGTACTCGACGGGTTTCTTGCGGTTGAGAGCGAATCCAAGGAGCGCACACAACAGGCTTTCGACTTGCGGCGACGGGGCAGAATCAACAATCCCCTTCTCGATATCCTGAGGACCAAGGTGAGGGCACTTGGGCGGGAAGGCATCGGACAGGCGCGCCCGGAACGTGACGATGACCTATGATGTAGCATGCGCATTAGCACAGCGTGCAGGGCAAATGCGACGCGTTCGTCGCGTCAATACGTGTCATGTCGCGCCACCAACTCACAGGTATGATAGGATTGTCGGCCAGGACCTCCTCGTGCGGTGGAGAGGGGGAGCGCTTCCTCTTGACGGGCGGACTCGGCGGAGGTTGCGCGGTGGTTGCGGCGGCCATCTTCTTCTTGGCCGACGACTTCTGCAGGAACTTGTCCATGGGCCCAATGGCCTTTGCCTCGTCGTCGCTGGCGGGAGGCGACGACAACACCGAGGAGAGCTCGGAGTCGCTCATGTTGTGGGGGTCGAACGCTGTGGTCGAAGTTGGATGAGGACGCGGTGGGTCAGCGGCGGGTTGTGGATGCGAAGTGCGCGGCCGGCTGGAGCACCACGGCGAGAATGAAGCACTGGCAACGATAAGATTACATGATTGGCTTGGGCGTCTCTTGGGCCCAGTGCACGTCATGTGTCCCAGACTTGGGCTCTATTTTGGCATATTTCACGCGCTATGTCTCGAGTCCGGGAAAAGTTGCATTCGCATTCGCCGTCTACAAACTCGCCGCTCTCGCTCCTTTCAACGAAACCGATGAGTCCATCTGTTCTCCTCGTGTTCAAAGCTCTGTTGCGCCTTTGGGTATCAACGTCCAACCTCTAGGAAGCCGCCACAGACACGCGAATCCTGCAAGAACCTGCTGTACAACCAACAACACCGAACAGCTCGACATTCCGAGTGGAGCGCGGTTTTTGTCATAATTCTGGTGATGGCCGTGTCGCTCGCTTACACGCAAGTGTGACAGGAACGGTTCCGGGACTGAGGCCATAAGCGGTTACAAAGGTCAGCGTCCTGCTCGGCCCGGCCTTGAAGCAGAGAAGCTCGTTCTGTGGGCAGCGGTAGCAGTAGCCCGGACATGAATGTAGAAATTATGCAATGACGTCTGGATGCTGACGTTCTTATCATCCGCCGTGCGATGGGGAGTGCGACTGCGCGTCTATGGAAGAGAAGACAACCTATACTGAGTTGCTGCTAACGATGAGGGCTGCCGCATCGTTGCTAATGGTTATTGTGAGTGGATGGGATGGTGTTGGCACTCTATTTGCAACCTTTCCGGGACGCCTTCCGATCTGGCACAATCAGTGAGCACTCGCAACAGCAACCTACATCGGCCAAAACGCTCTCCACAATAGTTGTCGCATTTGCGCTCTCTATGCGAGATGCACAAGCCGAGTCCGGGGTTCCAAGCTCTTGTATGTGAGAGTGTGTGATAGTTGCGCTCCGCGAGCCTGCCGGCAAAGGCCCTCGGCAAAAAGTCTTGCGACCGTGAATGGCATGCGCCCGGGGAAAATACTTCTGCAACCTGCTCTTTCACAACCACATCGTTTCAGGGTGAGAAACCGCTTGAAAACAGCGGAATAGGAGATGAACTTGGCTGTTTACCATCTGAAACCGATGGGTAGGACGAAGTATATGAAACCAGAGAAAGAGAGGGATTCCCGACATGCCTGAGAAATGTGAAGATGCGAGAAATATAGAGATGTGATGGTTTCGGACCTGGGATGCTGCAGGAAGGGGGGGATGTGGGAGTTTTGTGGTGACTTGGCGACTCGGTGACTGTCGCGCTCTTGTAGTTTTGCCATGGCATGTGCTCATTGCCCACAACGGATGTGCGCTCGGACAGACTAGCAACACAGAAGACGCATCCCACCTCGGATGTCTCCCATCTCTTGAGCGATGCCGCGATAAAAGCCATTTTGAAGCGACGCTGTCTTCGAGCGAACAGAGAGCCTGTCCAACGCCCAGTGATCACGGGATATGCAAGCAGATGTTTCGATGCGCACCAAATCTATGCGATGTGCAGGTGCACGCACCTGAATGTGCGCGGCGTTGATGCGCGATTGCTGATGAAAGCTTGGTGGTGAGGGCGAGACGGGAGGTTGAGGTGCAGCCAGTCGCTCATTGCATTTTCATTAGCCGAGTCGGGCTAGCGCGGGCCTTTGGTGGACCGTGCGCCGCGACCTTCGCGAAAAGCCCACAATCGAAATCAATCTCAACCGCAGAGGACGACCGACCGGACACCACCTGCACGACAACAACAGCAGCAACCATGGTCAGTACAATTCCGCCCGAAACACCGCACGCACGCATGCAACGCCTGCCTCGAATGGAGCTCGCCGCGAGCAGACGACAATGGGCTTGCGCCAAAGTCACAGCCGCACAGCGTCTCCAGGCAGAGCTGGCGAAATTGCACCTGCTTCACCACGCACCGCTGCGGAGGAATTCGAGCTGACAGTTCGTAGGGTCGCGTTATCAGGAACCAGAGGAAGGGGTACGCGCAAACGCTCGAGAGCTTTCCGGAACCGATTCGCTAACATGATAAAAGTCGTGGTTCCATCTTCACGGCCAACACCCGTCTGAACAAGGCCCCCGCCAAGTTCAGGACCAACGACTTCGCTGAGCGCCATGGCTACGTCCGCGGTGTTGTGAAGGACATCATCCACGACCCCGGCCGTGGTGCTCCTCTCGCCAAGGTCGTTTTCCGCGACCCCTACCGCTTCAAGCTCCACACCGAGACCTTCATTGCCAACGAGGGCATGTACACCGGCCAGTTCATCTACGCCGGCAAGAACGCCAGCTTGACCATCGGCAACGTCCTTCCCCTCGGCTCCGTTCCTGAGGGTACCGTCGTCACCAACGTCGAGGAGAAGGTTGGCGACCGCGGTGCGCTCGGCAGGACCTCCGGCAACTACGTCACCGTCATTGGCCACAACCCCGACGAGGGCAAGACCCGTGTCAAGCTCCCCTCCGGCGCCAAGAAGGTCGTCCCCAGCTCCGTCCGTGGTATGGTCGGTATCGTCGCTGGTGGTGGAAGGACGGACAAGCCCCTCCTGAGTACGTGTAGCAGTTGCCATGACTGAGGGGACGCGGAGGCTAATTTTGTCAACAGAGGCTTCCCGTGCTAAGCACAAGTTCGCCGTCAAGCGCAACTCTTGGCCCAAGACTCGTGGTGTTGCCATGAACCCCGTCGATCACGTAAGTGTTCTGGAGAGTGCGGGGCGAAGATGCGGTGCTGATATCATTTTCTACAGCCTCACGGTGGTGGTAACCACCAGCACATCGGTAAGGCCTCGACCATCTCCCGCTACGCCGCACAGGGTCAAAAGGCCGGTCTTATTGCTGCCAGGAGAACCGGTCTGCTCCGTGGTACGCAGAAGACGAAGGAGTAGATTCACGGGTGACGCATGGGTTCGGGTGTTCTTTGCTGCGGGTTCGGGTTTCCTCGGGGCGAATAGTACCCATTATGTACCGGGAAATAAAAAAACATGGTGCATGCGAGCTTTCTACAGCGATATTCCAGTCCCGCAGTCGGGTGCGGGGGGTTGTCCGGGGAGTGCTACGGTGCAGAGCCACGCAGCTTCATCAAAAGCTCAAGAGGCAGATCTTCGAGTCTCATCAAAATGAATGCGTTCGATATGACGTCCAAAAATAGGAGATCGTGACCAGAGCTGGAAAGCGAGACGATGGCGCCCTCAGGCCAACCTGCCCCGGGCCTGTTTCAGATTTTCGATTGGCACGAAGCGTGGCGTATCATCGACGCGCCGGACGCGGAGCCCCCCCTTTGGCGAAATGGGCTCGAACGAGGGGCAGGCGCGAATCGCACTTCTGGGCGCGGCTCAGCCACGATTTTGATGGGGCAGCTCGTGCTGGCCGCGCGGTTCCCGCGTTGACGACCAGGCCCCTGCACAAGATCGGCACGGCGGCGAGGGTTCCTTGTGGCATCAGGTCTCGCCTTCCCCAAGGTTCCTTATATGGGGACAGCAGCCCATGCCGCAGCGTTCCGGTCGTGACCTTCTCGCCTCTTCTCTACAGTTGCAGCCCTTGCACACGCTCGCTACCCGCCCTTACCTTCTCTCCGCCGTCTCTTTTCCCAGCCATTTCCACCTGAAACCTCGCATGCGATACTAGCCAGCGCCCCTCCACACACCGCGAAAGTGCCCAGGGCACCACGATTCAGCCAGCACAGCGCCTAATTACCCGCCGCTAACACGTGTGATCTTCGTCCCGCTCCTTTTTCCTCAACACGCCCCCGCGGACGACGAACACACCACACGGAAACTCAACATGATTGTCAACAAGAAACTGGACCGCTTCAAGCAATGGGCGGGGGAGCGCATGGGAGGCGAAGTCCGGACCAACGCGTCCGACGACTTCAAGGCGCTCGAGCAGGAGATGACCGTTCGTTCTGACGGTATGTGGATGCGGCACGCGACCGTTGAGAGGTTCTGGCTAATTTGCGTCATCCAGGAATGGACAACTTGCACAGGTCTATGAGCGCCTACGTCAAATGGCTGTCCAAGCGCAACGATGCGGGGGACAAGGAGAAATACACGCCTGTGGGCTTCTTGGGTGCCACCATGATCAGCCACGGCGAGGACTTTGATCCTGACTCCGAGTATGGAGCTTGTTTGTCGAGTACGTGCTCACCTCACCCGATCGCAATTCCGATGACGAGCTGACTCTGTTGAAGCGATGGGCCGCTCCCACGAGAGAATGGCGCGCGCGCAGGAGACGCTCCTTGCCGATTCCACCACCAGCTGGCTGGAGTCCCTCGAACGCAACCTTGCCCAGATGAAGGAATACAATGCGGCCCGCAAGAAGTTGGAGCAGCGCCGCCTTGCCTACGATACTGCCCTGGTGAAGATGCAGAAGGCCAAGAAGGAGGATTTCCGTGTTGAGGAGGAGCTCCGCTCCCAAAAGGCTAAATACGAGGAGGCTAGCGAGGACGTCTACCGCCGCATGGAGGAGGTCAAGGAGGCCGAAAGGGACAACGTCGAAGATTTGACTGCATTCTTGGAAGCCGAGTTGGCTTATCATGATAAGTGCCGGGAGGTTCTTATGCAGTTGAAGCGGGACTGGCCTGCTCGGTAAGTGGAATGCAAAGCCGCGCTTACTTTGCGGCGGTGCCTGGCCCGTCTTAAGAGACATGCTAACGTTACACAGCTCAGCTGGATCTTCTGGAACCAGCCGCCGTGGACCCAGGTCTCGCTCCAACACGGCCCATTCTTACGACCGCTACCAGGAGGAAGAGGAACCGCCCATGCCCGAGCCCAAGCTTACCATCCCCAAGCTTGGTGCTCGCGGTGTCTCTCCTCGCCGTGACTACGCCGAAGACTCTCCCAAGCGTCCGTCTATCAGCCGCACCAACACCACCGGCACATTCGAGGGCCCTTCCCGTCGTGGCGACGACTCCCCGGGAGGCATGCCTCGACTTTCTCGTGTTCCTACGGACTCATCCTCCATCACCGCTAGTCGCAACAACTTGAGGCCGGTGCGCAGCCGCGGCGGCGACGACTACGACGATGATGACCGCAGTCACAGCCCTGGAAGATCTTACGGTAGAGACAGGTCCGTTTCTCCGGCGCCCATCCGATCTGCTAGCTGGGCCGCTGAGGCCACTTCTCCGGCGAGTGGACGGAAGGGACCGCCGCCGCCACCACCCTCTCGTGCGAAGAAGCCTCCGCCACCTCCGCCGCCGATGAAGAAGAGCGGCTTGAGTTCATCGGAGGTGTCCCAGTACTAACAGCTTCACTGGGACTACGACTGGTCGGTTTCTTACTGCGAGCGCAGCGGGGGAAAGTTCAAGGCGCGGAGTCAGGAAGGGTTGGGATAGACGGGCACATTTCAAGGGAGCAATTTGGGTCTTTTTGAGTGATTTAAACATGGACAGTTGAGGCTGCAGGACGGTCTCCCTAAGCGGAGACGAAATGGCTTCCTATACTCCGCTGTTCACAGTAGGCCCCAGGACATTTCCTGCCTAATGGGGGTCACGATGACAGGCAGTTTTTATGCACGGAAGTTTCGAGCCTAGTTAGCGGCGGCCAGTAGCGTCTCCATGAATTATAAAGAATTTCAAAAGCGCCCCGACTTCTGTGATAATCTGAGGGCTCAGTAAGTGCCGAAAGATCTGGGCCATCAGGACTAATTTCCATATGCATCTAAGCTCGTTACGTAGGTAGTTGAAGCTATCATCCGGATGTAGATGTATATTTAATAATTCGACATCTGCATCCGGATGGTAGCTTCAACTACCTACGTAAGCCGGGTGCCGTTGCTATCGATAATAATTGCGGGAGATCGTTTCTTTTAGCACCTACGTGGGGGTAATTGGATCAAGCTATTGCGGTGGGTCGGCACGATGACCCATGTAGAATTCAAGCCTTCGTCTATTTGGATCTGCTGCGGCTTGACGTTTGAACTCGTCTGTGCACATGCCCGTTCTACTTCCCGTGGAGGAGCACATCGCAAGGATGCTACCGTAGATACATTCTGACGAACATGTCAAGCCGAATAGCCGGGTCTGTTGTCGCGGTTGTAGCTATTCGCCGAAGATATTTGGGGAAGCCATTCCGAAAAGTTGCATCCTCTATGGTTGCGGCGCTCCTTGGCAGGTTAAGGGCTGCAGCACTCCTGTACCTGACGAAATCTAGAAGCACTTTCGAGGCTCAAAGGCGGCTGGACCCGCTGTTTGACTGCCGAATTGGCTGCTTCAGGCGTGACGCGCCAGGGCCAATAGACATCCCATGCGGGTCTTAGCCGGGGGGCTCCGAAAGTCACATGATCTGCTCATCAACTTACAGACGGTGGAGGCGGCAGTCAAAGACGTCAGCAGAGCAGGCCCGCCGCAGCACAAAATCACTTCTTGGTGAAGGGTGACGGGACTGAGTGAGAAAACAGTCGGTACCGATGCGCTTTCCCGCCGTTAGGATTTTCACGTGACGCAACGCGCTAGCCCGGTCGGAACTTGGCAGCAGCGCCCTCTCGCTGAACGGTCTGCCTCGCGCTCAACCTCTGTGAGCATCGACGGCTTGACGAGAACCGCCCATCGCAGCACCCCCGAAGCTTTCCCCGCCGCATCACCACGACCCTCAGCGACGCGTGCCGCTTCCCCTGCACGCTCGCGCGCCGCGCCATTGCACGACCGCACCACGCTCATTTTCGCCTCCCTCCAATTTGCACACCGCGACGTGAGCGACGGCCGCCCTGTTCCCCGGCCCTCCTCCGCCGGCCGCATCGCGACGCGCATCCACAAGGCGCATTTGCACACCGCACGAGGATGCTCTGAGGCAGCACTCAACGCCTGGTCACCTCTGCTGCTCTACTCTCATCTTCGCGTCCCCCTCGGCTCCGGCCTCGTTCGCCGGCGCGTCCACTGCGATCAACACACGGTGTCGGCCTTTTGAAGACACGCGATTTCCTCCACCATGGCTTCTGTACAGCCGGTCAACGGCACCCCTGGCCCTGGCCAAGGTGTCATACCCTCCCTGCCTGCAGGCCTCACCAAAGAGCAGGTTCAGGCAACGTATATGGTACGCATTGTCGCTCCAGCATGGTTTTCCATCTCCCGAAGCAGCACATGCGTGCTAACCCACCCCGCAGAAATATCAACAAATGAAGGCGCAGAATGTTTCCGAATCCGATCCCGAATTCATCAAGGCGCGTAATTTGCTCGCTGCCGTCTCGCAGCAAACGAACCTGCAGAAGCAGCGCCAGCGGTACATGATGGAGCAGCAGCAGAAGCAACAGCAGTTGCAACAGCAGCAGCAGGCACAACAACAACAACAGAATGGCACTGCTCATGCTGCTACCACGAACGGTGCACAGGCGTCTTCGACTCCCTCTGCCAACGGTCAAGCCGGGACACCTACACTGCCTTCAAACAACGATTCTAGCGCAAACACTGGCACGCAGCAAGCTGCTGGCACTGAAAAGCCCGCTACTCCGAACGCGCATCCTGCATTCACCCAAACGCAGGTCTTGACACTGCGGGCGCAAATTGCTGCATTCAAGCGTCTTTCCCGCAATATGACCATCACACCTGAGATGCAGCAGGCTCTATTTCCTTCCAAACAAGCAACCAAGTCGCCAACCCCCGCTGAGCGTGTCGCTGCCGCGGGTCAAGTGTTAGATAATGCTCAGGCTGCCGCCGCTGACGCCAACAAGGAAGAGTCCAATGCTCACAAGGGATTCAAGACGACGACCGACCCATTCTCAATGTTCCCGAAGTCTATTACGTACGCCGAGCACAATAAACGTGAACGCCGGTCCATTCTTCCCAGCATTATGCCCACCGGTGTCGACGTCGACAAGGTCCGCGAGGAACGCGAAATCGTCCTTTACAACCGGATTCAGGCTAGGAAGGCGGAGCTCGAGTCATTGCCAGCAAATGTCGGCATTTGGGATACAAGCAAATCAGATACCCCTACGGATGAGCATGCGAAGAACTTGAAGCTGAAGGCTTTGATCGAGTACAAAAAGCTGTGTCTTTTGCCCAAGCAACGTGCGCTCAGGCAGGAGATTGGACGGCAAATGCTGTATGCGGACAACCTGGCCATGACAGCCAACCGGGCCATGTACCGCCGTCTCAAGAAGCAGTCCATCCGTGAAGCTCGCATCACCGAGAAGCTCGAGAAGCAACAACGGGATGCCCGGGAGACCAAGGAGAAGAAGAAGCAGACCGACCAGCTCAAGGCCGTGCTCGCCCGTGGAGAAGAAATCCAGAAGGCGGCGCAAAACCAGCGCATGCGTATGCAGAGGCTCGGTCGCGCCATGATGTCGACTCACCAGAACATCGAAAAGGAAGAACAGAAGCGCGTGGAGCGTACGGCAAAGCAGCGTCTCCAGGCCCTGAAGGCGAACGACGAGGAGACTTACCTGAAGCTCCTTGGTCAAGCAAAAGATACTCGTATTTCTCACCTGCTCAAACAAACCGATGGTTTCCTCAACCAGTTGGCTGCTTCCGTCAAGGCTCAACAGCGGAGTGCTACCGACAGGTGGGGCGGAGATGCTCCCGATTCCGATTCCGAGGACGACGACAGCGACCTCGACGAGGATGACCCGAACAGGAAGTCGAACAAGGTCGACTACTATGAGGTTGCCCACCGTATCAAGGAAGAGGTCGTCGAGCAGTCTACCAACCTGGTTGGTGGCAAGCTGAAAGAGTATCAGCTCAAGGGTCTGCAGTGGATGATTTCGCTGTACAACAACAACCTGAACGGTATTCTGGCCGATGAGATGGGTCTTGGCAAGACCATCCAGACCATCAGTTTGATCACCTATTTGATCGAGAAAAAGCAACAGCCCGGTCCCTACCTTGTCATTGTTCCGCTGAGTACTCTCACGAACTGGAACAGCGAATTCGAGAAGTGGGCACCGAGTGTGCAGCGCATCGTCTACAAGGGTCCTCCTCAGCAGCGTAAACAGCAGCAGCAGCAGATCCGCTGGGGACAATTCCAGGTTCTGCTTACGACTTACGAGTTCATCATCAAGGACCGCCCGATTCTCAGCAAGATCAAGTGGCTGCACATGATTGTTGATGAAGGTCATCGTATGAAGAACTCCAACTCGAAGCTCAGCAGTACCATCACTCAGTACTACACCACGCGCTACCGTCTCATTCTTACCGGTACTCCGCTCCAGAACAACCTTCCTGAGCTTTGGGCGCTGCTCAACTTCGTTCTTCCCAACATCTTCAAGTCCGTCAAGTCTTTCGATGAGTGGTTCAACACACCGTTCGCGAATACTGGCGGTCAAGACAAGATGGAGCTCAGCGAAGAAGAGCAGTTGCTTGTCATTCGCCGTCTTCACAAGGTGCTTCGGCCCTTCCTGCTGCGCCGTCTCAAGAAGGACGTGGAGAAGGACCTTCCCGACAAGCAAGAGCGCGTCATCAAGTGTACCTTCTCTGCGCTTCAGGCCAAACTGTACAAGCAGCTTGTCAACCACAACAGGCTCATGGTCAGCGACGGCAAGGGCGGCAAGACCGGCATGCGTGGTCTGAGCAATATGCTCATGCAACTGCGCAAGCTCTGTAACCATCCTTTTGTCTTCGAAGAGGTTGAAGACCAAATCAACCCTGGCAGAGGCACCAACGATCTCCTTTGGCGTACCGCCGGTAAATTCGAACTGCTCGACAGGATATTACCCAAGTTCCAAGCAACGGGCCACAGAGTCTTGATGTTCTTCCAGATGACACAGATCATGAACATCATGGAAGACTTCCTGCGGCTGAGAGGACTTCAATACCTCCGTCTGGACGGTTCAACAAAGGCTGACGATCGTTCGGACCTCTTGAAGCTTTTCAACGCTCCCAACTCTCCGTACTTCTGCTTCCTGCTCTCCACCCGTGCTGGTGGTCTTGGACTGAACCTTCAGTCCGCCGATACCGTCATCATCTACGATTCTGACTGGAATCCTCACCAGGATTTGCAGGCTCAAGATCGTGCCCATCGTATCGGTCAGAAGAACGAGGTCCGCATCCTCCGTTTGATCAGTTCCAACTCTGTTGAAGAGAAGATCTTGGAGCGTGCCAACTTCAAGCTGGACATGGACGGCAAGGTCATTCAGGCCGGTAAATTCGATAACAAGTCCACCAACGAAGAACGTGACGCTATGCTGAGAATTATGCTTGAATCTGCCGAAGCTGCCGAGAACCTCGAGCAAGCTGAGATGGATGACGAGGACCTCAACATGATCATGATGCGCTCTGACGACGAACTGATCACGTTCCGTGAAATCGATGAAAGGCGAGCCAGGGAAGATCAGTATGGCCCTGACAAGAGACTTCCTCGCCTGTTCTCTGAGCAGGAATTGCCAGACATCTACGTCAATGACGATACGGCCATTGTCGAAGAGGTCGAGGAAACATACGGTCGCGGTGCTCGTGAAAGGAGAGCTGTCAAATACGACGATGGTCTCACAGAAGAGCAATGGCTCGAGGCTGTCGACAACGACGACGACACGATCGAGGCAGCCATTGCCCGCAAAGAAGCTGCCAAGGCACGGCGCGTTGGCAAACAGGAGAAGCGCCCTGCTCGCGAGTTCGAAGTGGCGGAGTCTCCAGCTGTGTCTCGCGAGAGCTCAGAAGAGCCACAGCCGAAGAAGCGCGGTCGGAAACCGAAGGCTGAGAAGCGGAAAGCGGACGAGGCATCTTTGGATGGTGAAACAACTCCTGCCCCTCGGAAGCGGGGCCGTGGGGCCAAGAACACCGAGACACTCAGCGCAGATGACCGGTCGGCGCTGCAAAAGATCCTGAACAACGTGTTTGAGACTCTCAACGATCTGGAAGAAGGCCCCGCCCCTGGCGAAGATCTTGCACCACGCGGCATTATCGACCCCTTCATTCAACTGCCAGACCGCTACGAGTACCCCGATTACTACCAGATCATCACCAAGCCGGTTTGCATGGATCAGATCAAGAAGAAGATCAACAAGAAAGAGTACCAGCACACACGGCAGTTCAGGCAAGACATGGCTCTTTTGTGTAACAACTGCCGCACGTACAACGAGGACACGAGTATCTTGTACCAGGACGCCAACCTCATCGAGGAAACCTGCGTCAACAAGCTCAGGGAGGAAACACAGGATTACCCTCAGTTCGCCGACTTCGACGACCGGGGCAACGCAAGCGTCAGGCCCTCGACAGGACCGGTCTCGAGCGCTGGCACTCCCATGGCATCTCGCTGATGTTGCATGGAAATAGTCTGATGCTGATTGTTGGGCGTCTGTTTCAGTACAGGTCGAATTTTGATAGACAAATTTCCTCTCTCCGACACGTCTTCATCATCATGATAAACATCGGGGCTTTTGGTTTGAACGGACACTACGCGGACAAACATACGGAGTTTTATGAGAACTGGTTGTGCGGTTTTAGTTTTGGGGGGAATGGAGGGTGGGTGCTAAAGGGGTTTAATCCTCCTCACTTTCTGGGCTGGAAGCGACTGCACGGGGAAGCAAAAAAACAAAAGAGGTTTCTGCTGTTCCTTCGTGTGTAGGATGGCAGTCCTCTTTGATTTCCTTTTCGTGAGCTTCAGCTTGAATGCGCGTGGAAATCATCATCATTACGGTGGCATGGCTTGAATGGTTTTTTCCTGTTCTTCTGCTGTTTTCTCTCTTCTCTTACTTCTCACGTGCTCAATGGAGAAAGAGGCATCATCATTCTTTCGTGTAAAATTCGAAGCCTTAATGTGATTTTTCCTCTTCTCAAGCTCTTGCTTGCTCTGTTTCAGGGAGTTGTAAGGTCTTGTAAGCGTGTGAAGTCTTTCTTCGGCGACGGACTGAGTGGTTGGATGCCCTCCATTGTGACGTAAGGGAAGGATAGATGAAAAAAAGGAGATTGTTGGCGGTGGACCGCAGTGGGTGGACCTGGGTTGGTTGGCTAGTCGCTGCGCATAAGACAGTAGTTGAAGTCAATGTCTTGGATCTTATTCTTTCATTTTTTGGCGTTGGCATCTATATCCTAACATCGCTTTGATAAAGCTAAAAGTCAAAGGCCCTTTGGTGGGACAAAAATTATCCAATCTTCTGTAGCTCACTGCAGGGTCGTTGTTCGACGGGAAAAGAAACCAGTGATACATCAATGCCAGACCTATCATTACCGTACCACAGTAGCCGTAGAAGCCAAACAAGAGAAGCTAAAACATCTAATTACAAAGTACCATCCCGATTTTCATATACAATCCCCTAAACTCTTGCTTCTACTCTCCCCGATTGCCGGTCATCATCACCATCTACCCAACATCAAACATCCTCCAGCTCTCCCCTCTCTCCCCCGCGCCTCCTTGCACGCACACCCTCCTCTTCCCCTTCCCCTTCCCTTTCCTCATACTCCTCCTCTTCTTCTCCCTCGTCGACCCTGGAAAATCGCGAATTGTGCGCCATGGAAGGCGCCGGTACCGCAGTACCATAATCGTTTGGCTGGTCGTCACCGCTTGTCGCCTCTGCCGTTGCCATCCTGTGCACTCGCTCCTCGACGACGACGAGAGCTGGTGACGATGTCACGGGACGACGCACGGAACCGCTGAGGCTGCCATCGTCGTCATCGTCGTCGTCGTCGTCGTCGTCATATGTGGGTGCGCTCGTGAGCGTGCTGGCGTTTGTTCTTGCGCTGCCGTTGCTGTTGTCACGGGAGGGCTGGGCAGGCGCGATGAGCGGCGGCTGCTCGTGGTGGACGCCGTTGGGGAGGTCGGTGACGTCGATTATTTCCTGGTGGTTAGGGTTCTGTGAGTACGGAGGGCTTGGAGATTTCGGAGGCATGTATATGGGCGGTTGAAGCTATCGTCCGGACGTGTTTGTTAAACTTTAATTCAACATTGTTGTCTGGACGACAGCTTCAACTGCCCATGACTTGGTTTGGGAAATTTGTTTTAAAATGAAGAAAACAAAAAAAAAGCTCTTGAGAGAAGAAACGCTGAGCGTGATTTTGGTAGCAGAGCTGTGGACATACAATGATTCTTGAGATTCTCCCGCCCGTAGTAGTGGTCGGCCTGGTCGGAAGGGGGGCGGTTGGCGGGGCGGCAGCTGGGTCCTGATAGTAGCGGCGGTACATGTGGATGCCATTAGGCCGGGGTGTTGGGTTTTCGTTCGTGGGTCGTTCTGGATAGTCTCCCATGGTGGTGGAGTGGGGCATGATGCCTTATGAATCACATAGGTGGGCTGTTGTGGAATTTAAATGTAACAGTTGTTTGTATGAATAGCCTGGCATAAGACAGCAAACGATGTCGAAGGCTGCAAATAGCAAGTGGCCAGGTGTACGGTGGCGGTGGCCAAGAGAAAGAAAGTCAAAGTGACATGGAAGACACGGTACGATAAGTTACCACGCGTACGAGGCTGTTGGAAAGACAAGATATTTCTATTTCGACCCTGGTCCAGCTCCGTAGTGCATGGAGCATGCGAGAAATTACCAGAAACCTGAACGCCGTAGGCCCGTAGCAAACTCCGTTGAAAATGCTGTGTCCGTCGATGGGGTATCGTGTGCCACAATCCTTGCAAAAAAACATTACCGCTTTCCGCCCTTCTTCCCCGCGGCCTTCCCTTTGCGCAGATTGTTGAACGTAATGGTCGAGGTGGCCTTGCCGCGCCTCTTCTTCTGGACCCGACCGGTCTTCTTCTTCAGGCTAGACATGGAAGGTTTCGCGCCGTCGACGTCCATAGCTGCACAAATCAAGTGCGTTAGCAGCGATGTTCAAGGTTGTCAAAAGTGCAAACCCAGATCGCCTTCCGTGGTGAAGCCCGTGATGTCCCCCGAGAGGCCCAAGAAGTGGTAGAAGACCTCCTCCTCAGCCATGTGCTGCTTGGTGGGGTTGGTGCTGGCTAGGAGCGAGGGCGGAATGGGCCAAGTGAAGCACTTCGACGAACCTTCTGCCTGAGCGGCCGGAGCCTTCTCTTGCGCGGCGTTGTTCTCGGGCTCTGTGGGAGTGTCAGTGGGGAGCTGCGGAAGATGGCGGAGGCTTCGAGTGCGCTCACCGTCCTTCTCGACCTCCATCTCATTCTTCGGGGGTTGGGGCTGCTGAGCGAGCTCGAGCAGCTTCTGCGACAGGCGCTCGGTGCGGGCGGTCTCGACGGGGCCGAAGACTCTGGCCTTGAGGTTCTGGTTGTTCGTCTTGCGAACGCTGGAGCGCGCGCCCTTGGCCATTGTGGATGGTGTGTGTCGTGCGAAAGTAGGAGGGTGGGTGAGAAATTGTGCGAGCGCGGAGGTGTAGAGTTGAGGGCTTGATGCTCGTCTGTGCTGGGAATTTTTGGTGGCGGCAGGCGGAGTGATTCCGGTAGGCTGCGCCGGGCGGTGAGGGCGGCGCGGCCAGATTTTACATCAGGCTTGGCGCCCTGGCTTGCGGTGCCCGCGTTGGCCTCCGAGCCGCCGGCCGCAAGTACCCGTGCCGCGAAACAAGCTGCGCGTTCGACGGCGCGTAGGCTGAGAGCGCAGTGCGCGATGGAGTCGGAGAATAGTGTAGATTTCTGCTGCAGAGCTGCGAGGCCGCGAAAGGCGCGACCAGACGCGGAAGGCGGCCGGACGTGAACCAGTGAACCGAACGGGCAACTACGACGTCTGCCCTTCAACACCAGCTCGCGCGCCTCAGCATGCCCCGACCTCTCCTCTTCCTTCCGCGTCCGCGCAACCCCAGACCCCTCGCCTGTGCTGCCTCCTCACCACGACCGCGTCTCGGTCCGTAGCCTCGACTGTACTTCGCCTTCTCGCTTCCCCTCCACCCTCGTACCTTGCCCGCGCCGCGCTGCGCCGCCATGGCCTCTGGACAGTCGCTCCAGTTGCAAGCCAACTCCCTCCACCCACGCCTCAAGAACCTGATAAACAATGACTTGAAGGAAATATGCAGGTCAGAAGAGCTGCCCGTCTCCGGCGTCAAGGCCGTGCTGCAGGAACGCATCATTCAGCGTGAGATCTTCCCTCCACCACAGCCGAGCCTTTGCACATGCGAATCGCGCTGACTCGTTTATCTGCTATGCAGACCTGAATACTCTCGTCCACCGTGGCGACGCGAACGGTGTCGCTCGACTTCGCTATCGCATCGCCAACCACGGCGCAACACCCCCCGCCACGCCTCATCCACCCCAGCTGCCCGACTACCCCGACTCCGTATCACCCATCAACCCGGCAACCATGCAAAACAATTATCGCCCGGCACCAGCCATGAACCTCCCGTCGCGCCCTCGTTACCAGCGTACGTACACTAGGACAATTCACCCGTGGAGCATACTGAGCAGTACACAGCCCGCTTCTCGTTCAAACAGAGCCCATTCTACGATGTAGAGGAGGCCTTGGCTCCAACAGTTGAGCTCCAAGGTGAGGCTGCATGCTTCCAATGTTTGCTCAACGCCCTCTGATACTAATCTAGGGGCTGAAGTCCTGCCCAATAACCGGACTAGCACAACAATCTCGGTCCAGCTGCCGGCAGATGTTGTGGATAGGATGAAGTCGAGTAGCTCCATGCGCGCCATGTTGTTCTCCGCCGCCGATCCGGTTCTCGCCCCCTACGCAGCCGCGGATATTGCTTTCCCACACCAGTTGGAGGTGAGGATCAACGGCGACGAGGTCAGGTCAAACTTCAAGGGTCTCAAGAACAAGCCCGGCTCCACACGGCCAGCAGACATTACGGATTTCATACGCAAGCTCCCGGGCTACAACAACAACGTCCAGATCACATACGCGTTGACGCAGAAGGCAAGTAGTGAAAGGGTAAATCTATCTCAGGCACGAAGCATTGCCATCAAGACAGGCTTTCCCATTCATCCCCTCTCCCTAACGTTATGTTATCATTGACCGCGTACAGAAGTTCCACATGGTCGTCTACCTCGTCCGGAAGCACTCGGTTGCCGAACTCGCAGGACGCATCAACCGCGTTTTCAGCAAGGATAAGGTCATGGACGAAAGTACGTTTCATCCCCAGTTTCAAACTAACCTGTCCTGACATATATTTGCAGTGCGGGCACGGGCCCAGGATCCGGACATTGTGATCGAGTCTCAAGTTGTCTCACTCAGAGATCCCGTTGCAGGCATCCGTATATCCGTGCCATGCCGCTCTACTGTTTGTTCGCACAATGAATGCTTCGATGCCACCTCGTTCCTGCAGTTGCAGGAGCAAGCGCCTACGTGGATCTGCCCGATCTGCAGCAAGACGATCAGCTACGAGGCGCTCGCGGTGGATAGGTATTTGGCTCCGTTCGATACGAGATTGGATCGTCACTGATCAGCCTCAGATACATGCAAGATATCCTTGCCAAGACATCGTCGTCAACTGATCAAGCCAGGATCTATCCGGACGGCACCTGGTCGCCAGGTACCGCGGATAAGATGAAAGCCGAGCACGCGACGCCCAAGAGCGAGCTTAACGGAATCAAGGCTCAGGCGGACGATAGCGATGATGACCTCGTGGAGATCGCTCCACCAGTCATGAAGAAGGAGGAGTCTATGACGCCGCTGCACAATGTCAACACACCGCCAGTTTCGTCTCGCGAGCCGTCGACGGCTTCGGCCGTCCCGGGCAGCAACCGTGGGAAGCGCAAGCAAGAGATGGTCATTGACTTGACGTTGAGCGATGATGACGAACCACCTCGTCCAGCGAAGAGAACGAACAGCGCCTACAGTACGCCCAATAGTCTTCCAGACCGTTTCCGTCCGCCTTCCATGGGTCATAATGCGTACCCTTCCCACCCGCCGGCTCCGGTGACCCCTTCACATTACCGTCATGAACAGAGTGCTAATCGTCCACCGAGTTCACTAGGCCCTCCAATGGCTTCTAGGCCTAGGCATTCGGTGAACGGAAACTACAGCACCCCCCAGAACCACAACTACTACGATACGAGTCAGCAATGGTACAACTCCAACCGTACCCGCTGACCACGGCCCTCCCCCGTTTTCAGCACACACATTGTCTTAGACTCCCTCCCGAGACGCTCAACTTTTGACCATTCAAGAATATGGCAATACGAGCGCAAGGGTCGTTGCCCTTTCAGATGGGCCATGGAAGGAGATAACGCTGTCCATGTATCTTCTCGCTTCTATATCATCTTCCGCTTCTCGGATGCACAGCACAGCGTGGTGTTCTTTGCTAGGGTTTGATACCTCGTGGGAGAAAGCGTTTTTTTTTCTTTTTTTCTTCGCACCAGGACAAGGAGAAAAATAAGGGGTTTTGGGACTTCATTAGGGGAATTTGGGCTTTTAATGGGATTATGAGACCTCAATTACTTGCCTCTGCTTTGGAATCCGTTTTCACTACGCGCGCGCCGCTCGGAAGAGTTGGGGGGGGAAAAGCACAACGGCTCTCTTTTGAGTTTGACAGCT
>JAUJDW010000162.1:0-57386 GCA_030512325.1 Lasiodiplodia hormozganensis | reverse complement strand
GGGGGGGTCGCTGGTGCTGCATGGCGGCGGCGGCGGCGGCGGCCTTCTGGCGGCTTGTCTTCTGGCGCTCGGCTGGTTTGCGTTCGGTGGGAGAGGAGGAGGAGGAGGATAGCGAGGGTCTGGATCTTCGTCGGGGTCGATGACGAGCAGTGTGCAGCAGTCGCGGCAGTTCGGGATGTGCGCGGTGCAGGGGCCCGGGTAGGGGTAGAGGTGGGGTAGGTAGTAGGAGAAGAGGGATGGGATGGCGGGGACGGAGGCGCTGCTGCTTGAGGAGGTGGTGCCGTCGAGGAGGGAGGTGTGTGCGACGAGGAGGACGAGCTCTGGCGGGAGGCGGGGCAGGGTTTTCGAGAGCCAGGCGTAGAAGGTATGGAGGGAGGCGGTTTCGTAGACGAGCTGGTTGGTGCGCGGGAAGAGCGATGGGTTGCCGATGATGGAAGAGGCGGTGGTGTCCGTAGGTTCGGCTGGGGCTTTGGCGTGGTTTTTTGTGTGTTGGGCGTCTACCTCCGGATGGTCTTTAATATCTGCAGTTGCGGAATCACTTTCTTTGTATTGTGCCGGGAAGAAGGTCCGCAGATCGATGTTGCCGTCGTGTGCGAGCCAGACCTCGAGCGCTTGGGAGACGAGTCTGTTGTCCAGGTCCTGAATTCGGTCTGCATGCTTTTCAATATCCGTTTCGTCATCGTCACACCGTACCGGAGCAGTCGCCATTTCTCGTGAGGTTTCCATGATTAAGTGCATCAGCCCCTGGACCAGCTCTTTTGCGGTGGACGCGGACGGCGATGAGGTTTCTGCATCTGTTGCTTTGTGGGACGACATATTGCGCTGATGGATTGATTGTTGCGATGGTGAGTTTAATTTGACGAGCGAGCTTCAAGGCATGTAGTTTGAAAGTGGGGTTGGAAAAGTTAAAAGTCGTCAGGCTGGAAATGCGCGCCTTGGTATGTTGATGGCAGCTCTTTTGGATTATTTTGCTTTGAACCGTCTGTGTTTCTTTAGAGTAGAGGCAAGACCTTGTTGACATTTTCTACACTTTCGTGTGGCATGAGCAGCGCTGTTGCCTAATCCAAGGCGTCCGTGCGGGGGCCAAATACGGGACGAGTAGAGATAGACGATGCGGCTGGGTGACATGTGCGTAATTTTTGAGGAATTGTATGAATAGAGCAAATGCCGCGGCGAAAGCAATGATATGTATGGGCGGGAGTCGTGCCAAGCGAAGGAATGTGGCGTAACAAATGAACTTTCAAGGACGCAGGGTAGGCGAAGTGACATTGCAATTTGGTACAGACATAGAGGTCATATTACGACACATCATTTCAAAATACTTCATGAAAGTGTGGTTTGTCGAGACAGACAGTCGTTGGATAACATTTGTGTGGCTAACATCTATGCAATTTGATCCCAAAAGTAAAAAAGGAAAAAAAAGTAACGATTTTCTGTCGTGCGCGCGTCTTATCAATTATCACCACATTCATATTAATCACAAAAGGGATAAAGAACGGCAGCATGCACTGATAAAGTGATTTTTCTAAAAAACATGATACTTTTTGTGGTCATTCCTGTGAGATATTACACCAAGGAGATACATCAAGCGTAAATGGCGTTCTGCCGCTATTATTAAGAAGGCGAACATGAGTGGACAACATGATGTGTATTAGGCGAACGCAAAAGCCAGAAAAAAGCAAGACATAGGAAAATAGTACAGAACCAATGAGAGGCCACATCGAAGTGGTCCTCTTCATGAAGTTGAATGAAGGTAGTAGAAAACCGACAGCAGCAGAAAAGGGGAAACGCCGTTGTGTGCGTGTGTACAGCTAGCTCTCTCCGGCTAGCCAGCTCTCTCTCTATCGCTCTGTCATATCTCATGACGATACGTTCAACCAGGTGTCCAGACCACACGAAGGCGGTCGGAACATGCCCCATGTGTCGTAGTACGTCACGCCATTGGGCTCTTTCGTGTTGAGCTGGAAGCTCATGGCGCCGGGCCCGTTGCCGAAGACCATGCGGAACGGCACCATGACGCCCGCCGTCATGTCGACCGAGATGCTGTTCGATCCCCTTTCCAGGCTAGACGCGAGATCGGCGTTGAGCTCGGTCCAGGTAGAGACGGCCTTTTGCCCAACCCAGATGTACCCAATGTCGTCGGGGACTGGCAGCGTGAAGGTGTAGGTGCCTGTTATGTTGGGCATGAAGTAGCCGCGGAAGATCATGGCCGAGTACATGACGCTGCGGCCGGGGACGCCGTACACAGTCGCCGATGACGCCGAGACGGCTGGTATACCCAGATTGATTTCGTTCGTTATGCCCTGGTAGTTGATGGTGGTGTACGGCGACGCCGTCGGGTTGTTGTAGACGCCAGGGTCGAAAGCTACGTAGTTCGGGTCATCCGGAGTCGAGCCGCCTCTAACGGGGTTTGGACGGTTGAGGTACTGCAATCCTAAGGCAGAGCAGGATGGTAAGGGGCCCGATGCTTTGGTGACTGATGGTACGATGACTTCCACGGTGCCGGGGTTCGAGATGGCGGTGCCGAGAGGGGCCACTGTGTGTGTGGATGCCGGTGCGGTGCCGCTCGTGATGGTTCTGGTAGAGAAGGAAACGGCGTTGGTGCAAGGCGTCAGGACGACCTGACGGCAGCCGTTCGGAATGGCGCCCACGAGGAAGAGATTATTCTGGCAAAGTGCAGCCAGGAAGTCGCCGGTGCCGGCATTGGTAACGTGCAGCGTATGATCATCCCAGTAGGTCGTGTCGATGTCAACGTTGCCGCTGGCGCCTGGCAGATCGAATAGGAAGGGCCCGTTGCGAGTTCCAGAACGTTGACAGGAGCCGAGCTCGGTGGTTGTGCCGGCGCCGCTCGTGCAGGTGAGTCTCTGGTTAGTCGAGTTGATCCTGAATGTCGAGGCATCGTTGTAGGACTGCGTCAGACCGCAGCCGTGTGCCGTTCCGGTCAATTGGTTGTTCAGTACGTCTAGGTAACCAAAGAAATTGCCGACGAAATCCGTCACTGAGATCCTGAACGACGGTGGGGGAGAAGGTTTGACTACGACGGCGTAAGTTCCACTGGGCAGAGTGCCCGCTGGATCGGTTGCGACGGTGGTGGTATAGCCGACGCTGCCGGCCGTCACTGTAATGGTCGGGTAGCCCGTAGGGACCACGACCACAGCGTATGTGCCACGGGGTAGAGTACCTGTCGGATCAGTCGCCACGGTGGTGGTGTAACGAGAAAGGCCGCTCGTCACTGTAATGGTCGGATAGCCGGTCGGAACCACCTCTACAGCGTATATGCCGCTGGGCAGAGTACCCGTAGGATCGGTTGCTATGGTCGTTGTGTAATGGACGCTGCCGCTCGTTACGGTAATTGTCGGATAGGCGGTAGGGACCACTACTACAGCGTACGTTCCACTAGGTAGAGTACCTGTAGGATCGAATGCCATTGTCGTAGTGTACAGGGCGTGGTTGCCGCTGGTAATCGTTAATGTCGTTGGATGGGGTGTAGGAACCACGACGACGGCATATGTCCCGCTGGGAAGTGTACCAGTCGGATCGAATGCCGTCGTTGTCGTATACGGGGAACGATCACCACTGGTGATAGTTATTGTCGTTAGATGGGGCGTAGGAACCACAACCACGGGGTACGTTCCACTGGGGAGCGTGCCTGTAGGATCGAATGCCATGGTTGTTGTATACGGCGCACGGTCGCCGCTGGTAATGGTAACCGTTGGACGGGCCGTGGGAACCACGACTACAGCGTACGTCCCGCTGGGGAGTGTGCCTGACGGATCGAATGCCATTGTTGTTGTGTACAGTGAATGGTCACCGCTAGTGATTGTTACCGTTGGATGAGCCGTAGGGAGTACAACGACGGCATATATCCCGCTAGGAAGTGTGCCCGAAGGATCGGTTGCCATCGTCGTCGTGTACGGGGAGTGGTCGCCGCTCATGACTGTGATGGTCGGATAGGCTGTTGGCATCACGACAACGGCATACGTTCCACTAGGAAGCGTTCCAGAGGGGTCGGTTGCGACAATCGTCGTGTACGGGGCGTGGTTGCCGCTTGTAATGGTAATTGTTGGGTGGACTGCTGCCGTGGGAACCACGACGACCGCATACGTGCCGCTGGGAAGGGTACCGGATGGGTCGAAGGCGACGGTTGTGGTGTATGGGGCGTGATCACCAGTCGTTACCGTTATTGTTGGGTAGGCCGTGGGAAGCACAACAACGGCATACGTTCCACTAGGAAGTGTGCCGGATGGGTCGGTCGCAATGATTGTAGTGTACGGGGCATGATTACCGCTCGTGACGGTAATAGTTGGGTGGGGTGCTGCCGTGGGAACAACTACAACGGCATACGTTCCGCTGGGAAGCGTGCCAGATGGATCGAATGCGAGAGTTGTGGTGAAAAGAACACTGCCGGTCGTCACTGTAACTGTCGGATAACGTGGGTTGTGCACCACGACGTAAGTTCCCGGAGGAAGCGTCCCAGATGGATCCGTGTATTGAGTCGTCGTGTAAGCAACACTGGCATCGCTCACAGTGATTGTCGGATAGGCTGGCTGGTGGACAACGACGTAAGTGGCTGCAGGAAGCTCGCCACTCGGATCCAGGAATTGAGTCGTAGTGTAAGCAGAATTACCCTCGTGTACAGTGATTGTGGGGTAGGTGCGGGTAGGCACGTTGATGACGACGTAGGTACCGGGGCCTTGAATACCCACAGGATCCGTGTAAAACGTGCTGGTGAATGCAACGTTTCCTGCCGTCTGAACGATTGTGGGGTACGCATGTGTCGGCACGTTGACCACGACGTAAGTACCGGGGGGAGCAATGCCTGTCGGATCCGTGTAGGTAGTACGTGTAAACGCCTCGTTGCCAGAAGTTTGCGTAATTGTCGTGTAGACATGCGCGGGAACGTTGACCACCACGTAAGTGCCGGCAGGAGCGATACCTGTCGGATCCGTGTAGGTAGTACGTGTAAACGCGACATCGCCAGAAGTTTGAGTGATTGTGCTGTAGCCAGTTGGAACATTGATGACCACATACGTGCCGGGACCAAGGAGACCCGGAGGATCGGTGGAGAGGGTGCTAGTGAAGGCGACGGTACCAGAAGTTTGCGTATAAGTCGGGTAAGCATGCGTTGGCACATTGACGACAACATACGTGGCGAGACCGAGAGCGCCTGGAGGATCGGTGTATACAGTGCTCGTGTACGCGACGCTGCCCGAGGTTTGCGTATACGTGGGCTTTATACCAGCAAGGTTGCTCAGGCCGGGGATAACAAGACCGCCGCTAGTGGGATAGTTGACAATGACGTAGGTCGAGGCCACGGTGGTTGCGCCGATGCCCAAAAGTCCGCCGCCGTAAGTTGCGTAAGAGGTCGTGAGGCGTGTGTACGCGGACGTGCCGCTGTTTTGGTAGTGTGTGGGAAGGGTCGCTGTGTTGTTCCCAGAGCACATAAGGCCGCTGTCGTGGATACAGTCCAATATGTCTCCACCACTGCTAAACAAGTTGGTTACGAAACAATGCGCCGCGTTCAGCACGCCGTTAGTTCCGAGTGCTGCCTGGCAAGCCGCTATAGAAACAACGTCAAGAAGACCGGTGTGGCTGCTGAGACTAGTGCAGGCGACTGGGAGAGCATTCGTGCAGCCACGGCAAGTTCCAAGGTTGCCCCAAAGACAGGATCTGAAGTCCTGGGGAGTGAAGCTGCTCAACACGCTGCTCAAGAAGCAAGTTGGTGAAATGGTCGTTCCCAGCACTCCCATAGCAGACTGGCACACGGCGATGCTGGCATGTCCGACGATGTCGGCCAGCAAGCCAGAGTCACCGGTACCGAAGTTGCACTCAGTCGGCAGAGCCGTGACGCAAGTTGTGGCGGTTGCAGTGCCGCAGGCAGTTGTTGTGGTGGCCGAGACCATCGTACTCGGGACTGAGCCGCTGTCGTTGCAGATTGCGAGTTGGTTTTGCAAACAGCTGTGGACTGCGGAACCGCCCTGGTTGATGACACTGTTCACGAAGCACTGTACTGAAGTGCCACCGCTGAACAAGCCGACTGCGGCCTTGCAGGCAGCCAACGCACTCGCACTACCTCCCAACAGACTGCTACCCGAAAGGCTTGCGAGGGCTGAGCAAGCTGATGGGTACTGAGGAGAGCAGTTTTGGCAAGTGGGCAAGTTGTTGTACAAACACGTGACGAAGTCGTTGTTGTTGTTGCCCAGAACTGATGACAGCAGGTTTTCGGCAAAGCACACGGCGGCATTGACTGTGCCAAAAGTCCCGAGAGCAGCCTGGCAAGCAGAGTGGTTGATGGTGCCCACAATGTTTGTGAGGGGGCTGAAGAGACCACCGCCGCTGCTGCTACTGCTGCTGCCCAGACAGGCTGCCGGAAGAGAGGCGAAACAATTAGGCGTGTCACTTACAGCCCCGGTGGGCAAGCAGACAGCAGCCGACGAGGTTGATGCACGGAGAGTGGTCAGACCGGAGGAAGTAGGAAGGTTCACCAAGACTTCAGTAGCCTGGTTTCCATCGGACCAAGTGGTACCAAAGGTAGTGGTGAATGCCAAAGATCCAGAGGTACGCGTCCTGGTAAAGATTATACCGGCACTCGACAAAGGAGCCGCACTGCTAGGGAGGTTCACCAAGACTTCGGTAGCGTGGCCTCCATTGGCGAACGTAGTACCGAAGGTGGTGGTGAATGCCGACGTTCCAGAGTATTGAGTCCTGGTGAAGAGAAGACCGGAGCTCGGCGAAGGGGCCGCACTGGTAGGATGATTGATGACGATCGCAGTAGCAGGACTTCCATTGACCAGTGTAGTAACGGTTGTGGTGAATGAAAGCGATCCTGAATTCTGCATGATCGTGTAGGTGGTGCCAGTGTGCGTAGGAACATTGACGACCACGTAAGTACCAGGCGGTGCTACACCAGCGGGATCGGTGTAAACTGTGGAGGTATAACCAATTTGGCCAGAAGTCTGGGTGTAGGTCGAATACGTTGGAGTTGGTACATTCACCACCACGTAAGTACCGGGACCGTAGGTACCCGGTGGATCGGTGTAACGGGTAGTGGTGAAAGCGACGGATCCTGTGGTCTGGGTAATGGTGAGGTAAGTTGGCACATTCACCACCACGTACGTGCCGGCAGGGAGGGTTCCCAGTGGATCGGTGAAAAGGGTGCTGGTAAAAGCAACGGAACCGCCGGTCTGGGTGATAACTGGATAAGGATGCGTTGGCTCGTTGACCACCACATAGGTACCGGGAGGAGCAGTGCCTGAGGGATCAATGTAGGTCGTGCGGGTAAAAGCAATTGAGCCGGCGGTCTGGGTGATAGTTGGATGGGTGATGGGTACGTTGACCACCACATACGTGCCAGGAGGAGCAATGCCTGCAGGGTCCGTGTAGACCGTGCTGGTAAAAGCAACAGTACCGGCAGTTTGTGTGAATGTGGAGTACACGGCACCAGTCCGTGAAGTAGGAACGTTGACAACAACTTCAGTAACCGGGGTCCCGTTAATGACTGTGGCAATTGTGGTCGTGAATGGTATAGAGCCGGCGGTCTGCGTAGTAGTGAAGATGGCACCAGCCGAGGGCGCAGCAGTTGGCACGTTAACGATGATCTCAGTGACGGGGCTTCCATTGATGATTGCGACCGTGGTGGTCGTAAACGGCAGGGAACCGGCGGTCTGCGTAGTCGTGAAAATTGCGCCGGGGCTGGGTGCTGTGGTCGGAGAGTTGATGATAACCTGAGTAACGGGGCTGCCATTGATGAGAGTTGCAACCGTCGTTGTAAACGGAATAGATCCAGAGTATCGAGTAGTCGTAGTGGGTTGAGGCTGCATGCTGATAAGCGCCGTATTCCCTCCTCCACCACCAGGGATGAGTGGGCCCTGCGAGGTCGGGACGTAGACAATGACTTCCGTGAATGGAAGGCCGCCGTTGATCGTTGGGTTGGATGTCAAGACTGTGGTTGTGGAGCTTGTTGAACCCGAAGTGATCGTTGTGGTGATGACGCCGAATGGCGTGGGGGTCGGAACATTGACGATGACCTGGGTAAACGGCTGACCTCCATTGATGGCAGAATTCGACGTCAACACTGTGGATGTAAAAGCGGCAGGGCCCGAGGTTTGAGTTGTAGTGACTGGACCAAAGGGTGTTGGCACATTGACTAAAACTTCCGTAAACGGCAGTCCGCTGTTGATGGACGGATTTGAGGTCAGCAACGTGGTCGTAAAGGCCAAGGATCCAGACGTTTGGGTGCTTGTTACGGGGGCGAAAGGAATAGGCACGTTCACCAAAACCTCGGTAAACGGCTGGCCCCCGTTGACGGCGGAGTTGGATGTCACAATGGTCGTCGTGAACGGTAGGATACCAGAGGTCTGGGTGCTCGTAACAGGGCCAAACGGCGTAGGAACCTGGACGATCACCTGCGTGTACGGCAGGCCATTGTTGATGGTAGGGTTTGACGTGGCCACAGTCGTGGTGAAAACCGGGAGATTGCCCGTCGTGACGGTGGTCGTAAAAGGACCGAAAGCACTGGTCGGCTGAACCACGACGACTGCACTGTACGGCGAAGGTGTCGGGAAGCCTGGCAGAGCCGGTGGAGTAAAGAGGCCGATTGAGGTAGTGGGGACCGAGCCAGAGGTAATTGTGATTGTCGGAAGGCTGGCTGGCGAAGTGACAGGTTGGAAGATGACAACGGCGCTGTACGGAGAAGGCAAAGATCCCGGAGCACCGGGAGGTGTGACCAAACCAGTCGAAGTTACAGGGATGGAACCCGAGCCCGGAAGAGTGACTGTCGGGAGGCTGGGCGTCGGCACGTTCACCACCACAATGGCGGTTACTTGCCCTGCGGAGACTGTCGGGATCGTGCTGGTGTATGGCACGCTGCCACTCACTTGGGTGATTGTTGCAAGCACGACGGAAGAGCTCGTCGGCTGGAAGACAACAACCTGGGTGTAAGGCGTAGGGATACCATTAGGACCCACAGAAGTTGCAACAGCTGTTGTAGTGGTAGAAACACTGCCTGCCGTGGAGGTGACGGTTGGGAGGCTGACTGGGCTCGTCGGGACATAGACAATAACAGCACTGGATGGTACACCTGCGCTACCAAGCGAATTGGTAGGAGTGACAAGCGCAGTAGTGGTGTAAGGAACGCTACCAGAAGTCGACGTGATTGTAAGAAGGCTTCCTGGAGTGGACTGCGGTTGTGGAATCGAGGCCAAGTTGCTGTTCAGACCCGATGGAATGATGAAACCACCTGAAGTAGGAACGAAAACGATGACCGCGCTAGACGGCGTACCCGCGTTTCCAAGCGAATCGGTAGGGGTGAAGGCTCCAGTAGTGGTGTATGGAACACTGCCAAAAGTTGAGGTAATTGTCAGAAGGCTTCCAGGCGTCGGCTGAGATTGTGGTCCAGAAGCCAAGTTGCTGTTAATTCCCGATGGAATGATTGCGCCGGCCGAAGTAGGGACAACAACGATGACCGCACTAGAGGGAACTCCCGCATTTCCAAGAGGATCAGTAGGAGTGAAGGGGGCGGTAGTAGTGTAAGGAACACTGCCAAATGTCGATGTGATCGTGAGAAGGCTCCCTGGTGAAGACTGTGGTTGTATAGTAGCCAAGTTGCTGTTCAGGCCCGACGGGATGATTGCACCACCAGTAGAAGCTCCGGCTGAAGTGGGTACAAAGATGACAACTACGCTGGAGGCCGCACCCGCGTTTCCAAGAGAATCAGTGGGAGTGAAGGGCGCGGTGGTAGTATAAGCAACGCTACCGGAGGTTGAGGTAATCGTGAGAATGCTTCCAGGCGTGGACTGCGGCTGCAGAGAAGCCAAGTTGCTGTTCAAGCCTGATGGAATGACCACACCTCCACTTGTTGGCGCACTGGCTGGACCACTTGCAGGAGACGAGGCTGGTGTGGCAGGGTTGAAGATAATGACCGCGGAACCAGAGTACAGGCCGGTAGCACCGCTGAATTGAGTTACAGCCGTTGTAGTGAATGGAACAGTTCCTGGGTACGTCGTAGTTATCGTGGGAAGGACCACAGGGAACGTAGGAGTGAAAGGGTTGAAAATGATAACGGCAGACCCAGAGTACGGTCCATTGGAGCCAATGAATTGAGTCACCGCTGTCGTAGTGAATGGAACAGTGCCTTGGTATGTCGTAGTAATCGTGGGAAGAATTTGAGGTGCCAAGTTGGTCACCGGGTTGAATACGATTACTGCAGGACCCGAGAACGGTGGGCCGCCGCTGGGGACGAACTGAGTGACCGCCGTTGTTGTGAAGGGCACGGATCCACTGTATGTTGTGGTAATTGTGGGCAGGACTGCGGGTCCAGAGACGGCACTGGTGCCAGGGACGAAAACAATCACGGCAGAACCGGATGACGGAAGTCCGTTGGTGCCGACAAAGTTCGTGACGGCCGTAGCCAAAGAAGTTGCGGACCCGGCATAAGTGGTAGTGATTGTGGGTAGAACTGCGGGAGTGCTTGTCGTAGGGATGAATACAACCACAGCGGAACCGGAAGAGGGAAGTCCGTCACTGCCAGTAAAGGTTGTGACGGCTGTGGTTGTGAAGGGAACAGATCCGCCATATGGCGTAGTGATTGTAGGAAGGCTTGCGGGGGAGGTAGCAGGAATGAACACAATCACAGCGGAACCGGTGGAAGGAACCCCATTGCTGCCGACAAAGTTGGTCACGGCGGTTGTTGTAAATGTAGCAGATCCGGCATATGGCGTTGTAATCGTGGGAAGGCTTGCGGGAGAAGTAGCAGGCACGAACACGATCACAGCAGAGCCAGAGTATGGAGCGCCATTGCTTCCAATAAAGTTGGTGACGGCCGTGGTTGTCGATGTGACGGATCCAGCGTAGGGAGTAGTAATTGTAGGAAGGATTGCGGGAAGAGACGCTGCGGCAGAAGTAGCGGGGTCGAATACAATTACGGCGGAGCCAGAGTATGGGAGACCGTTGCTACCAAGGAAGGTAGTGACCGCTGTGGTTGTAAACGTGACGGTTCCAGCATAAGGCGTAGTGATCGTAGGCAGGCTTGCGGGAGTTGACACGGCACCAGAGGTAGCGGGGTCAAACACAAGCACTGCAGAACCAGAGTACGGGAGACCGTTGCTACCAACGAACGTCGTAACCGCTGTTGTCGTTGACGGAACGGAGCCGAAATAGGTGGTCCTGATGGTAGGCAATGCCAGGGCGGAAGCAGGGTTGTAAACAATAACAGCGGGGCCGGTATTTGGAAGACCGTCGGGGCCAGTAAAGCTGGTAACAGCTGTCGTTGTGTACGGAACCGAGCCGGGGTAATTGGCGGTAATCGTGGGCAAAGACGCACCGCCGGAAACCGCGGTTGCGGGATCGAAGACAATAACCGCGGATCCTGAGGATGGAATACCATCTGGGCCCACGAAATTCGTGACTGCCGTGGTAGTGAAAGGAGTTGAGCCGGCATAGGTCGTCGTGATAGTTGGCAAGATCACACCGGGAGGAAGGGTCGCTGGAGTGGATAGGCCAGGGGCAGACGGGCTAGGAGCTCCAGGAGCGGACGCGCTCGGAACTCCAGAACCGGGCACGCCAGGGCCTTGAGAGACACTAGGGCCAGTGGGACCGGGAGACGAAACAGACGGAGAGGGCGGGCCGGCGAGGTTAGTCACAGGCTGGACCACAACAACATCAGTATACGGAACCGAGCCGATCGACGTCACGCGGGTGGATGTGAACAGTACGCTTCCGGAAGTGAGCGTGAACGTGGACAGCGGGGAGGCCAGCGCCGTCTGCGGAATATTGACGATGACCTGCGTGGTGGGGGTAGACGCGCCGGGTAGCGTCGTGACGACTGTGGACGTGAACGGAACGCTGCCTGAGGTCTGAGTAATCGTAGAAATGACGCCGGGCGTGACGCCAGCAGACGGAAGGCCAGATCCCGATGGAACACCAGGTCCAGACGGGGCAGATCCAGAAGGAGCAGGTGCCAGGTTGGTAGGTCCAATTGGAACAACACCACCAGACAAGCTGGCCCCAAGAGAAGCTGATAGGCCGATGTCGATGCCGCCAGTTGGCGATGCCTGCGGGGCACCGGACGCTGGACCACTGCCGGATGGGCCTGCAGCCGAAGGACCGCTAACTCCAGGACCAGGCGGGACTGAGTCGGAAGCTCCAGGAGCTCCAGGACCGGATGCTGATGGAATAGGGGCACCTGGAAGAGAAGCGCCGCTCGCGCCCGGGAGGGAAGCTGACGGGACGCCACTGCCAGAAGGCAGACCAGGTCCAGATGGGCCAAGGGAGTCTGAAGGTACTCCAGGAACGGAGCCTGAAGGTGCTCCAGGAACAGAGCCTGAAGGTGCGCCAGGGGCAGAGCCCGAAGGGAGAACAGCAGACCCAGAAGGACCGACAGATCCAGTCGGGAGACCAAGTGGTCCAGACGGTCCAGAAGGCCCTGCAGAGCCAGCAGAAGGCAAGCCAGGAGCCGACAACGACGCGGAGCCGCTGACTGCTGGGACGCCAGCCGAAGGACCGGATGCCGAAGCGGGAGGAACCAAGTTGGTCGGAATTCCGCCAGAAGGTAGGATAGCTCCTCCACTTGAAGGGCCAGGAGCACCGCCGCTGACAGAACCGCTGGGAACGCCCGAGGCGCCAGGGCCCAAATCAGTCGGTGATCCACCGGACGGCAGGAGAGAGCCGCTCGGAGCGCCGGGAACGCCGCTGGCAGAGGAACCGCCGCTCGGCAGACCAGAGCCACCTGGCAAGCCTGAAGGACCGGGAGCCAAATTGGTGGGGGGTCCGCCGGAAGGCAGGAGAGCGCCGCTTGGGGAGCCAGAAGCAGCACCGCTGGGAGCGCTGCCACTGGGCAGGCTTGAGGCGCCAGGGCCCAAGTTCGTAGGGGCACCACCAGACGGCAGGATTGATCCGCTTGGGGCACTCGGGGCGCCGCTGACAGAGCCGCCGCCAGGCAAACCTGAAGCGCTAGGCAAGCCTGCAGATGACACGAACAAACCGGAGCCGCTTGGGACAATTGAACCGCTGAGAGCGCCTGAGCCGCTGGGAAGACCGGCGCCGCTTGACAAACCTGCCAAGTTGGACAGCGGTCCACCAGATGGTATAAGAGGTCCGCCAGATGGCAGTTGAGAGCCGCTTGAAACACCAGGAGCGCCGCTTGGCAGACCTGAGCCACCGAGCACACTCGAACCGCCGGGGAGAACAGAGCCGGAAGCACCAGGAAGACCAGAGCCCGAAGGCACACCAGGACCTGAAGGCGCACTAAGACCAGCAGAACCCGACGGCTCACTAGGAACCGAGGAGGCGGCTCCCGACGGAAGGCCAGACAGCGACGCGCCGCCAGGACCCAAGTTGCTCGGGCCGCCACCGGTCGGCAGGCTTGAGAAGCCACCACCGCTCGGCAGAGTACCACCGGGAACAGAGATGCCAGCGCTGACAGAAACGCTCGCAGAGACGAGGAGATCAGTCGCAGGAGCGGAGAAGCCAGGAAGAGTGCCAGATGGTGCTGGACCACCACTTGGCGCCTGACCGCCGCTGGGGGACAATCCGCCAGAGCTCGGCGATGGACCGGCACCAGGGGGACCGGATGATGTCGGGAGAACCACGACGATCGCCGTGACAGGCGGGCCAGCGACGCCGCCGGTCGCGTCGGTGGGAGTGACCAGGGCTGTCGTGGTGAAAGGCACGCCGCTGCCAGATAGCGAAGTGATCGTGGGCAGGGGCAGGGCCGAGGTGGGGACGAAGACGATGACGCCAGGGTAGGGCGTGGCTGTCACGGCGCCGGCGGCGTTGGTGGGAGTGATCAGGCCTGTGGTCGTGAAGGCGGAGTTGCCGGATACGGATGTGATCGTGGGGAGGCCGGCTGATGGTCCAGCTGGGCTGGCGCCGCTTGGTGCAGGCGATGCGGCGGAGGTCGGGACGAATACAATCACGCCTGTGATGGGCGAGGCAGTAGGTATGCCGGCGGCGTTGGTTGGAGTGACTAAGCCAACGGTAGTGAAGGCAACGCTGCCGGAGGTCGATGTAACTGTGGGCACGCCCGCTGCAGGCGCTGTCGCGCTGCCAGATGCGCCAGGGGTCGGGACGAAAATGATGACACCTGTGATCGGCGAAGCAGTGGGGATGCCGGCAGCGTTTGTCGGGGTAACCAAACCAATCGTAGTGTAGGCAAGGTTTCCGGCAGTAGAGGTGACGGTAGGCAAGGCGCTAGGAGTAGATGCGCCTGATGTCGGCACGAAGACGATGACCGCATTCGATGGAGTGCCGGTGGGGTTGCCAGCCGCATCCGTAGGTGTGACCACACCTGTCGTGGTGTAGGCCAGGTTGCCAGCTGTCGAAGTTATGGTTGCCATGCCAGGTGCAGGAGCGCCTGAAGTTGGGACGAAGATGATCACTGCGCTAGAGGGCGATCCAGCAGGGATTCCACCAGCGCCTGTAGGTGTCACGACGCCGGTTGTGGTGTACGGAATGCTTCCGGATGTCACGGTAACTGTGCCCAAGCCCGCAGCTGGGCCAGAGGTTGGGACAAAGACGATCACAGCACTCGACGGAGAGCCAACGGGGCTTCCATCAGGTCCTGTGGGCGTAACCAGCCCGGTCGTCGTGAACGGAGTACTGCCTGACGTCGAAGTGACTGTACCCAAGCCAGGTGCCGGAGCACCCGAGGATGGAACGAAGACGACAATCTGGGTATTGGGCGGGCCAACAATAGCTCCATCGGGACCCGTGGGAGTGACCACAGCGGTGGTTGTGGATACCACGCTTCCGGAAGTCACCGTGATTGTCGAAGGAGCTGCCGGCGAAGGACCGCTCGCAGGTGCCGAGGCACCAGATGTCGGAACGAAGACGATGACTCCAGTGAAAGGTAAACCGGTGGGAACTCCAGCAAAGTCCGTAGGCGTAATGGGGCCCGTGGTAGTCAGGGCAATGCTGCCGAGAGTGTACGTCGTTGTGGGTAGGCTTGCTGGCGGAGCACTGCTCGGGCTGGCGCCGCTTGGAACAGCAGAGGCGCCAGCCGTTGGCACTACTACGAGAACCCCGGTGACAGCTGTAACAGGGACCCCGAAGCCATTGGAAATCGTGATGAGAGTTGTCAAAGTCTGGCTGACACTGCCAAATGTCGAGGTGATGGTTGGCATGGGGAGTGATGAAGAAGCACCACCGATCGAAATAGCAGCGCTCGGAGTGGGGCTAGAGGCGCCAAACGTAGGAATGCCAGAGGCAGCACCAGGAGTTGGCACGACATAGAGAACTGCGGGGAACGGTGTAGCAGTAGGATTGCCGAAAGAGTCTGTGGGAGTGTATAGAGTAGTGATCAGCTGGCTCACACTACCGAAGGTCGTTGTGATGGTTGGCAGGCCGAGTGCTGAGACACCGCTTGGAATTAGGATGCCCGGGATGGAACCGCTGGGGGCACCGGAACTACTTGGCAGTACAGAAAGACCAGGGGATCCACCAGAAGTGGGCAGGCCGGAAATACCGGGTGCAGAAAGGCCCGAAGCGCTGGGTACAGGGAGACCTGAAGCACTGAAGGCGGGGAGACCTGAAGCTCCAGATATCGGTATAACAACGAGAACACCGGAGAATGGTGTGCCAGTTGGGCGACCGGAAGCATCCGTGGGGTTGATCAGCGTCGTTACAGTGAATCCAATGCTACCGGATAGCACTGTAATAGTCGGGAAACCAGAGACGCCCGGTGTCGGTAGACCGGAAACACCAGATGCAGGTGGGCCAGAAATTCCAGTTGCCGGATCGACGACGAGGACACCAGAGAACGGCGTACCAGTTGGGTTGCCTGCGGCATCTGTCGGGGTGATCAGGGTTGTAGCTGTGAATCTAACGGTGCCAGAAGTTCTCGTAACTGTGGGCAGACCGGAGGCACCAGATACAGGCGGGCCTGAAAGACCAGTCGCGGGATCGATGACGAGAACACCAGAGAATGGTGTACCGGTTGGGTTGCCCGCAGTGTCTGTAGGTGTGATCAGGGTTGTGACGGTGAATCCGATGGTGCCAGAAGTCCTGGTAACTGTAGGCAGGTTGGAAGCTCCAGCCGTCGGCACAAATACGATGACAGCGCTGAATGGCAAGCCTGTAGTGAAGCCAGCGGCGTTTGTTGCCGGAACAAGACCAGTAGTGGTAAAGAAAGAGTTGCCAGCTGTTGAAGTAATAGTTGGCAAGCCTGGAACAGCACTGGTCGGCACAACAACGATGACACCGGGGATTGGCGTGCCGGTAGCAATACCAGCCGAGTTCGTGGGAGTAACCAGGCCGGTAGTCGTAAAGAAGGCGCTACCAGATGTAGAAGTCACAGTCGGTATGCTGGCCGCGCTAGAGAAGGGTGCAACAACGATAACACCAATAATTGGTGAACCAGTTGGAATTCCAGCTGAGTTTGTAGGTGTGATCAGCCCAGTGGTTGTGAAAGGTGAAGCCAAGTTACTAGCAAACGAAGTGACGGTAGGCAAGCCCGCGATGCCTGATGAAGGCGCAAAGACGATGACTCCAGTATAGGGGGGACCGGTTGGGAGTCCAGCTGCGTTGGTGGGCGTAATCACTCCGGTAGTCGTGAAAGGCGACGCCAAGTTGCTGGCGAACGAGGTGACTGTAGGGAAACCAACGATGCCAGACGAAGGCGCGAAAACAATCACTCCAGGGAAGGGTGTACCTGGGTTTCCAAGTGAATCGGTAGGAGTGATCAGGCCGGTGGTTGTGAAGGGTGAAACCACGCTGCCAGCAAATGAAGTGACAGTAGGTAGACCGGCGGCGCCTGATGGAGGTTGGCTGATACTACCGAACGGAGGTTGGCTACCACTACCGAGCGCAGGCTGGCTCACGCTGCCGAACGGCGGCTGGCTGACACCACCAGATGTAGGCACAACCACAATCACGCCGCTAAACGGAGCAGCGGTCGTGATGCCGGCAGCATTTGTAGGCGTAATTATTCCGAACGTCGTGAAGGCAGAGTTACCGGAGGTATAGGTGACAGTCGGCAACCCAGTGCCGCTCAGCGGAGGCGCAGTGCCTGAAGCCGAAGAGGCGGGAGAAACCAAGGCCGTTCCGGGAGGGGGTATAATCGCGCCGGGAGAGCTGCTTCCACTGGGAGCCGGAGCACCGCTTCCACTTGGAACGGTTGTGGGCACGACAACGATCACGCCACTGTACGGAGTACCAATCACGTTGCCTGCAGAATCGGTAGGTGTGATGAGGCCTGTAGTCGTGAACGCAGAGCTACCGGTGGTGGAAGTGACGGTGGGTAAGCCGGTGCCCGAAACGGGAGAAACTAACGCCGTCCCTGGTGGGGGAACAAGCACGCCGGCAGGCGGAGTGCTGCTTCCGCCAGCAGCGTTCGTGGGCACGAAAACGATCACACCGGTGTAGGGAACACCAGTAACGCCTCCAGTAGCATCAGTGGGAGTGATGACCCCAGTTGTAGTGAATGCAGAGCTTCCAGCTGTTGACGTGACGGTAGGTAAGCTTGCGCCTTCTGCGGCAGGGGTAGTGGGCACGAAAATGACTACGGCACTGTAAGGAGAACCGGTTGTGCTTCCTGCAGAATCTGTGGGCGCGATAACCCCAGTTGTGGTGAATGCAGAGGTACCAGATGTCGACGTAATTGTGGGTAAGCTGGGGACACCCGCGGCACCAGAAGTAGGTACGAAGACAACCACACCAGTGTACGGAGAACCAGTTGGAAGACCCGCAGCGTTCGTGGGCGTGAGAATGCCAGTTGTAGTGAACGCTGAGTTGCCAGAAGTGGACGTAATGGTTGGCAGGCCTGTCGGAGGTTGGCTGAGGCCACCCGATGTGGGCACGAAAACAATGACTCCAGAGAACGGCACACCAGCACTGCCCACGGAATTGGTTGGCGTAATGAGACCAGTGCTAGTAAACGCCGAGTTTCCAGCAATCGAGGTGATGGTTGGCAGGCCAGCGTTGCCCGAAGGAGGCTGACTGAGGACCCCTGACGTGGGTACGAAAATAACAACTCCGGAGAACGGCGCACCAGTCGCAAAACCAGCAGAGTTGGTCGGCGTAATGAGACCAGTGCTAGTGAAGGCAATGCTGCCAGATGTCGACGTGATAGTAGGCAGGCCACTTGCCGGGACACCGCTTGATGCGCCGCCGGGCAGACCTGAGCCACTTGGAAGACCCGAACCACTTGGAAGGCCTGAGTCGCCAGGCAAGCCTGAGCCGCCGGGCAGACCTGAGCCGCTGGGCAAACCTGGACCAGAAGCACTTAGCGACCCTGAGCCGCTAAGGAAACCTGGGCCAGAGGCACTTGGCAGACCTGAGCTGCCGGGCAAACCTGAACCACTTGGCAGGCCTCCCGAAGGCGCAGTTGCCAAATTCGTCGCCGGCCCGCCAGACGGTATGAGACCTCCAGACGGGAAGAGACCACTGCCAGACGGCAGCGGCAGCGATCCACTCGGAAGGCCGGAAGAAGAAGCACCGCCGGGACCAGTGGCCAAGTTCGTCGCCGGTCCACCAGACGGGATGAGACCTCCTCCTCCGGACAGCAGCAGCGATCCGCTTCCGCTGATGACAGGCAGGCTTCCGCCGCTAGGGGAAGAAACACCACCAGCAAGCGCCGATGAAGGCACGAACACGATGACGCCGCTGTACGGCGTCCCGGTTGCGATGCCGGCGGAGTTGGTTGGAGTGATGAGGCCGGTGATGGTGGTCGGGGAAGCCAAGTTGCTGGCGAACGAGGTGACTGTGGGGAGGAGAGCGGGGCCGCCGCTCTGGCCGGGAAGAGAAGAAGCGCTGCCCGGAGCGCTGAGGCTTGGGGCACCAAGAGCCGTAGAGGGCACGTAGACGATCACACCGCTGTACGGCGTTCCAGTCGCAATACCAGCCGAATCGGTCGGGGTGATGAGGCCGGTGACGGTGGTCGGGGAGGCGATGTTGCTTGCGAGCGAGGTGACGGTTGGCAGGACAGGGCCGCCGCTCTGGCCAGGAAGAGACGCGCTGCCCGAGATACCACTGGCGCCAGGAATCGCACCACTGACGGCCGTAGCAGGATCGTACACGATAACCGCGCTGTAAGGCGATCCGGTGGGAACGCCTGCCGCGTCGGTGGGGGTGACGAGACCGGTGATAGTCGTTGGGGCGGCCAGACCACTGGCGAACGAAGTCACCGTTGGCAGAATAGCGCCGCTGCCCGGAACACCAGGCGTCGAGGCGCCGATGGCTGTTGCCGGGTCGAAGATTATGACGGCGCTGTAGGGCGATCCGGTGGGAAGACCGGCCGCGTTGGTGGGGGTGATGAGACCAGTGCTCGTCACACGGGAGGCCAGGTTGGAAGCCAGAGAGGTAACGGTTGGAAGGCCAGCGCCTGGTGTTGAGGCACCGATCGCCGTCGCAGGGTCGAAGATGATCACGGCACTGAACGGTGATGCAGTCGGGATGCCCGCGATATTCGTGGGAGTAATGAGACCGGTGCTTGTGAGACGAGAAGCCAGGCTTGGCGCGAAAGAGGTGACTGTCGGTAGTAGAACAGCACCGGGCGTCGACGCACCAATCGCGGTTGCGGGATCGAAAACGATGACTGCGCTATACGGCGATCCGGTCGGGATACCGGCAGCGTTGGTAGGAGTGACGAGGCCAGTGGTTGTGAGAGCGGACACCAGGCTCGGTGCGAAAGAGGTAACGGTTGGCAGCAGACCGACACCTGGTGTCGAGGCACCACCAGCCGCTGTTGAAGGAACGAAAACGATGACCCCAATGAACGGTGTGCCAGTTGTGAAGCCGGCAGCGTTGGTGGCTGGAATGAGACCGGTAGTCGTGAAAGCAATGGTACCTGAAATCGAAGTGACCGTAGGTAGAGCAGGGCCGCTGGGGCTAATGCTCGCGCCACTAGCAGCTGATGAGGGCACGAAAACGATCACGCCGCTATACGGTGTTCCAGTTGGAGTACCGGCAACATCCGTAGGCGTAATGAGGCCAGTGGTGGTGTAGGCCAGGTTGCCCGCAATCGAAGTGATTGTGGGTAGACCAGTACCACTAGCAGCCGTCGAGGGCACAAAGACAATCACTCCACTATACGGCGTGCCAGTTGGAGCGCCAGAAGCGTCGGTTGGAGTAATGATTCCAGTGGTGGTGAAGGCGCTGCTGCCAATCGAGGTAACGGTAGGGAGACCGGCAGCTGTTGAGGGCACAAAGACAACCACGGCGCTGAACGGTGACCCGGTCGCAATACCGGCCGAATTCGTTGGCGTAATGAGACTGGTGGTAGTGAAGGCGCGTTCACCAATTGAGGTAATCGTGGGGAGAACATTGCCGCCGGGGCTGACGCTTGCGCCACTGGGGCTGATGCTTGCACCGCCAGCAGAAGGCACGAAGACGACCACAGCACTGAAAGGTGAGCCAGTCGCAATACCAGCTGAATTCGTTGGCGTAATGAGGCTGGTAGTAGTGAAGGCGCGTTCACCGATCGAGGTGATCGTGGGTAAAACAGTACCGCCAGGGCTGATGCTCGCACCGCCAGCCGCCGCTGAAGGCACAAAGACGACCACGGCACTAAACGGCGAACCAGTCGCAATACCGGCTGAGTTCGTAGGCGTAATGACGCTGGTGGTAGTGAAAGCGCGTTCACCAATCGACGTGATCGTGGGGAGACCAGTGCTTCCAGGGCTGACGCCAGCAGCCGTTGAAGGCACATAGACGATCACCGCGCTGATCTGCGACGCGATCGCACTGCCCAGTGCATTCGTAGGTTGATAGAGGCCAGTAGTCGTAAACGCACTGCTACCGAAAACGGTGACCGTCGGCAGGCCGAGGCCGCTGATACCGAGACTCAGAGAAGCGCCAATTGACACCGAGGGCACAAAGACGATTACGCCGGGGAATGGCGAAGCCGTAGGGATGCCAAAGTCATTCGTAGGCGTGATGAGGCCAGTGGTCGTGAAGACGGCGCTGATGCTGCCAACGACCGAGGTGACCGTTGGTAGGCTGGGCGCGGAGCCGCTTGGGGTGAGGATGAAGTCGGTGGCGGCGGAACCAGGAGCACCAGAGGCGCCGCCGGTGGGGAGACCTGTGGCGGCTGTTGAGGGCACGAAGACGATGACCCCGGTGTAGGGCAAGCCAGTAGCGATGCCAAAGGGGTTCGTGGGCGTAATGACGCCAGTGGTCGTGAAGATACTGCTGCCAGAGACCGAAGTGACCGTAGGCAGATTCGACGGAGTGCCGCTCGGGCTGATACTTTGGCCAGGGAGCAGAGCGGTAAGAGCACCACTGGGAATAAGACCAGATGGTCCACCGGCTGTTGATGGCACAAACACAATGACACCAGTGAACGGCGTACCAAGAGTCCTGCCGGCCGAGTCTGTCGGGGTAATGAGGCCAGTCGTAGTGAAAGCACTAACGCCGGAAATCGAGGTAACCGTAGGCAGATTCGATGCACTCAGGCCAGGGGTAGGGGCGGTGGGGGCGCCGCTGGGGCTGAGGCCAGAGGCACCAAGAGCTGTCGACGGCACGAAAACAACGACGCCGGAGAACGGCGGGCCAACACTGCCAGCCGAATCGGTGGGGGTAATGAGGCCTGTGCTGGTGAACAAACTGCTGCCGCCAAGCGAAGTGATCGTGGGAAGGCCGCCTGGCAAGGAACCGCTCGCGCCAAGGCTCTGACCTGGGAGGCCTGAGAGACCAGATCCAGAAGCGCTTGGTGCGCCGGGAGCGCTGCCAGAGAGAGACGGAGAACCGGGGGCAGACGCGCTTCCAGGTGCAGAAGCACTTCCAGGAAGGCCGCTAACGCCCGATGTAGGCACGAAAACGACAACGCCGCTGAATGGGGTACCAGTAGCGATTCCAGCGGAGTTGGTTGGCGTGATGAGTCCTGTCGAAGTGAAAGCACTGTTGCCGGCAGTGGAAGTAATCGTAGGAAGACCCGTCGTCGGAATGACAACAACCACGCCGCTATACGGAGCACCAGTAGCGCTTCCAACAGAGTTGGTAGGTGTGATAAGGCCAGTTGAAGTGAAAGGAGTGGTTCCGGAAACCAGAGTGATTGTGGGAAGACCCGTTGTAGGCACAACAACAAGCACGCCACTAAACGGCGACGCAGTAGCACTTCCAGCCGAGTCGGTAGGCGTGATGAGGCCTGTCGATGTGAAAGCAGTGTTCCCGGAGGTGACAGTGATGGTAGGAAGACCAGTGGCCAGGGGACCGCTGGCGCTGATGCCCCCGCTTGGAAGGCCTGAGCCACTCAGTCCAGAAGCGCCCGGAGTGCCACTCGCGCTCGTGGCACCGGGGCTGGGCGAAACCAAAGCCGTCCCGGGAATGGGAACGACGCCACCGCTGGGAAGGCCTGACGGCGGCAGGAAGACGATGACGCCACTGAGCGACGCACCAATTGTAACACCGGCGGAATCCGTGGCTGGGATCAGACCCGTCGTGGTGAAGGGTGAAACCACGCCGCTAACAATCGAGGTGATGGTGGGCAAGTTCGCCGCTGCCGCAGGTGTAGAGCCGCTAGCTGGGCCGCTGAGGCTCTGGCCTGGAACACCGGCAGTGCTGGAGGCGGGAGCTGAGCCAGTGTTGAGCGCTGGGGGCAGGAGAACGATGACACCGTTGACCGGCGTGCCAGTAGCAATACCCGCTGAGTTGGTAGGCGTAACGAGGCCAGTCGTCGTGAGAGGGAATGGTAGGCCGGGGATGAACGAAGTAATCGTGAGCAAGCCGCCGCCAGGGGCGCTGCTGGCGCCGGGGATGGAAGCGCTGACTGCCGTAGCAGGATCGTACACGATGACCGCGCTGTAGGGCGATCCAGTAGGAATGCCTGCTGAGTTTGTGGGCGTAATGAGGCCGGTTGTAGTAATGGGCGATGCCAGGTTACTAGCAAACGAGGTGATGGTTGGCAGGACTCCATTGGAAGCGCCGCTGGGACCAACGTTCAACGCTGACGAGGGCAACAGAACAATGACACCATTAAACGGTGACCCGGTAGGAATACCAGCTGAGTTCGTAGGCGTAATGAGGCCGGTCGTAGTAATAGGGGAGGCCACAGTGCCAACAAAGGACGTAACTGTTGGCAAACCTGCGCCGGGAGTGCCGCTGGAACCAGCGTTCAATGCCGACGACAAGGGTGCCAGAACAATCACGCCACTAAACGGCGAGCCGGTAGGAATACCAGCTGAGTTAGTGGGCGTGATGAGGCCAAACGTAGTAATGGGTGAGACCACGCTGCCAACAAAAGACGTAACAGTCGGCAGGCTTCCGCTCGGAGCAGCGCCGCTAGGGCCAAGGTTCAAACCCGTCAAAGGCGCCAGGACGATGACCCCGCTAACCGGCGAGCCGAACGGATTACCCGCCGTGTCGGTCGGCGTGACAAGGCCAAACGTAGTAACGGGCGAGACGACATTGCTGACAAAAGAGGTAACCGTCGGCACCACACCACCAGTTGGCGCTGGGGCGGCGGCACTACCACTACTCGGTGCACCACCGCTTGGACCACCAGGGCTCGAACTGACACCACCGGACGGCGGAGGCGCGAAAACGACAACACCGCTGTACGGCGTGCCCGTGGTAACACCTGCCGCATTCGTGGGCGTGATGAGGGTAGTTGTCGTGATAGTCAAGGGGAAGCCGGGAATGAACGAGGTGATCGTTGGCAGCAGGCCTCCACCAGCCGTCGGTGCGCCGCCGCCGCTGGAACCAAGGATCGGAGGTACGTAAACGATGACGCCGGGGAACGGCGTGCCCGTAGCGCTGCCGAGCGCGTTGGTGGGCGTGATCAGACCGGTAGAAGTGTATGGGATCTCCAAGTTCGTGTTCGTCAAGGTGATGGTAGGCAAGCCGCTTCCAGATGGCAGCAGGCCCGAGGGACCACCAACGGCCGTCGACGGCACGAACACAATAACACCGCTGAACGGCGTACCAGTGGGGCTTCCCGCCGCGTTCGTAGGCGTGATCAGGCCGACGGTAGTGAACGGCGAGGCCAGGGTACCGACAGCAGACGTCACGGTTGGCAGGTTCAGCGAAACAGCGCCGCTCGCGCTGATGCTTCCAAGGAAGAGTCCAGAGCCGCTGGGTGCGGAAAGGGTGCCGGCGGGGATCGAGCCACCAGTGCCCCCTGTCGAAGGCACGAAGACGATGACGCCGGGGTACGGCGTACCTGTTGCGATGCCTGCCGAGTTTGTGGGCGTGATCAGACCGGTGGAGGTGAAATCAGCAGATCCGACGGTCGACGTGATGGTGGGGAGGCTTGCGCCAGATACACCGCCGGCGGTTGACGGAACGAAGACGATGACTCCGCTGAACGGCGAGCCAGTGGGACGGCCCGAAGCGTCGGTGGGAGTGATGATGCCGGTGGAAGTGAAAGCCGCACTGCCTACGGTCGTGATTGTGGGAAGACCCGCACCAGCGCCGGTTGATGGTACAAGGACGATGACTCCACTGTACGGCGTGCCAGTTGGGCTACCTGCTGCGTCGGTCGGGGTGATCAGACCAGTGCTCGTGATTGGAGAGACAAGATTGCCGGCGATGGAGGTGATCGTGGGAAGACCTCCTGGGCCGGCTGTCGGTGGCTCAAAGACCACAACACCGCTGAATGGAGTGCCAGTCGGCGGAGTGATCAGACCGGTACTAGTGAACGGAGAGACGACACTGCCGGCAACTGAGGTTATCGTAGGGAGACCTGAACCGCCGGAAACAGCAGCGGCTGTCGATGGATCCAAGACGAGAACACCGCTAAACGGCGTGCCGGACGGCGGCGTGATCAGACCAGTCGATGTGACAGGGGCGGTCAGCGACGGAGCGAACGAGGTGATCGTCGGAAGAGCTGGACCGGGAGAAACAGCAGCGGCTGTTGATGCGGCTGGATCCATGACGATGACGCCGCTAAATGGCGTGCCGTTCGGCAGAGTGATAATACCAGTGTACGTGAAAGGAATGGGCAGGCCCGGAACAAACGAGGTGAGCGTTGGAAGACCTGCACCGCTCGAAGTAGCACCGAGTACTGATGGCACGAAGACGACAGCGGCGCTGTATGGCGTGCCTGTGGCAATGCCTGCCGAGTTGGTCGGGTTAACGACACCAGTGCTAGTGAATGGAGGGCCATTGAATGGAGCACCGGAAAGGCTGGCGATGGTGGAGGTGATCGTGGGGAGGCCCAATGCAGATGCACCGCTGGGAACGATACCACCTGTTGGTGGCACGAACACGATGACGCCGTTGAACGGGGTACCTGCACTGCCATCTGAATTGGTCGGGGTGATGAGACCTGTGGACGTGAAGGGCGAGGCAATGCTGGCGGCGATCGAGGTTATCGTGGGAAGGCCCAAGGCAGATCCGCCGCTAGGAACGAGACCACCTGTTGGTGGCACGAACACGATGACTCCACTGAATGGAGCACCCGCACTACCGACCGAATCGGTCGGAGTGATGAGACCGGTCGAGGTAAATGGAGAGGCGACACTAGCAGCAATCGAGGTGATGGTGGGGAGACCCGACGCTGACGCACCGCTGGGAACAAGAGCAGATGCACCGCTGGGAACAAGAGCAGATGCACCGCTAGGGACGAGACCACCTGTCGGCGGCACGAAGACGACAACGCCACTAAACGGTGCGCCGAGCGCACTGCCAGCCGAGTTGGTAGGCGTAATCAGACCCGTCGACGTGAACGGCGAAGCGATACTAGCCGCAATCGATGTAATCGTAGGCAGACCCGATGCAGCAGACGCACCGCCAGGCGGCACGAAGACGATCAATCCACTGTACGGTGTTCCAACCGCGCTGCCAGCCGAGTCGGTAGGCGTGATGAGGCCTGCCGACGTGAAGGGCGAAGTGATGCTGCCGACGGTCGAGGTGACAAGCGGGAAGCTTTCTCCAGACGCACCGCCGCTGGGAAGCCCCGTGGGAGGAACGAAGACGATGACACCGCTGAACGGCGCTCCAGTCGGAGGCGTGATAACGCCGGTGGAAGTGAACGGTGACACAACATTGCTGGCGACGGAGGTGATGGTGGGCAAGCCGGGCACAGACGTGCCAGCAGCCGTCGGTGGCTCAAAGACAACGACTCCGCTAAACGGCGTCCCAGTGGGAGGCGTGATGAGGCCTGTTGAGGTGAAAGGCGAAACGGCATTGCTGGCGATAGAGGTGATCGTAGGCAAGCCGCCAGGGACAAGAGCGGTAGGAATGCCGCTGGGGATGAGGCCAGACGGACCGCCGGGTGTCTGTGGCTCAAAGACGATAACTCCGCTGAATGGCGTGCCAGTAGGTGGGGTGATGATGCCCGTCGAGGTGAAAGGCGAAACAACACTGGCAGCGATAGACGTGATAGTAGGCAGGCTGGGCGCAGACGCACCGCTGCCAGTCGCCGCCGTCGATGGCACAAACACAATAACTCCACTAAATGGCGATCCACTTGCCGGCGTAATCACACCCGTCGACGTCGAGGGCGCAGTAAAATCACCGAAAATGGTCGTAGTCGGCGGGAAGCCGGGGGCACCAGAGGCCGTCAACGGCGCGAAAACAATCACTCCGCTAAACGGCGCGCCACTGCTAGGCGTAAACGCACCCGTCGTGGTATAAGCCGTCGCGTAGTTGCCGAAGATGGTCGTAGTCAGTGGCAAGGCCACTCCAGAAGAGGGCACGAAGACGACGACGCCGGTGAACGGCGGGCCAACCGTCGAACCTGTGGTAGCAGCAGCAAACACGCCCGTCGACGTGTAAGGCGAAGCAATATCACCAACGGTCGAAGTAATCGTCGGGAGGCCAGCACCCACGCTCGACGAGGCGCCAACCGCCAAGGCCGTGCCGCCGGATGGAATGAGCGGAGGCAACAAGCCACTACCACTGCCGCTCGGAGCGGGCGAACCGGAGACGGACAAGCCGAGGCCGATGGACGCGGACAGCAGCGGCTGCTCGCCGCCGGAGAACGAAGAGGCGCCAGGTGCCAAAGCCGACCCGCCGGAAGGCACGAGCCCAGACAGTGAGCCGCCGGGAAGGAGACCAGACGCCGACGCGCCGCTCTCGCCAGGGCTGGGTGCGGAGGCGCTGAGACCGAGAGATCCGGAAAGCAGCGGCGGCTGGCCGCTGGCAGAGGGCTGCTGTGCGGAGGCGGTCGTGCCGAAGAGCAGACTGCTGAGACTGCCGAAGAAGCCCGTCGCGGACGAGCTGGTCGCCGGCTCGAGGCCAGAGCTGAGAGACGAAGCACCTGGAAGAACGCCAGAAACAGAAGTCGGCGCGGGCACCTCGATGAGGAGCGTGCCCTGAGTGCTGCCGGGCGCGGTGGGCAGGAGCGTGATGAACTTGGTCGTGCTGCCGGGGTAGAAGGCCGTGTAGGTGGTTTGGGGGTCGATCGGGATGAAGGTCGACGGGACGGGTGTGAGGCCGAGCGCTGTGGGCGCGCCGATGGGTGATGCGGCGGTCAGGTCGTTGAGGCGGCCCTCAGGGTTGTACAAGGGCGTGGCGGTGAGGACGCCGGTGGTGGTGTCGCCCTGGTAGGCCCGTTGCTGCTGCTGCTGTGGTGCGGCGGATTGGCCTGTAGACGAGGGAACGGCGGCGCTGCTGGTGGTAGCTGCGGCTGGCGAAGGCACCTCGATCAGAAGCGTGCCGTAGTTGTTGCCGCCGGGTGTGGGCAGGAGGGTGAGGTATCTGGTCGTGCTGCCAGGGTAGAGGGCCGTGAAGGTCGTGTCCGGATCCAGCGGCGGGCGGGGGAGGGCGGCAGTCGCGGGCACCATGCTCATCGCCGTGGGCGGGCCGATCGGCGGTATGGTGGCGAAATCGACCAAGCCGTCGGTGTTGATGTATGGCGTGGCAGTGAGGACGCCCGTGGTCGTGTCGCCGCGGTAAGTCCGCGTCTGCCCAGCAGCTGGACTTGATGATGACGGAACAACTGCGCCAGTGGTCGTGGCGAACGGTACGCTGCCTGAGACGGGCGTGGGGAGTTCGATCAAGACTGTGCCCAACGTGCCACCTGGAGTGGGGAGGATGGTGAGCGTTTTGATGGTGCTACCCGGGTAGAATGCAGTGAGCGTGTTGGCTGGATCGACGGGACCCGTGAAGATCGAAGTCGCTGGACTCAGGCCAATGACAGTGGGAACTCCATTGGTCGGTGTCACAGTAACTGCGCCAGTGGTAGTGTCACCCTGATACGCCCGTGCGTTCTCAGATGCCGGCGAGGATGAAGGCTGAACCGTTCCAGCAGTCGTTGCTGCCGGTATTTCAACAAGAAGGGTTCCAGCTGTGCCACCAGGAGTAGGCAAGAGCGTCAGGTACTTAGTCGTACTGCCCGGGTAGACGGCGGTCAGGGTGATGATCGGGTCCAATGGTCCACTGAACGATGAAGTGGCCGGAGTGACGTTGATTACTGTCGGCGCGAGACCAGATGGCAGCAGAGAGCCACCCGGCGTGATCGTCAGAACGCCTGTCGTAGTATCACCCTGGTAGGCACGTGCATTCTCGGCTGCTGGAGAAGATGATGACGGCGGCGAGGAAACTGTTCCAGCAGCAGTTGCTGCAGGAACTTCCACAAGAAGCGTCCCAACCGTTCCGCCAGGTGTAGGCAGGAGGGTCAAGAACTTCGTAGTGCTGCCGTCATACGTCGCCGTGAGGGTGGTGACCGGGTCCAGCGGTCCAGTGAACGATGACGTCGCCGGAGTGATGTTAATGAGCGTGAGCGGACCACCAGTCGGCAGCAGAGAGCCACCTGGAGTAGCAGTCAACAAGCCAGTCGTAGTATCGCCCTGGTAGGCCCGCCCCGTGGCGGGCGTCGCTACGGGTGACGAGGACAACAAAGGCAGTCCGGACCCTGATGCTGCAGGAGTAGCCACCGCTGGGACCTCGATGATGAGCGTTCCGAATATCCCACCGGGAGTAGGCAGAAGCGTGAGGAACTTGATGGTGCTGCCCGGGTAGGTAGCCGTGTAGGTGGTAGACGGATCCAACGGGCCAGTGAAGAACGAGGTCGCCGGAGTGAGGTCGACGGCAATGGGTAGGCCAATTGACAACGCCGCGCTGATCTGAGCAGGCAGTGTGCCCAGGATGCTGACTGGCGTGGCTAACAGAGCACCAGTTGTCGTATCGCCCTGGTAGGCACGTTGGCCAGCGGCCGCTGGAGCCGAGGACGAAGGCTGCACCAATGCTGTGCCGGGAGGCGAGATCAATGGCGTAGTGTTTGCCGCAGGCACCTCTATCACGAGTGTTCCGAAAATACCACCAGGGGTAGGGAAGAGGGTGAGAGTCTTGGTCGTGGTGCCCGGGTAGAAGCCCGTGAACGTGATGGTTTGATCAATCGGGAAGCTGGTGCTGAAGGTTGCTGGAATGAGGTTGAACGTTTCCAGTGCGCTTCCTAACTGCGTCAATGGATTGCCAGCATCATAAGGCGTCCCGATCAGAGTGCCGGTCGTGGTGTCTCCTAGATACGGGCGGCCGTTCAGTAATGGAGCGGAGATGGTAGGCTGTGCCGAGATCGTAGGCTGCGCAGGTAGCGATGCTGCGCCAGTGTCGACAGGAACCTCCATCAAAACAGTCCCGAGAGTGGCACCGGAGGTAGGAAGGAGGGTTATGATCTTGATTGTACTACCCCCATACACAGCCGTGAAGGTGGTCACCGGGTCCACCGGGCCCGTGAAGGGCGTCGTCGCCGGCACAAGACCGAAGGCAGTAGCCGGTCCGAGCGGTACGATACCAGAGAAGCCTGGTGGCAGTGGGTTTGTGCCCGGAGTCAGGACCGGTGTGGCTGTCAAGATACCCGTCGTTGTATCACCTACATACGGACGACTGAGGAAGGCTGGAGCCGCCGTGGGAGACGACAAGATCGGGGATGAAGCAGCGGTGGCCGATACACCCGGAGTCGCGGATGCGGGGACTTCGACGAGCAAAGTGCCCAAGGTACCACCAGGCGTGGGAAGGAGGGTCAGGTATTGCGTGGTACTGCCTGTGTAGGTAGCGGTGAATGTGGTTCCTGGATCCAAGCCGCCCGTGAAGAGGGATGTTGCCGGATCGAGACTCAAGGCAGTTGGCAGGCCGAGTGTCGGGATGCCATCCGTACCCACGGAGATTGGCGTAATCGTTAGCACGCTCGGTGCTGAGCCTCCCTGGTACGGCCGGCCAGCGCTTATTGCTGGTACGATGGACGATCCGCTTGGGATGCCGGCCGACGAACCACTCAGAATGCCAGCGGACGAACCACTTGGGATGCCAGCTGACAAACCAATAGTAAGGCCAGCCGAGAGAGAACCTGGGATACCAGCCGACGGAACGCCTGGAAGGCCGCTCGTCGCTGCCGGCACCTCAATCAAAACCGTTCCCAGCGTCCCACCAGGCGTAGGGAAAAGCGTCAAGGTCTGCGTGACGCTGCCAGGGTACGCCGCCGTGAGCGTCGTCACAGGGTCAACAGCGCCAGCAAAGCTCGACGTCGCCGGATCAAGGCTGATAGTCGTAGGAACGCCGGGGATGAGCTGACCGCTGGGGCCGAGGGTGACCGGTGTGACGGTCAAGATGCTCGGCGCGGTGCCTCCCTGATACGGGCGGCCGGTAAGGGGTGGTGCTGTGCCCGTAGCCAACGCCGTCTGTACAGGCGGTGCTAGGCCGGTGGAGGGCACTTCGACGACCACGGTGCCGAGGGTGCCGCCGGGCGTGGGGTGCAGGGTGATGGTCTGCGTGGTGCTGCCCGGGTAGGCGGCCGTGTACGTCACTGTATCGACTGGGCCGGCGAAGAGCGATGTCGCTGGGTCGAGGCTGATGGCCGCGGGAGTGCCGGTCGTTGGCAGGCCATTGGAGCCAATGGTGACTGGTGCGATTGTTAGGACGCTCGGCGCGGAGCCGCCTTGGTACGGGCGACCACCGAGGGCTGGGGTCGATGCTGCTGAAGCTGTTCCTGCTGAAGCCGTTGGGAGACCCAAGGCGGTGAAGGGCACTTCAACTAGTACAGTTCCCACAGTGCCTCCAGGCGTGGGCAACAGCGTCAGAGTCTGCGCAACAGTGCCGGAGTACGGAGCCGTGTACGTGATTGCTGGGTCGACCGGACCGGTAAAGAGTGACGTTGCCGGATCAAGGCTGAGCACCGTGGGAGCTCCAGTTGTCGGGAGACCGTTAGAACCAATAGTCACCGGCGCGATCGTCAGAACACCCGGGGCAGAACCGCCTTGGTACGGACGACCGCCGAGGCCTGAAGTTATTCCAGCTGAAGGCGATGCCGACGGCGCTCCCGAGAGCGACCCGAAGGCCGCCGTCAAGGGAATTTCAAGCAGCACGGTTCCCAGAGTTCCACCAGGCGTGGGGAACAGGGTCAGCGTCTGGATGATGGTGCCTGGGTAAACAGCCGTCAACGTAACGAGAGGATCGACAGCTCCAGAGAAGCTCAAAGTAGCGAGTTCGAGGCTAAGCGCCGTGGGAAGACCAGGCGTCCGTAGGCCATCAGTGCCGATGATAGCTGGCGTAACCGTCAAGATGCTAGGCGCAGTGCCACCCTGATATGGTCGAGGGCCAAGGGCAGGAGCCGTTACCGAAGGTAGGGCTGATCCCGAGAGCAAGGGTGATGCTGAACCTGGGCCAGATGCCGAAGGCAGAGCCGATCCTGAGAACAGCAGCGAGCCCGAAGGCAGGGCCAATGCCGAAGCCGGCACTTGAACGAGCACCGTGCCTGCAGTTTCGCTGCCAGTGGGGAGGAGGAAGAGCGTTCGGGGGGTGGCGCCGGTGTATGGAGCAGTCAGGGTCACCGCAATAGGGAATGAACTGCTCAAAGCTGTCGCAGGATCAATGTTGAACGTCGTGGGCAGGCCAGCCGTTGGGAGACCGTCGGTGCCGGTGGTGGTGGGCGTGATGGTCACGACATCAGGTGTCGTTCCACCCACGTATGGGCGGCCAGGGAGCGCTGGAGCGGATCCCGAGGGGGCAGCAGTTCCGGAAGGCGCGGCAGAGATTGGACCTGATGCCGAGCCAGGTGCCGAGGGGGAGGCAGCTGGGCCGGTAGGCGCTCCTGGGAATTCTACGAGAAGCGTGCCCAGGGACTCGCCAGCAGTGGGGAGAAGTGTGACGGTCCGAGTGGTGCTTCCGGGGTAAGTGACGGTCAAAATGAGCGACGGAACAACGCCTCCAGTGAATGGCGTGGTCGCTGGAGTCAGGTCGATGGCGGTGGGTGCCAGCGTTGAGATTTGGAAATTGCCGAGGTTAGTAACGGGCGTAGCTGTGACGAGACCACTCGTTGTGTCTCCTACATATGGCCGGCCAGTGGCTGCTGGAGCCGCCGAGCTGCTAGGAACTGTGGGAGTTTCCACAAGCAGAGTACCCAAGGAATCACCTGAAGTGGGAATAAGAGTGACGGTCTGCGTAACGCTACCCGGGTAGCCTGCGGTCAGAGTGGCCGTTGTAACGACGCCTCCAGTAAATGACGAAGTTACCCGACTCAGCGGGATGGCGGTAGGCGGTAGTGTTATTGTTCCAAAACCAGGAAGGGTAACGACCGGTGTGGCAGTAATGAAACCAGTCAAAGCACCGCCCTGGCTGCCAGTGAATGCTGGACCCGAAATTGAAGCAGGAGACGAAAGGATCGCCGAGGCGGTGGTAGCAGCAGCAGGAGTTTCCACAAGTATAGTGCCGAAGAGCCCGCCACTAATGGGGAGAAGCGTGACGGTTTGGATGATGCTTCCAGGGTAGGGAGCCGTTAATGTGATCAACGGATCGACGGGACCTGTAAATGCCGCTGTTGCTGGCTGCAAGTTCAAGACGATTGCTGATCCAAAGGCGTCGCTAGCAGTAAGAACCCCAGTAGTGGTTCCTCCCTGGTAAGGCCGGCCAGGGAGTGCTAGAGCTGTCGGAGCTGTCGGGACCAGAAGCGAACCAGTAGAGGCGGCGGAAGGAATCTCAACCAGAACAGTGCCCACTGTCTGGCCGCTTGTGGGGAAGAGAGTAATCGTTGTAGTGACGGTTACGTGGCAAGCAGCTGTGAGAGTGGTGAGTTGATCAACCAAGCCCGTAAATGGCGTTGTTGCCGGCTGCAAACTGATAAGCGTCAGCACACCATTCGGCTGAGTTGCAGTAACTACGGCCGTGGTAGTGCCGGATTGGTACGGCCTGCCACTTAATGCCGGCGATCCCGAGGCTGATGGGAGACCCGGAAGGGCACCAGAGGGCACCTCGAGGACTGCAGTGCCGTACAGTCCGCCACTAGTCGGAAGGAGCGTGATAATCCGAGGAGTGGTACCTGGGTACTGCACTGTAAGAGTCGAGGACGGATCTACCGGTCCAGTGAACGGCGAAGTCACCGGAATCAGGGGTAGAGCAGTCGGCAGATTGTCGAGCCCAGTTACGGTGATGACACCAGTAGTGCTATCTCCCTGATACAGCCTGCCAGTCGGTGCCGACGCGGTCGAAGCTGAGGGGAAAACCAAAGCCGACCCTGGAAGCGGAGCCAAGGAACCACTCAGCGGAATCTCCACGAGGAGAGTGCCGTACAGGTCACCGGGCGTCGGATAGATCGTCAATGACTTTGTAGTGCTGCCAGTGTACGGCACAACCAACGTCAAAAACGCCGACAATTCACCGGTGAATGGTGCTGAAGCGGGGATCAAGGTGATCGTTTCGAGCGGGCCTGGCTGTGCGGGACCGCCAGGGCTGGTGAAGATGGGCGTAGCCGTTATAATGGCCGCAGTACTGTCGCCGAAATACGGCCTGCCAGTTAATGGCGCTGACACCGATGCCGTAGCCGGACCTGAAGGCGAGGCAGTCAAGGAGCCACTGGACGGCACCTCAACGAGGAGAGTGCCAGCCGTGCCACCAGGCGTCGGATAGAGGGTCAGGGACCTAGTGGTGCTTCCGGGGTACAAAGCAGTCAACGTTGTGTACACATCCAATGGACCAGCGAACGGCGATGCAGCGGGGACCAAATTGATCGGTACGGGTGGAGCGGTGACCAAGTTAATCTGGTTGGGAGGGGTAAATTGGAAGATGACAGGCGTAGCCGTCAGAATACCCGACGTAGTGTCACCAAAATACGGCCTGCCGCTCAGTAGCGCTGGCCCCGAGACCGAGGCCGTGGCCGGACCTGAGGGCGAGGCGGAGGCCGTTGGCACTGATGCCGAAGCCGCAGATCCCAGAGCAGTGGCAGGCACTTCAATAAGGATGGTTGCGAGAGTGCCACCGCTCGTCGGGTAGAGTGTCAAGACCTTCGTGGTGCTGCCGGGATACTGCGCAGTAAGAGTCGTTGCGGGGTCGAATACACCGGTGAACGGCGATGTCGCAGGTTCTACAACAATAGCCGTGATCGGGCCAGTCGAAACACTGCCATCAGAGAGCGTGAAGACCGGAGTGGCCGTCACAGTACCGATTGTGCTGTCACCCGCATACGGTCTGCCAGTCACAAACGCTGGCACCGAGGCACTTAGTCCCAGAGAAGGCGTCGCAGAGCCTACAGCTGTCGCAGGCACCTCAACAAGAACCGTGCCGAGCGTGCCGCCGGATGTCGGGTACAGCGTCAGCGTCCTCGTCGTGCTTCCAGTGTAAACCCCCGTGAGGGTCGTCGCCGGGTCCACGGCGCCCGAGAACGGCGGCGCGGGATCCAGGCTCATCACCGTCGGGGCCGGGAATGCCACGCCGCTGATGATCGGCGTCACAGTGACGGTTTCCGGCGCAATAACTCCAGCAGCAGGCCTACCAGTCAGCGCCGGTGCTGCCGTAGAGCCCGTGGGGAACGGAGCGCTAAGAGAGCCGGCGGACAATGCCGAGCCCAGAACTCCGGTCAAGGGGACCTCGACGAGGAGGGTGCCGAGCGTGCCGCCAGAGGTCGGGTGGAGCGTCAGGGACTTGGTGATGCTGCCAGTGTAGAAGACGGTCACTGTCGTCGCAGGATCCAGAGGACCGGTGAACAGCGACGCTGCCGGGATCAGGTTGAGCGCAGTAGGCAAGGCTGCTACGCCACTGACGAACAGCGTCCCCGTCAGGGTTGCCGTGATGGTGTCGCCTTGGTATGGGCGACCAATTTGTGCAGCTGGTAGCGACGGAGAGGCCGTGAGCGAAGGCAGACCAGAAGCCGCAGCCGTTGCGGGAATCTCTATGAGAATGGTACCAAGAGTGCCGCCAGGAGTAGGGTGTAGGGTGAGGAATGCGGTCGTGCTTCCAGGATAGTAAGCAGTGAGCGTCGTGGACTGATCCACGGGGCCCGTGAAAAACGACGTTGCTGGGTCCAAGCTGAGGGCGATAGCACTGCCAGCAAGAGAGTTACCAACGAAAGGTAGCGCAGTAATGGTCGCAGGCGAAGTGCCACCCTGGTATGGACGGCCGCCGAGCGCTGGCCCTGCTGTAGTTGCCAAAGGTAGACTCGCCGAACCGGAGGCGAGGGCCGTCAACGGGACTTCAACCAGGATGGTTCCAACCGTGCCGCCGCTCGTGGGTAGTAGAGTGAGATATTGTGTCGTGCTGCCGCTGTAGAAGCCCGACATTGTAGTAACCGGATCCACTGGACCGGTGAACAGCGATGTGGCTGGGTCCAAGCCGAGAGCGGTAGCAAGTCCAGCAGGCGAGCCGCCAACGAAGGGTGTGGCTGTGATGACTCCCGTGGTAGTGGCACCCTGATACGGCCTGTTAATGAAGGCCGGAGCCGACACCGAAGGGCCAACACTCCCTGTAGGAGAGAGGAGCCCAGAGGCCGTCGCCGGAATCTCCACCAAGATCGTTCCGAGTGTGCCGCCGCTCAAGGGCAGCAGGGTAAGGGTCTTCACCGTACTGCCGCCGTAGAAAGCGGTCATCGTGGTAGACGGGTCCACTGGGCCAGTAAACGGTGAAGTTGCTGGGATAAGGCCAATCGCACCGGGCAAGCCAATAGGCGAGACGCCCACGAATGGCGTGGCCGTAACGGTTCCAGTGGTGGAATCGCCCTGATACGGTCTTCCGCCGAGGGCCGGAGCAGTCACGCCTGGACTACCGCTGACTGTGGCAGAGGGGAAGCCTGGAGCGGAGGCGCCAGACGCTGTCAATGGAATCTCAACCAAGATCGTGCCTAACGTGCCGCCGCTGGTTGGCAGCAGCGTCAGGGACAGGGTGATGAAACCTGGATAGAAGGCCGATAAGGTGGTGACGGGGTCTATCGGTCCTGTGAAGAGTGAAGTCGCCGGTGTCAAGCTGATGGCGCCAGGAACACCGATGAGCGAACCGCCAGCAAAGGGTGTGGCCGTCACTATTCCTGTGGTGGTGCCGCCCTGGTAGGGACGACCGCTCAAGATAGCTGGCACAGAAGCCGATGCGGTAGCTGGGCCAGATGCAGCATTGAATGGCGTCTGGACAAGCAGTGTGCCGGCCGTTTGACCGCTGAGCGGAACGAGGGTCACGGTGCGGATCGTCGAGCCGCCATACGGTGCTGTCAGCGTGGTGGCGGGGTCAATGGGACCACTGTACGGCGTGGGGGCGGGAGTGATCAGGAAGGTTTGCAGGGCGGCGCTGGCCAGCGGGCCGAGACTATTGCCAGGTGCAGCCGTGACGGTGGCAATGCTGCCGTCTCCGCCAACGTATGGGCGAGCCAGCAAGCTAGCTTGAGCAGACGCCGAAAGCAGGCCGGTTGCAGAAGCAGAGCCAGGTGCGAGAAGCGACACAGGCAGTGAGGCTAAAGGACTGGGTGTCTGTACCAAGTACGTGCCGGCGCTCTGTCCGCTGAGCGGGTAGAGAGTGAGTGTGCGCGTCGTCAGGCCAGTCCATGGTGCCAAGAGCGTTACGAGCGGATCCACGAATCCCGAGTATGGTGTAGGAGCAGGTGCGAGAACATAGGTGAGCGGAGCGGCGCCGGCGATTGGGCCAGAGCTTCCACCAGGAACAGCCGTGATAGTCGCAACAATACCGTCACCGCCGTAGTACGGGCGAGAGATCGGCCCAAGGAGAGAAGGCGTAGGAGAAGCAGTAGGACCAGTGAAAGGCGTCTCGATCAGTATAGTTCCAATCGACTGACCTGCTGTGGGATGCAGTGTGAGTACTTGCGTAGTTGAGCCGAAGTAAGGAGCGGTAAGTCTCGTAAGCGGATCAATTAAGCCGGTGTACGACGTTGTAGCAGGTGTGAGGATAAAGGTCAACGGGATGCCGCCGGGCAAGGGGCCCAGGATTCCACCTGGGAGAGCCGTGATAGTCTGAACTGATCCATCACCACCATTGTACGACAGAACTGGAAGGCCAATCGAAAGGGCAGATGCAGAGGGAAGGCTGGCCGGCCCAGTGGGAGACGCTGAGCCTGTTGCAGGAGCACCCGCCAATGGGGTTTGCACAAGCAATGTACCCGCAGTCTGGCCAGAAAGAGGGAGCAGCGTCAACGTCCTCGTGGTCAGGCCGGTCCAGGGTGCCGTGAGTCTCGTGGCCGTCTCGACGGGACCAGTGTACGGCGTCGTCGCAGGCGTAATGATGAGGGCCGTAGGCGGGAAGTTAACCAACAAGCTCGAGCCGGGAACACCTGAAACTTGCTGGAATACACCGGGTGTCACTGTCACAGTGGCAATCACGGAGTCTCCAACGTAAGGCCGGCCCACGGCGGCAACTGAGGATGGCAGACCGGAGGCGGTGGTAGCAGACGGTGGCGAGGCTGAAGCCGCAGGGGTGGCTGGAATCTCGAGAACAACCGTACCCAGGGTTTGTGCGCCGGTGGGGTGCAGAATGAGCGTGCTCGTCGTCGACCCGCCGTATATCATCGACAGCGTCGTGACAGGATCCACGAGGCCAGAGTAACGAGCCGTGGCCGGAGTGAGAACCAACGTCGTAGGCAGGCCGACCGCGGGAACCACCAGGCCGTTGGATAGGGTGGTTAAGCTGAAAGGCGTCGCGGTGATGACTGCTGTCGTGCTGCCCCCATCGTAGGGCCTAGGGGAGGCTGTAGCGGAGAGCGAAGGCGCGGCCGATGGAGTGAAGGCGCCCGCAGGAATCTCGATGAGTTGTGTGGCGGCTGTGTCGGTGCCAGTGGGGTGGATAACCAGCGTGCGAGAAGCAGTGCCGGTCCATGGAATCGTCACCGCCGCAGCGGTATCAGTCGGGCCTGACCAGGGCGTAGGAGCAGGTATCAAAGTAAGGACAATTGGCGCAGGTCCGGGGACGCCGCCCAAGATCGGGGTGACGGTGACAACGCCGCTTATTGTGTCTCCATCGTACAGCGCTATGGATGGAAGAGCCGGAGAAGGTAGCGCTACAGACGCACCGAGAGATCCGGACAAACTAACAGCAGGAGTAACGCCAGGGATCTCAATCAACAGCGATCCTGCAGTGTTAGTACCGTAAGGTAGGATCGTCAAAGTCCTAGTCGTGAGGCCCGTCCACCGAGTGGTAAACTCGGCGAATGGCTGAAGCGCACCAGTGTACGGCAGTGTGGCAGGCGTAAGCGTGAAGACGGTTGGCGACGCGATGGCCGAAATGCCATTCCAGGGAACTGCCGTGAAGGTCGCAATGGTGGAGTCTCCGAAGTACTGCCTGCCGGTCGACGCCAGAGGCGAAACTGAAGACGGGACGGGCAGTGCAGCGGTCGCGCTGGCGAAAGCAGGGCGAGGAATCTCTACGACCAAGGTGCCAGGCTCCCCAAAACCGTCAGGAAGGAACGTGATCGTCTTGACGGCCGTTCCATCGTAAGGCGCCATCAACGTAATAAGATCGAAAGGACCAGTGAAGCTGACAGTTCCCGTGTACGGCACGAGCGAGTACGTAACGGGAAGACCAGTCGAGCCGTACGGGAAAACCGTGATAAGGCCAGATGTTGAGTCACCCACGTACATCTTACGAGGGAATCCAATCGTGTTGACAGGCGAGGAGGTAATGGTAGGAGAAGCGAGGCCGGTCAAGCCGCTAGGCAAGCTGAGGACTCCAGGTGTCTGCACAAGGACAGTACCCGCCACATCAGTGCCAGTGGGGAAGAGGGTGTAGACCTTCGTCGTCGATCCAGCCCAAGGCGCAGTGAAGGTAACAGTCGCCAGCGGGCCAGTAAATGGCACGGCCGTCGGGCTGAGGTAAAAGGTCGTGAGCCCGGCCGAGATACCGATTGAGGCAGCGGTAATGACTGCTGGTGTCGTGTCGCCAAAGTACGGCCGAACGCCAGTTTGAATACCAGGCAAGCTCGCAGATGGACCGGAAAAGGCAACAGACGCCGGAGTCTGAATTAGATACGTCGCAAGCGTCTGTGTGCCCGTGGGATACAGAGTCAAGGTCCTAACTGAAAGTCCAGGGTACGGCGCAAAGAATGTGTTGGCCGGATCAACTGGATAAGTCAATGAGGCAGTTGCAGGCGTAAGGAAGAGTCCCGTTGGAAGACCACCGATCCCGAGCAATGCAGTTACGGCGATGGCGGTGCTGTCACCAGCATATGGCCTGGCTAAAGTAGCAGAAGGCACCAAGAGCGACAAGCCTGGCGGAATCAACGAACCGGTGGGCGAAGGAGCAGCCGTCAATGGAACTTGCAGCAGATAAGTGCCGGCAGTATCAGTGCCAGTAGGCAGCAAAATCAGCGTCTTCGTAGTTGTGCCGGTCCATGGCGCCGTGAACGTGACAGACGGGTTGATAGGCCCGGTGAAGGTAGCGAATGGGGCGGGCGTCAGCGGGAATAGCGTAGGTAGCGCACCGATACCCAAAGAGGCAGTAATAACACCGGCTGTCACATCGCCAATGTACGGGCGACCAGAAGCGGCCGGCAGCGATGAAATTACCGAGGGAGCCGCCGTCAGTGGCACCTCAACCAAAAGAGTTGCATCAGTGTCGGTGCCAGTAGGCAGCAATGTCAACGTTCTCGTAGTTGTGCCAGTCCAGGATGCCGTGAACGTGGTCAATGTGTTAAGACGCCCGGTGAAAATAGGACCACTGTACGGAGTAAGCGGAAGAAGCGTCAGACCCGCGCCACCAAGACCAAGGTTAAATGAAGCAGTGACCAAGTCAGTTACCGAATCACCCATGTACGGGCGAGCCGGTGCCGAGAGCGTTGGCGCAGCAGTTACCGAGGGCAAGCCAATGGGAACGCTGGCGGAAAGACCGGTTGGTTGCGGAATTTGCAGTAGAGTTGTGCCAGATAGCTCCGCACCCGTCGGCAAGAGGATCAAGGTCTTTGTTGTTGAGCCACTCCAGATCGCTGTGAAAGTCACAAGCGGATTGTATGGTCCTGTGAACGTTGTTGTCGCTGGCGTCAAGGTAATCGGAGTGAGAAGTCCGCCGAGAACAGTAGCTGCGGCAACAACACCACTCGTAGTATCACCGATATACGGCCTTCCGGCACCCGTCGGCAGATTCAAGCCCGTGGATCCAGTACCCGTAGGAAGCTGGACCAAAACTGTTCCCTCTGTCTGACCTGGAAGGGGCAGCAGAGTAACCGTGACAGGTACGGCTCCTGGGTACCCAGCAGTCAGAGTGACCGAGGGGTTGACTGGGCCTGCGAAGACTGTGCCAGTCGCTGGCACAAGATTAATCACAGTCGGTACGACGAGGCCACCTCCTGAAACGGTGATCGGGCCAGACGAGGTGCCGCCAATGTACGGACGGTCGAGGATTCCAGCAGAAATGGAAGTAGCACTGGGAATGCTGGACGCGGTGGGCGAGACCGGTAGCAGATTTGTGAGACCCGGCTGCGAAACAAGTGCGAATGGAGTCTGCACAACAACAGTGATGACCTGCCCAGGCGTAATTACTCCGGTAGGTGTAATCGTGTACGTCGAGATGACAGATCCAGAGTAGCCGAGCGTGCTTGTGGTGTAGCTGAGTGCAACTGAAGACTGACTTGGGACCACACCAGGAGTGGCAACGACCCGAGTGGCCACCGTGTTCGTCGGATTATTAGGCAGGATCGTCCATGTGGTCGTGGCAGTTCCAGTCCACGGGATCGTGAAAGTAGTGGCCGGATCGATCGCGCCCGCAAAAGTCCCAGGTGGTGCTGGCGTCAAAGTGAAGGTCACCGGGAAACCAGCAAAGATCGGTGTGATGGTCATGGTGTTGGATCCAAGGACATACGGGTAGAGACCGCCAGTCGGTATAGACGTCAGGGTGGAAGCAGGGATGGAGGGCCGGGTCGACGTCGGGATAGACGACGGGCTTGCAGACGAGGCGACAAAGCCGGTGGGTGTCTGGACAACGAGGAAGCCAGTGGCCGTTAGATCAGCCAGATTACTCGGGAGGACGGTCAACGTGACAGGCGTCAGGCCGGCATATCCGACAGTCAAAGGCGTGGCCGTGTTGATCACACCATTCCAGCTGGCCACAGTTGCTGGCGTCAGTGTAAGAATGCCGGACACACCGCCAATTCTCGCAGGAACAAGAACAGTGGATGTGCCGCCGATGTATGGAAGGTTCAAGCCTACACCAGGCACAGGAGGAGCGGATACAGACAGACCAGCAGAGAGACCAGCAGAGATGGAAACGCTAGCCGGGGGAATGCCGGAAAGCCCTGAAGCACTAGCGGTGGGAGGACCAGAAGGTGGTCCTGAGGGACCAGACGCGGGAGAGCTGAATGAGCCCGAAGGAGGAGACGGGGGAAGGCTAGAGGAGCCTGAAGCACCAGCCGCGGGAACGCTGATTGAGCCTGAAGGACCAGCCACGGAAAGGCCGGAGGATCCAGAAGCGCCAGCCGTGCCAGCACTCAAAGAAGATGCCGAAGCACCTGTCGTGCCGAGACTCGAGAGAGACGCGGGTACTGTCTGGATGATGATAGTGCCTCGCGTTTGGGTGCCAGTGGGGACCATAGTGTACGTCGTCGGGAACAGACCGGCGATCGTGTACGTGTTCACAGGGTCAATCAGACCAGTATAAGGCGTGGTTGTTGGGACCATAGTGAAGGTGTACGTGGCAGCACCCATCGTAGCTGAGACGAAGGTGGTCGCAGTTCCAGTGACGTAGGGCACGTTGTTGTTCGTTGGAGGCAGACCGCCGGGGCCAACGATGGGGGGACGCGAGGGGATCCCTATCGTAACGGAGGAGGAGAGCAGTGCTGTCGGAGTCTCCACTACGATTGTGCCTTGGGTCTCTCCCGGTGCAGGAAGCAGGGTCAAGGTGGCGATGATTGAGCCATCATAGCCAATCGTCGGAGTGTAGGGCACGAAGGGTCCAGTGAAGCCTACCTGAACCGGCGTGATCCAGACTGGTGTCGGAACACCGTTGACGGTGGGTGTGATGGTCACGAGAGCATTTCCACCAATGTAGCCCTGAGTCCTCAGGCCAGTCGGCAAACCAAGGTTGGTAGCAGCTGAGGGCAGAGACACGACGGCAGTGGAAGGAACAACCACCACAATCGTTCCGAGGCTATCGGTTCCGGCTGGGAGAAGAGTCAACGTCGCGGGTGTGGGTTGCGAGCCAACAATAGTGAGCGTCAAAGCGGCTAATGGGCCTGTGAAAGTGCCGGTGGTCGGGCTAAGAGCCACCGTGGACAGTATGCCGTTAATGATAGGCGTAATCACCGTGGGAGAGAGACCGCCAAGGTATGGCTTGGTGATCGGGCCAGTCGGTAGCGCCGAAGGGCTCAGCGAAGCCGAAACCGAAGCCGCAATAGTAGGGGTCTGAAGCACTACTATGCCGAGTCCAGTAGCCCCGTTCGCAGGCAAGATTGTGATAAGGCGGGATGTCGAGCCACTATAAGGAAGTGTCAGGGTGCCGGTTTGCACCGCTCCGGTGTAGGTAGTTAGCGTAGGAGTGAGAGCCAGTGTCGCAAGGGCACCAGAAATGAGTGGTGTGATGGTCTGAGTCTCGCCACCACCAATGTAAGGCAGCGTCAGGATGCCAACATTTGGAAGTGAAATAGTGGCAGACCCTGTAAGACCTGAAAGCAATCCGCTGGCACCAGAAGGCTGTCCGCTGGAGGCAGAAGGCAATCCGCTGGCGCCTGAAGGCTGTCCAATAGTGCTACCCGCACCAGTTGGGAACAAGTTGCTAAGGCCGATTGGAACCAGAGCGCTAGCGGGCGTCTGCACGACGACCGTCCCGATCAAGTTCGTTCCAGCGGGCAGGATAGTGATGGTCTGGGCAGCGGTAATCTGTGCAGGTACCGTCCAAGTGACCGGGCCCACGGGAATGCTCAGATAAGTATTGACGACGGGCGTCAAAGTCACCGCAGCATTCAGCGGCAGCCCACTAATCGTCGGTGAAATGATCAGGGTATTAACGCCTCCGACGTATGGCAAAGCGACCCCGATGCTTATTCCGCCAATCGGAGAACCAGCAGTCTGGGATGCGGACCCAAGAACTGGCGTAAGGATGGCAATCTGGCCAAGTGATTCTGTGCCTGTAGGAAGAAGTGTGATAGTCACAGCAGAGGCTCCCGTCCAGGGCACCGTCAGAGTTCTTGAAGGATCAACGGCGCCGGTGAATGGGGTGGGAGCAGGTGTTAAAACCACACCCAGGCTACCCGCGACACCACCAAGCGAGGGGATAGCCAAGGTGGCGCTGATTCCAATTCCGACATAGGGCCGCGTGAGTCCAGCCGCAGAAGATAGAGTGTTGAGTCCAGAAGACGGGATGGCAACTGCAGAAGACGAAATGGCCACGGAAGACAGAATCACTGCAGAAGATGGGATACTGGCTGCAGAAGACGAGACGACAACCGCAGAAGATAGGGTCCTGACCGAAGAAGACGGAACGAGAGCGGAAGACGGGACGACGGCCGCAGAAGATGAGATGACAGCCGCAGGAGATGGAGTGGAAGATGGTGTAGACGAGAACGGAGTCATAACCATAACAGTAGCCAGCCCACCTGGCGCCGCAGGAGCCAATGTGATGGTATTCGCAGTGCTACCGCTGTAGGCGGCGGTCACGGTTGAAGAGGCAACAGGGATCGTGATCCGCGAGGGGAGCGACGAAGTCAGCGGAACAACGTACATCAATTTGACGGATCCATTGATGGTCGCAAGCACCGTTCTCGTGGTTGAGCAGCCGACACAGAATTGAACGATGGCGTCCGTTGGAATGGCAGGAGATGAGACCGGCGGGGCTGTGATAGTCGGCTGCCCAACACCGATAGATAGACCAACACCGGGAGATTGGCCAAGACCGAGAGATGCCGAAATATCAATTAGTGGGCCCGTAGGTGCAGCTCCTGCTGGCGTCTCGATGAGCACAATGCCTACGACATTCGTACCAGTTGGCAGAATCGTCAGTGTCTGTGTCTCCGTCCCATCGTAGGGCATGGTCAACGTGAAGAAGACATCGAGGAAGCCAGTGAAGATTGTGCTCGTGGTGACCGGGAGCAGAGACAGGCTAGTCGTGCTGCCTCCATACGTAGCGATACCATTGATGGTCGTCGATCCTGAGATGTAGTATGTGACGAGAGGCAGCTGAGGAGAAGTGCTCGAGGGGCTAAGACCAGTTGGTGTCTGAACCAGGAGTGTGCCCAGCGCGGAAACCTCAGTCGGCACGAGGGTCAGAGTCCGAGTGCTGGATCCAGGCCAACCCACCGTGATCTGGTTGTTCGGATCTATGGCGGGGATGCTAGAAGGCGTGGGTACAGGAGTAATAACAAACGTTATCGGCGTGCCGTTACTCGTGGCTGTCACTGTTGCGATGGCCGAATCACCACCTATGTAAGGCAAGGTGTTGACGGCTGCAGGGACACCGGAAGGCGTGACTGCAGGACCACCTGAAGGCGTGACTGCAGGACTACCTGAAGAAAGGCCTACGGAAGCAATGGGTGACCCCCCAAGGCTGGCTGGGGTCTGCAGCACGACAGTACCGAGTTGAGAACCCGGCGGTATCACGGTGATGAGGGTAGGTGTCGTGCCAGGGTATGGGGCAGTAATGGTAATTGGGAATAAGCCTCCAGGGAACACAAGACCGGCAGACGGGCTCAAAACAATGCCAATTGGAGAACTTGACGGTCCAAACGGCAAGATCGCGGTAGAGGGGGCGGTTCCTGTCAGGAACGGCCAGGTTGGGAGGCCCCCTGGGGGCCCAGCCGTGCCAGGTCCACTTTGTCCAGCTGACGCCGAAGGAATTGGACCAGTTGGGGGAGTGACGATTGGTTCGAACACGACTGCTGTTCCCAAAGTCTCAGTGCCGGTGGGAAGTATCGTGGCAGTGACCCTGGTCGAGCCGTCATACGGAACGGTCAAGGTAACCGTGCCTACGGGACCAGTGTACGTGGTGACGGAGGCCGGAACAAGGCCCACAGTTTGCTCTTGTGTACCAACAGTCGCCACCAACGTCACTGGCCCAGGCAGACCAACAACCGGACGACCTGTGATGCCTCCAGGATTCAAGTTGCTCACAGGAGGTGGCAAAGCCGTGTTAGGAACTTCAATGATGACAGTTCCGACGCCACTTGTCGGGACGACTGTCAACGTAGTTGCAACAGTACCAGTGGCGACCGCATAAATGGTAGTTGTTGCAGTGGCATAGTATGAGACGGACCGAGTTGCGGGGACCATGTACAGAATACGCGGTATGCCACCAATTGTCACGGTAACAAAGGCAGCAGTCGACCCAAAGTATGTCAAAGTGAACACACCAGAGGGTGAGATGCTGTTAGTCGGTCCTGCTGTGATGGTACTAGGTGGCGGCAAGGTAGCTGTCGGTGTTTCTATGATCAGAGTTGCCTCATTGGCGCCACCTGGGGTTGGAACAATCGTTAACGTGGTGGTGGTAAATCCAGCGTAGCCCGCGGTGTACGTGCTGGTGGCTGTCGGGCCAGTAAATGCGGTAATGGTAGCGGGAGTGAGCACCACACCCTCCGTTATTGAGCCAGATGTGACGGTCAGAGTCGTTGACACTGCACCGAGATACGGCAAAGTGACAAAGGACGAAACCGCCGGGCCCAAATTAGTGAGGGGGTTGCTAGGGATGACGGACTGCTGGGAGGGCGCCGAGAGCGTCTGCTGGGAAGATACCGCCGAGATACCCCCAGCTGAAGACTCTGCGCCGCTGGGTACTGAAGTCCCTTGGCCCAGGTTGGTGTTCGGATTGCCAGGGACAAGAGATTGCTGGGAGGAAGGCACTGGGGGGACTTGACCAGCAGCACTACTTGAAACACTCTCGGCTGGAGGCTGGGCGCCGCCGGACACTGAAGATTCCAGACTGGAAATACCAGTTGAAATGCTACTGCTCTGAGCTGGAGCTTGCGAGCTGGTGGATGATGAACCCAGTTGGCCTAGGTTAGTGTTCGGATTGCCAGGGACAAGAGCTTGCGAGGATGTCGAGGTACTACTGGAGACTTGCGCGCCGCCGGACACAGAAGTACTAGTTGAGGCTGAAGATTGTGGAGCGACAGCTTCTGAGGTAGCGGCTGAGGAGCCAACAGCTGAAGATTGCGATGATGAAGCAATAATTGAGCCAGTGCCTAAGGTACCCTCAGCCGGAGTGGCAGTCGAGGAGCTGGAGCTGGTGGATGATGAGGACGCTGGGTTTATATTGGTCGGCGGGTTACCACTGATGAGTGACTGCCGCGACGATCTCGAGGAACTCGGACCAGCCGGGGCTGGATTGAAACTCAAACTAAATACCTCAGAGCTGGAGGATCGTGATGACCGCCGAGAGGATGATGACCTCCGGGAGGACGATTGTGATGACCGAGAGGAGGACTGGCGAGTATGTTAGTCTTCTTTCTCAAAGTGCACCAAAACGTGAACACTCGAGTCCCGATAAACGGTACACTCCGGCCAGAATCAGATGCGCTAGACAAAAACTTACCACACTCGTAGAGCTGCTGCGTGATGGAGGAGCCAAATTCGTATTTACTGGTGGGGCAAGTCCACCACCACCAAATGAAGTGCTCGTTAGGGTCATGGAAAGGCTAGAAGATACAGAATTTCCAGGCGCAGCGACACGAGTGGTTGTTGTTGTAAATCCAGAACCGGAAGGATTGATCGTGAGTGTGTGTGTTCTTGTTCCCAGGTGGGTAGAGTAGACAGTAACGACCGTATCAATATTCGTGGGGACATCATCAGAATCGACTGTGATGGCCACATCGGGTCCGATGGAAATCGTCGTGGGGCGCGAGACACGGGTCCTCACGGCGACCGGTTGTTGGTAGATGGTGGGCACGACGTCGTATTCGACAATGCAGTCCGGATCGTGGACGACAACCTGGCGGCGACCCAAGATGCCACCGGAAGCCGGTGGCAGCAAGAGGCCGGCCACCAGGCCGAGGCTGCGCAAAAACATGTCAATCTATCCACAGACAGTATTACTTACTATTTTCGTGATATGGTCAAAATCGGGCGAAATTGGGCGCTGTATTATCGTCACGACCGTCTCGAGACCGAAGTCTCCAAAACAATTCGAAATGAACGAATTAACGCACAGAACGACTGACTGAACGTAGCAGCGAGAGTAGCTTGTGAGGGAAAGTGAAGCTGGTTCAGAGCTCTAGATAATATGTAGTCCTGAGAATGGGCGAAATGAAGAAGCCGCAAGAATGGGGCAAAACAGGGGCCTGGCTTCCCGCGCTTCGGTCGCCGCAAGGTAAGGGAGATTTTGCTAAAGCAGAACGTGGACGGCAATGGGCGCTCTCCAGAGATTGCCATGTTGCAATTCGACTATCGCCTGTGATCTGCTCATGATGTTTCCTTGAAGGGACCAGGAACGCGGGTTGTGCATGCCGCAGCCACGCCCCGCAGGGGTGGATCCTTTCGATCCTCGCCTTGCACCATCGGTGATGATCAGTCGACGCGCTGCGTTGAGGCCGGTGTTGCAGAAGTGGCGTTGATGTTGTGTGTGGACAAGACGCGTCTCTCTTGGCGAGGCTTGTTCCCCACCTCGCTCCTCTTTCCCTTTCGGGACTAGCGCCGTCTCATCGCTGGTGTTCAGCCCAAGGCGATTTGAGCGTAACAAAATCCATCTCAATGCCATGGCACTCTGCATATGGCACATCAGAGGATTTGCATAACTCCTTTGAAACGCACCCGTGCTGTACTCCTTTTGTTGAAGGTCGCCTTGTCTGCGAAATGCTTTTGCCGCGCATTCAACCACAGTCGTGGCTTTCACACCCCCACACTCCAAGTAGAGACGAGGCTCCGGTCTACGTAGATCTGCGATTCCCGGGTATACACTCTAGCGCACCCGCCTATGTGGGTCTGCTTGCTTAAGAGAATTTATATACGAACATGCCCTGTTGTCCGAGAGAACAGCGCCTTCCGATAAGGCTCTGGCGTTTGCCACGGCATACTGCCCGACTAACTCCTTGGCAACGCCCGTTGTTGACATTTGATAGCTCGTGGAAAGGTCCGAGCGGTCCGAGAATGCTTCTTCGGTCAGGAATTTGGCCACTACGCAGAGAGGGTCCTACCATGCCTTGCCGCTCAAGACTTGCCGACTTTTCCGGCCACTTATCAGGTAGACTTTTTTGGGATTCTTGCTGAAACCATTGACATGGCGGAATGAATTTTCTGGTCACATAGAAACAGCACAGCAGTCCATTTACAATTGCTTGACAAACCCCAACCAGAACTTCGAGGTCTGTGTGGCGCCAACACTTGTGCAGGTCACGTTCGACTCCGCTGGTTTATGCAAATTTTTTCCATTGTTGTCAAGTACCATGCTAGGACAAGGACGTGCACATTCTCGAAGTGTGGTGCTGCTGTTCTTTTTTAAAGGAGACTGCCGCCCCTTGCCAACGATCTTTTTTGCACAAATTACGCACATGCCTGGTCACTTCCTGCAGCACACAACCCCCTTCAAAGAAAATGAGATAGTCTGTAAGCGGCATCGTTAACACTTCTTCGAGTCTACAAGCGAGCGATTAAAGGTCTGGTAGCTTCTACTAGCGAAGTTTGATGGCGCGATAAGCTTGGGAGGCACCTGTTAGGTTGGAAACGCTTCATGCAAGGTGATCTGACCCAGGGCCATGACCCCCGTCGCAGTGGCAAAGGGTTAGACGACACCGCTCTGGAAGTGGATCCCCTGTGAATGAATTCAAGAAATTACTCCAGCACCGACTATAGCCCTGTAGTAAGAACGAAATTCAGCCTTAGTATAGTAAAATTCTTTCTACCGTAGAAACTCTAAGCATCGCAATAATCTCATGAAAACTTCTATCCACAATGCCGCTCTTGGGGGTGTAATTGGCGTGATATATAGCCCCCTGCATTCCGCAAAGAGCAGAAGATGGGGTATCTCGGGGCTAGAAAATCTACTTGCCATAAGAAGTATCTGCGCTTCGTGCAGTGTAACATTATCAGTGTCCGATGCATCTCCTAATTCTTACTATCGTACACAATGGCAACCACAGGTACTAGGAAATAATAGAAACAGTTGTTTGGGTTATTTTAGACTCAGTAGACGAGGAGCAGTTCTGCTATGATCAATCTCGCGTAACGTGAGTCTTTTGTTGGAGAATAAGCAAAGATTATCTAACCTGTGCGCTGTTCTTTGAAATGAAATATTTTTTAATTACAAAGAAAAAATTTGAGTAGAAAAGTTACAAGAAACTGCGAGCATTAAGCTGTAGCGTTTAGTTCGGATATTGTGTTCTCGTCAAGTCATTATTTTTGAATCTCGTTTTGCAATCATAAATCCCCTTTCACATCTAAAATAAAATCACGCTGAATAAAATACAAGTAAAAAAAATCCAAATACATTTAACAATTATAATTTTACCTTTAAATATTGAATTTGATCAATATCTAACTTCTCCAATCTAGTGTTCTGTTCTATATAACATTCGCAAGGTCGCGGTAGTCTTTGCTCGTGCGCACGCTCCACGCGACAGTTCGAAGGACTCGTACCATCGCCGTGACTTGAGCAACGGAGGGAGAAAAAAAAAGTATGGCTATATGTACCGCGTCTTTCACGCAAAGCGGAGCACCTCTCGTCATATTTCCAAATCCACACGCACGACGTCCAGTCCAGCTCCGCTCGCACCCCCACCCCCGGGCAAACGCGCTACTACTCCACCTCCAACTCCTCCTCCCCAACCCCCAGCCCCCACCGCACCCATACTCCCAGTCTCGCTCGCATGTCCCTCATCATGGCGGTGATGCTGTTGTTGATCAGGTGCAGTTTCTTCAGCTTCTCCTCGTCGCCGGCCTCGGCCAACTGGCGGCGCAGCTGCGCTTTTGTCTTCCACCACTCGTCGCGCTCCTGGTCTAGAAGGTCAAGGTTGGTGCGAATGAGAACCGTGGTCTTGGTGAGCTTAGTGCGGAGCTCGTTCTTCGCGGCCTTGGTGGTGGTGTTGCTGTACGCCTTAGCTTCCGGGTGGGCGTGCTTGATGAGGTCGCGCAGGGAGGAGAGCGTGGGCTCGAGGGGCTTGGGCTATGGTGAAATTGCGTGTTAGTTTCCTTGCTCGCTTTATGTTATCCTGAGGAAGACGAAGGAGGAGTCTTGGGTATGTGAGGTGCGAGGGGGGTAACTGGGAGTGAGGTGTACCCAGCGATCACGCTCTGAAATGGTGGTGAGCTGACAGAGTTGGCACATTTGGGAAACCTGAGTGAAGATGTTTTATGAATGCTGCTGTGCGAAATTTGCGGATGTCACTGATGCAGGTAGCAATTTGCCAGAAAGGAATGATCAGGTTTAGAAAGTGAGGTGACTGTATAGCTGCGGCTCAAGGGAAAGACAAGGGCACAGGTCACTTTGGCAAAGTTAAGGTGCGTTGAAGAACTGTTAGCAGCAGGTGGTTGATCACTTTCACGTGGTTGAGGGTAATTTGTGGCAACTGCAACATGGGGAGCTGAAGCAATCGTACGGACATCCCATCCGCATAATGCTTCAACTCCCCAAGGCAGCGCTGCCTTTAAACTTATGATTGCGAGGTTACTGGGTGTTTGTCGTTTCTACAAGCGCCGCGAATGTCGGCGGAGCGCGGCGTCTTCTAAAAGGTTCTACTAAAGCACAGCGAAGAACATGCAAATGCATCATCAACAAGCAGATCTACAGCCGACTCAAACCATGCTCCACAAGGGCTGCGGCAATGGCCTGCGCATGGCGTTTCTGTGGCCGGTCTTTCGCCTGTTCTCTTTGATGCCGATGTACGCCTCCCGCTTGGCGGGTGTGCCTGTTGTGATGGACCAGGTCTCGAGCCCATAGTAGGCGGCGATGGAGTGAACGAGCCAGCGGCTGTGACGGGGTCAGCGCGCGTGAGACGGGGGACGGCAGCACCGCAATACTCACCCAAACGCGGCGCTACGGTCGCCCACCAAGCTGTCGAAGACCATCAAGTCCTTCCGCAGCTCTTCTTCGGCCGCACGCATGTCACTCATCTGGCCGTTGCGGCCGACGAAGACGATCTGTTCGTCCTCGGAATCGGGGTCGATCAGATCGTCCTGCTCGTCCTTACGCGCCCGGTCCTCCCACTTCTCGACAAACTTACGCACCTCGCGCTCGATGTCCTCCAGCATGCTGCGCGCGGCACGCTTCTTCTTCAGCCGCTCGCGCACCTGTTTCAGCGCCTCCGCTGCCGCTTCCTCCTCCTTGCTCACTGCCGGCTTGGCGCCCTTCGTGTTGCGCGCCGCATTGCGCGCGGCCAGTTCCTTATCCCAGTACGATGCAACAGCGTACGGCACGTAGTGGAACTGGTACTGCGGGCGGACCTCCCAATCGCTGGGGAGCGGCGGCTGGGCGTGAGGGTTGTTTAGGAGGCGGTCTGTTACAAGGCAGACAATCAACAATCGGGGCGCTCTCAGGGATGGCAATACGAGGCCACGAAGCACAGGGAACTATCGTCACGCACCGTTCTCCCAGCGGCGCCGCTGGCGGCTGCCCTCCTTGCCCTTCAGGAGGGCCTCACGCCGCTTCAAGCTGTCGCGCCGGAGCGGCTCCTGCCGGCGCGTGTATCCAGTCCGGACGGCCTGGGCAGCCGTGGCTTGGCCATTCTCGCCGCTTTGCGCATGCGGCTGCACATGGTCGTCCAGCGGGATGTCCAGCGTCACGGTCGTGCCGCGGATGGCGGCAGGCGGCGCAATGCGCGCGGCGGGAGGGGTGATGTGAATGGCGCCAAGGGCTTCCGAAGCTTCCTCGGTCCAGGCCTCAATGTCGATGGGCGCCTCAGGCACCGGAGGTTGCGAGACGCGAGGCGCGGCCGGAGTTGTTGGAATGGCCATGGTTGGAGGGGTCGGCGGCGATAAGGCAGTGGCGCGACGATTGCGGGGGAGACTGAGTGTTGCTGAGCAAGCGCGGGCGCGGACTCAGGGCGATGTCGACGGGATCGACAACAGGCTAGGGTGCGAGTAGCGGACCTGTAGCAGTGCGAGCGATGGACTGGGGTTGACAGATGTACGGATAAGTGGATGGAGGGAGTCGCGCATTCGAGATAAGGACGGCGCCAAGACGACACAGAGTCAAGCTGTCATCCATCGGAGCCGCACCCGCTCCTCCGCCGACACCACCGCGATTCTCCCCGCAAAACGTGCCCCAGGCGAGTCATCTTGTTGGAGTCATCGCCAGCGAGGATCCACATCTTGCCCGATCGTCAACCACCAGCCACGTCGGTGATTCGTTGCCTTGCTGCACATGGTACCGTAAAAGCAGGATCTCTTCGGATGGAAGTTGTCTTCAATTTCGTGTCTGGACAGGTGTGGTACAGTCTGAGTCAATGGACTAAGTGGGAACAGGGCTGTTTCCTATGGAATGGTCGCATTTCAACAGCTTCCTCTCAGGGTCCGTTCTTGAAAGGCAGACCGCTCTCCTCCCTCACAGCGCCATAGATGCCAGCAACGTCGCCCTTTGCACCACACGCCTTCTGCACGCCCTCAAAGTGCGAGTCGATCACCTCGACCGACCTCAGCTTCGCGCCTGATGCCTCGGCTAGGCTCAGCGCGTGGCGCACATCTTTCCTTGCCAAATCGATCTGGAAGAGCGGCTGCAGCAGACACGAGGAAAGTTAGTGCTGCCTAGCTATGGGTAAAGGATGACTCACCTCCTCGCGCTTGTAATAGTCGCCGGAGCGCATTCTGTTGGAGTAGGCGGCGTAGGGGCCGGGGAACATGGTCTCGATGAACTGGTGCAGGTTGTCGGTGCCCAGCCCAGATGTCTCGGCCAGTGTGTGGCCGACTGATATGGATTCGATCATGCTGAAGACGAACGTGTTGCCGATGACCTTGAGCAGCGTAGCCTTGCCGTGTGATTGTCCGCTGAAGTCGATAATGGCCCTGCCCATAACACCGGTCGTGTATGGCTTAACCTTCTCGATCCAGGACGCCTCGCCGGCCAGCACGAAGATGAGCTGGCCGGCATCCGCCATGGCCGGAGCGCCGAAGACTAATGATGGTCAGTTACATCTTGGTGCCGCTGGCTTGCTGAGTGTGGCAGTCTATTGTAGGCAATTGAAGCATTCATAGGGACACAAATGCACATCAAAGACTGTGATGAGATGGAAAACTTACCTGGACTGGCCACAAAGCCGGCACTCTTTGCCGAGATCCTCTTCGCGAGAGCATCGCTGGTTTCAGGATGGACAGTGGAGCAGTCGACAAACAACTTGCCGGTGACGTCTACTGTGAGAGCAGAATCGATGGTCTCATTGATGGCCTTATCGTCGCCAACACAAGTAAAGATGATGTCAGCCTGCTTTACGGCATCCTGGACCGACGAGACGACGGTAGACTTGCCCGAGGGAAGCTTGGCCGAGAGGTCGTCGGCGCGCTTCTGAGTACGGTTGAAGAGAATGAGCGGCTTCTCCAGATTTCCCTTTTCTACTAAATTGGAGCACATGCCCTGCAGCCCATGGGTTAGTTACAAAGCGCGGAGATCCAATTGCACGCTTACTCTGCCCATGTTGCCGAGGCCAATCCAAGCCAGCTGCGGCGCCATTTTGCGTGGTTTGTCGGAGGGGATTGTTACAATGTCTCAGTGTTCAAAGTTGCTCAGCGAGCGATTTATGGAATTAGAGTCTCCATGCAGCATGAGGGGTAGGTATTTATATATCGCACTATCGGCACATATGAGTGATGGATGTGCGGGGCTGATTAATTCGCATGAAGTTAATTCCGCCTTTCCCCGACAGTTGTACGTGGGCAGATAGATGAAGCATCAATGAGAATGCAATTGCAGAATGGCATTCCGCCCAGACAAAAGAAAAGTCTCATCTTGCTCATCGCGATGCTATGCAAGCCCTGCTCGGGGCATAGATGCCTCGGATGCAAGGCAGCGCGCTTGGCGCGGGGAAGCTCGCGCGGCATGTTATCGATAGGGCGTCATTTTTGCTGCAGCGCGGCGCCCGCGGCTCGCGCAATTTGATCAAGCTCTTCCTTGACTCACTCCTCACCACCAAAAGATATGCCCAAGCTGCTGCTCTCGCTCTTCGCTCGAGGCAGCGCCTTCTTCGTCCTCTGAGACATGAGCGTCCTCCGCAGCGCCCTCACGGCGCGAGCTTCTTCCACTGCTCGTCTGCGCCCTCGCGTGCGTCTTGACCCGTCAAATCTTAACTCCGACTTCGCTCTGCCACATTCCCCTGGCTAACAGGTTGCATTCACCAGTCTACAGCTGCCATTGATTCCTCCGTGTCTCTCCAGCGCCTCCGTCAACCTACCGCAAGCTTCGGAAACAGCGTGCGCCCCGATCCCCGAGAAGACGACATTGTGACAGCGCCGACGACTGTCAACCCGGACCACGTCGATCACGAGCGCGAATTTATCCTATCAGTACTCAGTACCACCGCGACAAAGCGCGACGCCCGCAACTACCTCGCTCGCTACCAGCCTCAAACGCGAAAGAAGCAGGCCCAGCGCACCGCCCAGAAGTATGGGCAGCAGCTGGAGCGCCAAACTGCCGCCGCAGTCGAGAAGAACAATGGCTGGCGCTTGAAGCAGACAGGCGTTAATTTGGGCAACCTGTATGCTCCAACCAAAGCCATGCAGGAGAGCCCTGTCTTCACTCACCAGGAGCTGCCCGAGGAGACTATCTCAGAAGAAGAGGTCGTTCAGCCCTTGCACGTTGCTCTGGTCAAGGTCAGAGCTGTCGATCTGTGGGATGAGGGAACCCTATACGGCGTGGGCTTGACTCTTGGTCAGCTCGTTCGCCTCGGTCTGAGCATAGCGGTCGTGGTAGATTGCGACGAGGAGGGTTCTCCGGATGCGCCGGAGAAGATCACAAAAGAATGGCGGGAAAAGGCAAACGAGCAGGCAGACCGCGTCGTCGAATCGCTCCGCCGCACCACTCCCCAGGGCGGAGTACGCATCAACGATGCCCTCAGCATCTCCAATCCTGAGAACGAGTTCTTCTCGAGCAAGGTCGAAGTGCGGGGCGGCGTCAATGTTGAATACCCGAACCTCCTAATTCCACTCTTACAAGGTGGAAAAATTCCCGTCATTCCGCCCATAGCATTCACCAGAGGTGACTTTAAGGTTACCAGGATCCAACCCGATGACGCTATGCTTGCTCTGACCCGTGAATTCTCGGGTATTCGACACATCGCCGACAGGAAGGACGCCGCGAGACCGTCAGAGGAAATTACGCTGGAGAGGGTAATTGTGCTGGATCCTCTGGGTGGAATTCCATTCCCTAACCGCGACGATCGCGCCCACGTTTTCATCAACTTGGAACAGGAATACGAAGCTATCAGAAAAGACCTTCAGGAGGCTCAGATAGCCATGGCGGAACAGGCCAAGAAGAAGGGCTGGCTCCCGAACCCTTTCGCCAAGTTTACGAAACGAGAACTGGCATCTCTTCCTCCCGTAAATCCCCGCGTCTTGGGGTCTCCAGACAAGCCTCTACGTCACCTCAAGAACCTGGATTTGGTCGAAAGGACATTGAGACTTCTCCCGCCCGTCTCGTCGGCGTTGATTCTTACCCCTGCAGAAGCTGCCATCTCTGCCATTTCTTCTGACCCCTCAACTCCGGGTGTGCGCACTCGACGACAGAAGAATCCTCTCATCCACAATCTCCTCACCGACAAGCCCATGGTATCTTCCTCCCATCCAGACTCCCCTCTCGCTCAAATCCCCTCCATCATGCCCGCAACATTCGTCAAACGCGGCATGCCCGTAACCATGATCCCCGACCCCAACATCGAGCCATGGCGGCCGCCGCAACCCGGCCAGCCCAGCCTCGACCTCACGGATCCGCGCATCGACTTCCCGCGCCTCGTCCACCTGATCGAGGACTCGTTTGGCCGCAAGCTCGATGTCCAGCACTACCTCGACCGCATCAAGAACAAGCTCGCCGGCGTGATCATCGCCGGCGAGTACGAGGGCGGCGCCATCTTGACCTGGGAATACCCGCCCGACGCGATAGGGCCCAACGGCGAGCGTATCCCGCGCCCGCCCGTGCCTTACCTAGACAAGTTCGCGGTTCTGAAGCGGGCCCAAGGCTCTGGTGGTGTGGCGGATGTCGTGTTCAAGGCGATGGTTCGAACGTGCTTTCCGGATGGTGTCGTGTGGAGGAGTAGGCGCGATAACCCAGTCAATAAGTGGTATTTTGAGCGTAGTACAGGGACGTTGAAGTTGGATGCGTGGGACGGGAGTAAGTGGACCATGTTTTGGACGACGGAGGATATGGAGAAGGATGAGCAAGTGTGGAAAGATTATCAGGACGTGTGTAAGGGGATTGTGGCGAGCTGGGTGGATAAGAGGCCGCCGGATTGATTCGATCACTGTGTCCTGGGGTTTGGAGCAGGACTTTGAAACATGTTTTAGGGAGCGTGGAGTTTGGGGTAGACAAAATGCGCGAGCTGTTTTGGGGCTGGCTCAACCAGTCGGGACTGATTAGGTCCATTGGCAATATTTGGGGGTTTCGTATTCATTTCTAACTACCTTGGTCTTCAACAGAAGACTTTTCTGTCGAAGAAAGTAGAGAACAAATTGTTAGTGGTCAACTGCGGGTCAATTGAGATAACCTTTTCACCATCCTTTCCATTTGTTATTTTCATCACGGGCCAAACGTCTCCCCCTTTCCGAGCTCACGGTATGGACACGCTTTCCAATCGCAAGTATTCTAGAGCACGGGTTAGTTAAGAGTACCAAAGGAACGACAGACAATAAAACCTTCACACTTACCTTATACACCTGCGTCCCCCACCAGCTCAGATGCTTAGACGCACCAGAGTAGAATACAGCAAAGAAGATGATCACGCCCGCAATCGCCACCGAGCAATCCAACGCCGCGCTCAGCACGAAATTGTACTTCTTCCACCAGCGCGCCGCCTTGCGCTTCACGAGCACGCCGAACACCAGCCCCACGATCGCCCAGCTGCCGTAATTCGTCCCCGACGCCGGCGGGATGTAGTTCAGCCCGCCGAGAAACAGCGGCACGTGCGCCTTCGCCCATATTTTGCTCCCCGGGTACCTTCGCTTCAGCAGCCACGCGAGCACCGGGAGGATGCCGCCCAGCAGGAAGAAGTAGAGCAGCCCGTGGTAAGGGGAGCCGCCTGAGGAGGAAAAGAAGCGGCGCGGGCCGATGGCGCCCCAGATGATGCTCGTGTTGAAGTGCGTGCGCGAGAAGGGGCAGGTGAAGCCGTTGGGGGCGTCGTTGGTGCAGATGGACGGGATGTGCGTGAGGGCCCAGTTGACGACGGAGACTTGGCTGAGGGTCGAGATGGCGAGGCTGGTGAGTTGGACGAGGAAGAGGGCGCGTGGGGGGATCTGGGAGGGGGTGGAGGGCGTTAGTGGAGGCGTGTGGAGACTGGAATG